>OY728130.1:1440978537-1441433693 GCA_963277665.1 Viscum album | reverse complement strand
ATTTAATGCTTGAAATAGATATTTATAAACATTTTCAATTAGAAGTTTTTTTATTGAGTAATATAGAAACTGACACCTTAATCTAATTATTTGGTCAAAAAGTTAACCAACAATAGGTTCTGAATTGATAATAAGAACACATGGCATCATCTTTTAGATTCACAAATAAAAATAATAAAATAAATAAATATTCCACTTAATAGATGTGTTGGACCACATATATCACTATATGTTCTTTTTAAGGATATATGAGATTCTATCCTAAATTAAGATGACAATTGTATTATAATTAATTTACCTTAAAAACAAGTAGCCCATGAGAAATCATTAGATTTATGAACCCTTTCATTAATCAATAAATGTGAATGTATAAATTTAATAATTTTTTTCAATATAATTAATCTTGGATAACCCAAGTGATTAGACCTTGTAATTAATGTATCATGTTCAATAAACTTATGTTTTTACATATTTGATTCAATTTTTACATGTATTTATAAATTATAAACCAAAAGAAACCCTTGAAATTTTCTATTGAATAATTTTTTTCTCATTATTAATTCTTTTTATATAAATTTATTCAACATTTTATTCATCCATACATTCAATATGATATTCAATATCATTAATATTTTTATATATAAATAAATTTAAATGAGTATTGGGTTAAAACAAAACATTATTTGTGGAACAAATTACCAACATATTGATTTGTATTTTCTGTTAAAAATCTCTTGATTAATTTCACACTATAACAATTTAAGTAGAAACGTGAGTAATATATGTGTTAAGGTTGATAAAATATTTATCGTATTAAATATCTTATGTTTTATGACATATTTGACGAGAAAAATATATTCATATTGGGAATTGATTCAAATAAAGTGGTTTATAATATCCATTTCTAATAAAAGAAAATGTAATTTGTATATTAGAAGTAAAATAAAATAGAGATAAAAATATTAAAAAATATGGAAAACATTAAAAATTCAAAATAAAACATCTCTTACATAATAATTTATACATTATCATCATGATCACATTCAAGTTTACAAAGAAATCTTAGATATCAAACTCGTTATTTCATTATACTACTACTTATCATTGCTAACAATGTTTGATTAAATTATTTTCTTCTTTCCTTTGATTGATTGTTGATAAAAATAAAATTAGTTCTTTGGTATATATAAATTTCAAGACTGGATCCCCATCATACCTCACCAAAACAATCACTTTCAACATGTTTTAATTTTTTTATGTGGATTTTCATCATTAAACTACATATCACAGTTACCTTTCCTATTTTTATTCAACGTATATTCACCTCGATCATAATATTTATCTTATCCATGACCACAATAATTATTATCATGAACATGAAAATAAGCAGTCAAATTCATTTCAAAGAATGAAGTTGAACTGATAAGTTGGTTTTCATAATTGTTTATCAAAAGTGAATTATTTTATTCTACAATAAAAAAGGAAATAAAATATTCTAAAAATTCTTTATAAAGCCTTTTCACATTATTGTTTTGACATAAGATTGTTCAAGACATAAAAAGTAGAAAATTCATTTTCTATTATTTTGTGATTGAAATAGTCTATCTATAAAATTATAGTTGGGGATTATTTTTAACATAATTGATTTATATTTTCTTATCAACTATTAATATGGAAATCTAAAAATGCTCTATTCATAGTGATAATTTTGTAAAATTATCTGTTTCAATTGGTTATAAATTTCCATGAGATTTTTTTTACAATGTTAGAGGATCTATCATTATCAAATTTTTGTTCATTAAATTCTCATGGGGTGGATGAAAAAGGAATATAAAACTCTTATATAGTCTTATATGGAAGAATTATTACCCATGTTGATTTTATCACCAAGAATGTTTTCCCCATGATACATCCCATCATCTCAAATCCATGAAAAATAGTTTTTGTTATTAATTTAGAATAAATGGAAACTGAATTTAGCAATGTTCGCCATGGAAATTCAATCTTAACCAATAAAGTATATATTTTAAGGTGATTATATTTTTGTGGTGATAATATGTTGAATAATTGATATTGTAACACTAATTCAGATTTTGACATATTTCAAAATTGAAAGTGTGATGTCAATCGAAGATGAGGTAGTGATTAAAAATTGTAGAAAAAAATCATAAATAGTTTATAATGTGATAAGCCATTTGAAAAACTTGCAGGCCAGAAATATATTTTCAATTTCCTCTACATATATATCTGTGTGTGTGTGTGTCTAATTAGTAGGCCAAATCATTGTGTACCCTGAAAATAAATCTAGAAATTATGATTATATAACCATATATAGAGGATAATGGGTAGTTAATAACGTTGATAATTTGTTTAAATTAGAATGATAAATATTTAAAAATGTGGTATCATAATTGTATTAATTTATAATATTTATTTCCCATTGGTGTGAATAATTAAAAATTGGAGAAACAAACAAATAAAAAAAATAGTCAATCCATATTTTTGGTTTCTGAGTTTATAGAATCTATAATATAACATCAAAATGGCATTGTAATTCAATTTTTGTGTAAAAATCACCCTGCAACCCATTTCCATATCCAACTCTATTTTGGATGGGAGTATAGTGTAGTCCCGAAAATGGTGTTTCCATATAGCTATTCTAAAATTGTTTTTATTTTTTTTTTAAATTTATTGCATTGATAAAATAATAGTTTTTAGAATTGAAAACATATTATCTAATTATAATATAAGGTTAATATAAGAAATTATGTAGTGGGTTGTAGATGGGTTTTATTGTAGTTACTTCATTTTGAAGTACACTTGTGCTATTTTAAAGAAGATTCAGTCAATGGGAAATCCCAAAAATCCTATAGAAATGGAAAATAGGATGGGTGGGGTCAAAAAACCAATGGGCACCCCCCTTGTTGCCTCACTATTGACCAACCTCACCTCTTTCTTTAAACTCCAACCAGTTCACCTAGCCACCGTCGACTAGAGAATTTACCCTATATATTACCTCGCCTCACCTCCTTCCCACTTTATTCTCCTCTTCCCCTAATGCTACCCAACCCAACCATTTAACCCATAAATTTCCTCACTACCCCCTCCACTACTGATGTTGACCAACTTATCATCTACTATATGTTGGTGTTTTTCTTTTGTAATAATTTTTTAAATTATAATTTTGATATTTGTTTATTGGTAGTTTTATTTAGTTTTAATAAATTATTTGAATTAGAGATTCATTGGTCCTCCTATCCATTTGATTTACAATTATTTATTTTTGAATTATCCAAATTTAATTAATTTCAAATTTATATTTCATTTCTTATATGATTGATTAATTATTATATCATATTGATTTATTAGAATCTGGTTATCAATTTTTTCCAATAATAAATTTCAAGCTACACAATATTTTATCATCCTATTGTAAAATTTAAATTTATTTTTTTTAATTTATCAAATTGAAATTTAATAATGCACTTATAAAAATTTAAATTATTATAAAAGAATATTAAATTACATTTATTTAAAAAAAATATTTTGTTGTTTTAATTTTTTAAAAATGAATTACAAAATATGTCGGGTTATATAAATATAAAAATATTTTTTATGAACTAAAAATAAAAATGCATTATTTTTTAAATAAAATAAAAATAGAATTCATTTGTTTTTAGAGAATATTTTATTCATTATTGTTTTTAAAACATGTTAGAAACTAGGTTACCTAACGTTTTTAATTATATTCTGATAACTAAAAAAAGAAAATTATAATAGTTTTTCAAAATAAAGTTTAAATTTACAATTTAGTTCTTTAATGTTAATATTTTTACTTTTAAATAATAGCATTTAAAATTTTTGAAGCAGGTAATACCAATTTGTGTCTAGATTTTTTAAATTTTATCCATTAAATTGACTTTTTGATCTATATTTTTTATTTTATTTTTTAGAGAAATATTCTCAATAATATTTGAATATTAAATAAAATATTGATTTATTAGAATAGATGGTTTTATATTTGATAGTATATTACATTGAATATGTTATAATTAAAAATTAATTATAATTATTTTAAATATAGTTTGTAACTTGGTTATACTACATTGATAATAATTCAAAATTATTGATCTTAACACATAAAAATAAAGAAAATAAATAATTAAATGGAAAAATCATTGGCAGGTTCAATTGTTAAACTATTGACTACAATAAGTTAAAGGGAGTGTTCATCAATTATATTTAATGAGAAATCAATTGGAGAAAATGTTTCTAGAGTGGATGAACAACCTAAAGAGGAACCAGTGACCAAAAGTATCGATGCGATAAATAAAGAAAGAATAGAAATGAATTATGAGGATGATATTGAAAATATAATCTATATGATTCATGATCATAAAGATCAAATAATTCTAGAATTCGAAAAAGATGTGTATGTTAATTATAATCCAACATTGTGGGGGAAGTATGAATGATTTAAAGAGAATTTGTTTGGTTGAATGTGTTCTAATTAAAATATTATAAGTAAATGATGCATTTCCTAAAGAGGTTATTCATGGTAGACACTTTACTTATAATATTTTTTTCAACCTTTATAATGGTGATAAACATAAAAGAAATTATATTTTGTAATATAGTGAGTTGGATAAGGACTTATATTTTTGTTGTAAATTATTTAAGTCCAAATCGATAAAAATTGTTTTGAACAAAGGTGTAACTAATGGTTATTACAATTTTCCAACAGCATTTATAGAGCATTAAGGAAATTTATAACACATTTATATTGTTGTGAGGTGGATAGACTTGAAAATTGGACTTAAAAATAATAAAACAATTGACAAAAACATTAAATGTGTAATTGATAATGAAATAATTCATTGGAAGATAATAAATATTTGAATCACTGGAGTTGTGAATGTACTTGTACAAAATAACATAAAATTGTGAGAAATAAATGAGAATATTTATCCAAATGATAATGGTTTGTTTGTAAACTTGGTGAGTTTTTTCTAAATTTGATCTGATTATACAAGATCATCTTCTTCAAGTTATTAATAATGAATTAAAAAATCATTATCATAGCCAAAAAAATCCAAAAGATATTATAAAATTATTGGTTAAAGAAATTAAAGAAAAAATATTGAAAAGTATTATGTGAGAAAAATATTTTTAAATTATCCTTGCTTTTACGGCCAATCAAAGTCCTAAATAAAAGAATTCAATTATAATAATATATGTGGATATTAACAAGGAATTTAAATTCAAGGTTGATGATTTTTTCTTGGCTTCATCAATGTTGATAACACATTTGACCTTAGGCTTTACAAGTCACTTTAGGATGCTTTGGTAGATCTTAAACTCAACATTGATGAAATTAGATGACAAAGTTATGATAATGGATCAAACATGAAAGGTAAACATCAATATGTACGACAAAGACTTCTTGGTGTAAATCCTAGGTCATTTTACACTCCATGGGGATGTCATAGCCTAAATCTTTCAATATGAAACATATAAAAATATAGTGTTAAAGAAAGAAATTTTTTTTATACTTCCAAATGATTTATACATTTGTTATAGTTTCACCATATCGATGGTATGTTTTAAGTACCTATGTGTAGGTTTGGACACAAAAACCATTATCATTAACTCATTGGTAAGGTCACATTAAAAGTATTAGATATATAAAAAGTTAAACACTTGAGTTAAGAAATGAATTGGTTTAAATTATAAATCATTCCAAAAATGGTGATTTTATGATATCAGATACAAAACAATTGGGTTTTAATGCATTGTAGAATTTTGAATTCATCATTTGATTATGTATTTGGTGAAAAAATTTAGACAAAGTGTAATGTCCTGGTTCCGAGAGCCGCCCAGAGGTGCCCTATACCTGGTTGGTCATATGGACTCAAGTGCATTTCCTCGAACGCCAGAGGCTGCTGACTAGTAGTGAGGGCCTTGGGTGTGATAGTGGAGAAAGTATTCCCTCATTGGCAGAGTAACACAATGGAAGTTAAACAGATAGCGATATCTGAAGCACTAAAACATGCAATAGGTAAACAATTGAAGTAATAAACAATTAGATCACATATATATATATGATTCATGATACAAATGTCTCGTAAAGTATCCAAAAAAGTCACAATGCTAGAATACAATACAAAACCAAAGTACAGTAGAAAATAGATAAAATGCTTCACAACATCGCAAGCCTCATCTTGGTCTCATGCTCACCATCTCCATAGCAATCAAGTTCCTGAAGTAGAAGGGCTCTTTCCCTATCTATACCTGTAGGAATATAATATTTTTGGGCCCAAAATCATGACCCAAACAAGGTGTGAGACTAATCCTAGTAGGAAACCACCAAAGGATCTGTGCATAATAGTCATTGATTATATATGGCAGGCAATAAGCAAAATGAAGCAGTAAAAAAGAAAGTTCACATAGTAACCATCCAACAATTTCAAAAGCATTCATTTTCATATATCAAGTAAGCATTTAATCAAAAGCATGTAACCCTGAGTAAAGTAATCATAGCCTAACCCCTATGGTTCAACAAAAATAAACACAATCAAGCCTCTGGGAAGTATACATAGTCTAACACCTTTTGTTCAGCTTTAGTACAGACTCTCTAAGGAAACACTCACCATCAATTCCCCCTATAGTCTTGTATCGGTAACTAATTGGCACTCCAGGGAAGCAATCAACATCCAATTCCCCCTATGTCCCACCTCAAGGAACTAAAGAAACTCCGAGGAAGCACTTACATCCATTCCCCCTATGGTCTTGCATTGTAACAGTAAAACAGACACTCTGGGGAAGCCCTCAGCATCCATTCCCCCTATGGTATACTACACTAGGTTCCCACAACCCTATGTAATTCAATCAAGAACAGTGATATATAATATCCAAATTATACCTCAAGAACTACTTGGCTAAAAATTCTACAGTATAACAACATGTCAGATAAAACACTCCATCCAAACTATACTAGGAATGGTAAGTAAATCGGCCTAACATGCAAACTAGACCAAATGGTAAAAACAAGAAAACCTGGGAAAAACATCCATAGCATAGAAAAAATAACCCTATTCATAAATAACCAACCCATTTAAAAAATTCATAGCAGGAAATAGCAGGACTAAAAACCACAAACAAACAATACCCCAAACAAGGGTATTGGGTACTTTTGCACATATAACTCAAAGATTTACTATGTAAAGGCACAAAACACCTACCTCAATGTTGTACAAATCAATATACCCCAGTTTCAGCCCTTGGATCGACATACAATGCGGTATATCTACAAAATTTTCTAAAACATTAAACCGGGGATAATGCACGAATGAAGAGAAATTAGGAAATGAGTTTCAAGAAGAAGAGAGAAATCACTAATGTGATTCCAACGCAACTGAAAGAGTTCGATTTAGAGAAAGAATGCTTGATCAGGGGATCAGGGAAGGATCAGCATTGTATGGACACTCTCATTCGATGAAGGCAAAGAAGAAAACACTTCTGCCAATTAGACGTGACCCTGGTCCATTTAATAAAAAAAAGAAAGTGCACGTCATGTACTTTTGAAGTACACGGTGTGTACTTGCCCTTACTGTCCCCTGCATTAGGCGTTCTCCAGGTCACCACACACAGTTTTTTTCTCTGCTGTTACATGGGCATCACATGGCTATGTGCGGAAAAAGATTACACGACCTGTACATATAAGTACATGACATGTACTTAAAAAATTTCTAGAAACTCCTCTTTTTCTCAAAAACACCAGGAAAGAGAAAAAGATACCAGAAAATAAGATTCGGGTTCTTAAAAACTTTCCCCCTTAAAGAAAATTGTCCCTGAATTTCCCTATCAAGGCGGTATAGAAGAATAATCCTTGAAAAGCTCTGGCTACTGCGCTCATACATCAGCCTCCCTCTCCTTGGTCGCATCATGTACTCGTTGGTGCTGTCACAGCACTCGTACAAGAGGAACAAACCGACCATAGATAACCATCACACTTGGATCAAAAATTTGGATAAGATACTCCTTGAATGAGGTTTCCACCTCTAACTAAATATCTTAGGGTTGAAAAACTTGAGACGGGTCTACGAAGTAAGGTTGAAGTTGAAAAACGTGAAATACACCATGCATAGCTCAGTACCTCTAAGGTAACTGTAGCCCATAGGAAACTGGGCTGACTCTCTCCAAAACCTCAAATGGCCCGACATACCTTAGTGAAAGCTTACCCTATCTCCTAATCCTCATGTGTCCCAACCTCGGTGTGACACACAGGAAAACCTGATCTACAACTTCAAACTACAGATTTCATCTTCGTCGATCAGCATAAGACTTCTATCGTGATTGTGTAGTATCCATCCCCTTCTGAATCAACTCTATCTGCTATATGGTATCCTAGATAAGTTGAGGTCCCATCATAACTGCCTCTCTTACCTTCATCTAGCATAAGGATGATGTCATGGCCTACCATACAAATCCTCATAAGGTTCCATCTGAATAGTTTCATGAAAACTATTATTGTAGTTAAACTCCACAATAGGTATGTGTTTCTCCCAAGAACCTCCAAAATCTAGGATGCATGCTCGAAGCATGTCCTCAAAGACCTAAATTGTATGCTCAGACTGGCCATTTCTCAGAGGATGGTAAGCTATACTCAGAAGTACCTATGTAACCAAATCCCTCTGATTTCCATGCCTAACCATAGAATTAAAACGTGCATCCCTATCAGAAACAATGGAGTGTGGAACCCCATGTAGATGTAAAATCTCTCATATGTACAACCTTCCCAACTCATCAACACCGAAGGTCTCCTTAATCGAAAAAAGTGAGAAACCTTCGTGATTCTATGAATGACAACCTAAATGACATCATTCTCTCGATGCGACCATAGAAAACATATCATGAAGTCCATCACGACATCATTCCATTTCCACTTGGAAAAGGGTAACTACTACAAAAGCCCTACTAGTCATTGATGCTCTGCCTTTTCCTGCTGGTAGGTGGAACATCTCATGACAAAACCAGAAACATCTCTCTTCATACCTTGCCAAAAATATTGACGGTGTAGATCACGATACATCTTGGTGACACGAGCATGAACTGCCTAAACTGATGAATGAAAGTCCCGCATCAGCTCCTCGCATATGTCTGCTAACACCCACACGTGCCCCTGAAAATGATAGATCTCATCCTTTCCTATGGTCCATCTAGGATTGGGGTTCTCTCCCAAAACACTTTCCCATAAGACTAGGACTTCATAATCTGATAGCTTCTTCATTCACTCTTGATCAAGTAGAGTAGAGGTAACATCAACATAAGAAAGAAATTTCTTCCCCTGTCTGTCATGCACCTCCAAATGCATCTCAGAGAATAGAGCCACAAGCTGCCACTCACTACTGGCCTCCTAAATTGCTTGTATTTGAGTCCTCCTACTCAACACATCACCAACTGCATTGCCTTTCCCATGTGTGTGGGCAAGATCAAAGTCAAAAGACATAAGGTATTCAACCCATTTTTGCTGTCTCAAATTTAGATCATGCTATGTGATGATATAATTGAGTCTTTTGTGGTCAGTGAAAACAAAAAAATTATCTCCCAAAAGTTAATGTCTCTAATAGCGTAAAGCATGAACAACTGCAACCATCTCTAGATAATGCATCGGGTAGTTCCTCTCATGTGGCCTCAATTGTCAAGACCCGTACACAACAACCCCTTCTCCCTGTATAAGCCTTTCTCCCATCTTGATACCTGATGAATCATAGTACACAGTATAACTCTTTCCCGAAACAAGAAATACTCATATCGGTGTTGAATTCAACCTCCCTTTCAGCTCCTGAAAGGATGACTCACAATAATCTGACCACAAGTACTTCCCACCCTTCTTAGTCAGGTCCGTCAGTGGTGCTACTATGTGTGAATAAGTCCTGTATAAAACACATGTTGTAACCTGCTATCCCTAGAAAACTTCTTAACTCAAAGTCGTTCTTCGGCTTCTCCCAGGAAGCTACTATTCTCACTTTATCTAGGTCTACTGATACTCCTACCTCTGAGATAACATGACCCAAGAAGTGAATTTGGTCCATCCAAAAGTGGAATTTCGAGAACTTAGCATATAATTTATGCCATCTTAGTGTACTCAAAACGATCTCAAGATGTGTGACATGGTCGTGGATAGTTTGAGAGTAAACCAAGATATCATCTATGAAAACTACCAAGAAATAATACTAGTATGGATGGAACACCCAGTTCATCAGTTCCATAAATACTATAGGCACGTTCATGAGACCAAACGACATAACCACATACTCGTAAAGACCATACCTGCTCTCAAAGGCTGTAAGAGTTATATCAGGTGGTCTAACATGAAACTGATGGTAATCGGATATCAAGTCAATGTTCAAGAACACCCTGGATCCATGAAGCTAATCAAAGAGATCATCAATCCTTGGTAAGGGATATTGGTTCTTGAAAGTCAACAGGTTCAACTTCCGATAATCCACGCAGAGTCTGAAGGTATCATCTACCTTCATTGCAAACAGGATAGGAGAACCCCAAGAAGAAGTATTGGGTTGGATGAAACCATTTACCTGTAACTTCTCCAACAACTTCTTGATCTCCTGCAACTCTGGTGTATCCATCCTATAAAGAGGATTGGACATCTGTGCCGCTCCTAGCACAATCTCGATAGAAAAGTCCACCTCTTTCTCCAGATGAAAACCTGAAAATTCCTCTGGAAATACATCCCTGAAATGATACACCACTGGAGGAAATTGCATCTGTGAAATCCCCTGTTCATCTAGATATATACTAGTAATCTAGGGTGTTATTCCTCCCAACCCATGATTCTTGGGTCCCGCACTACTTTCCTCGGTATCCCATTCCCCCTTATGAAGAAATGATCCACCCTCTGGTGATGTGATACTCCCCCTACAATGATAGCAATAAAAAACTATCAGAAAGGGAACTAACTAGTCCATTCCAAGAATGACTGTAATGGCCCGGACCCTCCTAGACCATTACCTTGCCAAAAGTGAGGCTCCACCAAAACAGTGGCACCGTAACGGTGGCACCATGAGGGTGACACAATGAGGGTGACACCGGTCAGGGTGGCACCGTGAGGGTGACACCGTGAGGGTGACACTGTGACGGTGGGACTGTGTCCCCTCGCTGAGCCTTTCATTATTTTTCCAGTAGCTGAATTTTCCGCTCCCGCAACGTAAGTTTTGACATAAATTAATTCTTTTACTCCTTTTTAAAACCAATTAAGGCCCGTAATTAATTCCTGAAACCTCCCCGATGTGGGGGATATTAAATAACACCTTAATATCATCGTGTATAACTGCCCAACTGCGTGGTCAACTCAGGACCCCACTCCTTACGCAGTTTGGCGTTCTGATCTCAACCATCTTCGGCTCTTATAAACTAAGGGTTAGTCGTGGTTTATTCTTTCCTCGATCGTGGCTTTTCACGAACAAATTCTGGTGCATCGGGCGAGCCGCATCATTATGCGTAAAGTTTCGCGCCCGACCTAAGCGTTGATAGAAGTGGCGATTTTTCATTCAGGCGAGCCGCATCGCTATCCGTGAAGTTCCGCCCCTGGCCTAAGCGTAGATCGTCGATCAACGGGTAGGGGATTTCTCCTTCGACTCTCTCTTTTGTGTATCATGCGGGGTGGGCGTGCTTTTGATTCTATAGAATTGGATAAACCAGACCTAATTAAAGATAATGAACGAATCCTGTAAAGAATAAAGGGGGGACTGTGATTATTGATGTTGTTATATTAAAATCATCGTTTTGAGATGTGATGGCTTACACATTCTGAAAATCGAGGCCATTGGTGGTCGTTGTCTATGCACAAATGAACCCCTCATGATGTTTTAAATGGCTTGTTTTTTAATTATAAACTCCTGTTGTGAAAATTAAATTGGTTAATCACGTATACCCGGCTGAATAAATTGAAAGCACTAGGATCAACCCTTCTGTAATAACTCCCGGTTAAAACACATAGAATTTGAAATCATGGAGTGTGTTAAATCATATAAATCTGAAAATACCGGCGTGGCCCTGCATTGTGTTGGTGGTAGTGGTTTGGTTGTTTCCTTTTTTCGGGTTGATTATTGGAGATGTGGGAGGGGATGGGATCCCCTATTTTTATACTCTCGGTGGTTGTGAAATTGGGGATGGGATCCCCTGTTGATATGGATTCAGTGTTTGTGAGTTTTGAGACCGGGTGGTTACCTTGTTTATATCACTAATTGGGGTGGGATTCTCTGTTGATGAAAACCCTTTTTTGGGGGAGGGGACACGGGGCAGTGTCTCGAGGTTTTCTGGTTCCAAGACTTCGAGGGTTCTCACTTTTCCTTTGTTGTTGTGATATTACAAGAGAACTAGGTATGGATACATAAATTGACATTTGGATGGTTTCTTTTCCTTGGTTATACATATGGTGTTAGTTGCCCCGTAGTGCATAAACTTATTTGAACATTATTACTGAACATGAAAACAAGAATCTGGAAAATGGGTTTTTTTGGAGAGAGTTGTGACTCGGACTTGAGCGCTGTTGTGATCTGTAGGATGTCTGAAAAAAAACCTAACTTTGGGTGAGTTCTTGTTACCTATGTATATATTTTCAGTTTTGTGTTTCTTATTCATGCCCCACCCATGTTGAGCACTTAGTACCGAACACCCCCATTTCATGGGGGATGGTGTTTTTCTCAATACTATTATTAGTGGCTGGTTATTAGCTCATTTTCTAATCCCTTTCCCAGAAATCCCAAGTATCTTCAGAAAGGCTGTGATGACCTGAGGTCTATTATTAGCCCCAGAACATTCGGGCGGGGTAGTGTGGTGGTTGTCCAGGTGTGTGCAGTAGGTGGTTTCCCAAGTGTCTTTGGGATGAGGCCCCGTTTTCTTCAGGCATGGCAGTGGATTTTCTATCCCAGCTGTCTTCGGGCGTGGTGGTGGTTGTTCTAGCCTAGGTGTTTGTAGGCATGGTTACATGTGATAGTTGTGGCCCAGGTGTTTGTGGGCGGGATTCGGCAGTGGGACTGCGTGTGGTTGTGGCCCAGGTGTGTGCGGGCGGGTGTGGCAGTGGGAATGCATTGAGAATGGCGGGATTGATCTGATGCATAGGATGTCTCAATAACCAGTGGGAAAGTGGCGTGGTGTACCCAAACATTGATGTGCTCTGATTATATATATTACTTGACTTGTATTATTTTGGGAGTGTTCCTTGGTGAGGATTGGGTGGATAATTTACCTTGATAGGTGTTTGGATTACTCCTTTTTCTCACGGTACTTTAGTACGTTCCCCCACTTGTGCACGAGAGTCTTTGGTTTTCCCTAGTGAGTGTACTTGTATAATCACCCTACGTATATAAAACTGCTTTCAGGTTTCCAGGAGGACTTCGGGGATCATGCAGGACCATACTAGCTCGGACCGTTGGGGCAGTTGCAGTTGCTCCTTTTCTTCTTTGGTACTTACGTTTGTAGTCACCTTTTGTACTTTGTGGATTTTACTTTTGGAACATTCATGTGGGAATGATTTACTTTTGGCTTTACTTTTTTACCTTGGTGTTGTTGAGTTTCATCATCTTATCTCCCGATCTTATAAAAAAAGGGGTAATGCCTTCCACTTGTGAGAAATTTCTATACCCTTGGTGTTAGTCCCCACACCGGGGCCTATTGAAGGTGGGTATCGGGGGTCATTATCTCTCCTTCAACTTAAAGAATGAAGGGTATGGAAATCTGCTGACCCTTCCCTCCTTTTGGTGAAGGCGGGTCAGGATAGAATGGTATCAGAGGGGAGGATGATGATTGAGGGATATGGTGGAGCCTGGAGTTAGGCATAGTGAGGATTGCATGGGATGGTAGGTAAATAGTTTTGGGTGACCTCGGTGCGTGAATTAGGCTAGGGAATACTGGCTAGGACACAAGATTTTAGGGCCCCCCTGATCCGACGCAATGACTCTGGACCTACCGAACGACCAAGTGATGCCACGCTGATTGCAGGGTAGAGACCCTAGGAAAGGTACAAGCATCATAATGACTTGTGTTCTCATGTTTCTGGGGTGTTTTGGGAATTAAGAATAAACGAAAAGTTTAAGAAGTTTTAAAGACAATAATTTTCACTACTTGGGCCTAGGCATTCCTTGTTTACATTACAACTATGGAACCTGGATGGAAACCTCGTGTGGTACAGACGATCGAGGCCCCACAGACTACCTTGGCCAATCATCAGAGAGATGACCGAGAAGAGGAGGACGACCAGTGGCAGAGGAATCTTCGGGCCTTCCAGCAACAAACCCACGAGAATTATGAGGGCATCACTTCTGACATGAATACGAAAGGCTGGCTAGAGAATCTAGTGATAGCTTTCAGCCTAATTCATGCAACGCCCGAGTATTGGGTTCCTTTGGCCGTTAGCCAGATGCAGGGACCGGTGCATCAGTGGTGGATGCTTTACCTGGGGGAGAGGAGAGAGTCTGAGGTGGCATGGGCTGATTTTGAGAGGGAGTTCCGGGCGGAATTCCTATCCTCGACAATGAAGGTGGAAAAGAGACAGGAGCTACTCTCCCTCCAACAGGGGAGTATGTCCGTGAGGGAGCTAGGGATCAAGTTCAAGGACCTCCAACATTTTTCTCCAGACCTCTTCCCCGACGAGAAGTATCGGGAATGACGTTTGGAGGAGGCGCTCTGACCATCCCTCTAGTATGCTATTTCCCCCTTTACCCTGCCGACATACTTGGAGGTCCAGAAGAAGGCCGAAGTGGTGGAGAGGATTCACGCTCTAGAAGGTGTGTCACGAGAGGGGATATAGCTGGAACCATCAAAAGGGAAAGCCGTCAGCACTAGCCCTCCAGCGTCAGGACCCTCCAGGTTCCGACCAGCAGGGAGGATACCGCATTAGTTTCAGTTATGATCCCCTGGTCCTCGCCCATTTCCTTCAAGCCCGGGACCGCGGTGCTTCGTCTGTGGGAGCCCTGGACATCTCCGGAGTCAGTGCCCGGACCGGGTACAGTACGACGGTGATGGACAACCCCACCACCCACCCCAGCAGCAGCTTCCAGCCAGACCTTTCCAGCAGCAGCAGCAGGGACAAAGAGCTCCCTCTCCTCTGAGGGCAGACATAGGAGGAGGAGGCCGACCTCAGGGAACACCTCAGGGACCTCGACTGGGGCATGGTCAGGGAGGTGACCGGCATTCGAGGGGTAGAGGAGCTGGGCGTGGACAGTTTCATGCCGCAGAGGCAGCAGTTCCAGCAAGGATGGAGGTTGTTTGAGGTACGATCAGTTTTTTTAGAACTCTTTCTTATGCTTTGTTTGATACCGGAGAATCACACTCCTTTGTTGCACCTAGTCTATCCCATACTTTGGGTATAGATGCCGAGAGACTCCCAGTGCCCCTAGTGTTGAGCACACCAGTCGGGGGTCAGACCGACTTGTTGTTTGTTTGTCGGGGATGCAGACTAATGATAGGGCCACATCAGTCGGTTAGGGATCCTCTTCTGCAACAGATACTGCCATATGATGTCATCCTAAGCATCGACTGGCTATTCTCTATGTGAACCATCATCGACTATTTCTGAATAAGGGTTGTGTTCTCGGGCTTGGGCGGCCGGTGTGTTACCTTCACCGGTGAGCGGAGCGGTCAGAAGGGAGGTAGGTGAGAGGAACCCCTCCTCTCCTTGTTAGTCGGGCATTCAGTAGAGTCTGTAGATGCCGAGATGGTGGGGGTGTCAGAGGTTGTCTATGAGTTTATGGACATCTTTCCTAAGGAGGTTACGACTCTACCCCCTCGACGTGATATCGAGTTCGGGATAGACCTGTAGTCGGGCGCTCGTCCGATCTCAATGGCTCCTTACAGGATGGCACCTTTAGAGCTACAGGAGTTGCGGATCCAGATTGACGATCTGATGAAGAGGGGTTATGTTCAGCCGAGTGCGTCATCGTGGGGTGCTCTAGTCTTGTTCACAAAGAAAGAAGATGGTGGTGTCAGGTTGTGCATAGACTATAGGAGGCTGAATCAGGTGATGATCAGGAATCCCTACCCTCTTCCGAGGATAGACGATCTTTTCGACCAGTAGAAAGTGGAAGGATCGTTCTCGAAGATCGACCTGCGGTCTGGGTACCACCAGCTAAGATTGAAGGAGAGATATATCCCGAAGACGACCTTCAGGTGCAGATATGGACAATTCGAGTTTATAGTCATGCCCTTCGGTGTTACCAACGCCCCGGTTGTGTTCATGGGGCTTATGAACTCCATATTTCGGGAGTACTTGGATCGGTTCGTAGTTGTGTTCATCGATGACATCCTGATCTCTTCGAGATCAGATTAGGAACATGCAGAGCACCTGAGGACGGTTTTGGAGGTCCTCCGACATCATCAGCTCTATGGGAAGTTGTCAAAATTCAAGTTCTGGACATGAGAAGTGCACTTCCTCGGGCACGTGGTGTCCGAGCAGGGGGTAGTGTTGGACCCATCAAAAGTTGAGGTGGTTGTTTCTTGGGAAGCACCAAAGAATGTGGCAGAAGTCTGTAGTTTCCTTTGGCTGGCAGGTCACTATCGGAGGTTCGTACCCAACTTCTCCCAAGTAGCAGCCCCCTTGACAACCCTGACCAAGAAAGACCGGGTTTTCATGTGGAGTGAGCAGTACGAGTCAGCCTTCAGCTATCTGAAAGAGAAGTTGGTTAGTGCCCTAGTGTTGAGATTACCAGATGAAGGGGCGGCTTATGAGGTGTTCTTTGATGCTTTAGGAAAGGGCATGGGATGTGTGTTGATGCAGTGATAGGGGGTGATCTCTTATGGGTCCAGGCAGATACGCCCCCATGAGCCTAATTACTCCACCCAAGACCTGGAGCTTGTAGTGATCATTTTTGTGCTATGTTATGGTGGAACTACCTCATCGGAGAATGCTTTGTGGTCTTCACAGATCACAAAATATTGAGCTATATCTTCTCCCAGCGGCACATAAACTTGTGACAGTGGAGATGGGTGGAGTTCCTCTAGGATTACGACTTCGAGATCTCCTGTACTGAGGGAAAGGGAAATGTAGTGGCTGATGCCTTGAGCAAGAGGACGTAGAAGGATGCGGTCTGAGAGTTGGTGGATGCCTAGAAAGCGATGGAGGGGTTGGCTGCCTTACACTTGGATGTGAGGTTGGATGGTGGTAGAGTTTTCCTATATCAGATGACAGTGCAGTCATCTCTGTTTCAGCAAATGGAGGAGTCTCAGTGGGGAGACCCATAGTGCGAAGTCATGCATGACTGAGTTGACCAGGGCAATGCTCCAGAAGGATGGACAGAGGATGGTCAGAATCAGATGCTTTTCCAGAAAAGGTTTTTTTTTCAGGAGTGATGCGCGTCAAGGATCTCAGTGAGTTCCAAAACTCACCCCTGGCGGTACACCCAGGAGTTTCCAAGCTGTACCAGGGACTGAAGAGACAGTTTTGGTGGCCCAGAGTGAAGCGAGCATTGGGAGAGTTTGTGGCCAAGTGCTTAGTGTATTAGCAAGTGAAGGCTGAACACCGAGTTCCAAGAGGCCTACTGTAGTCTCTAGATGTCCCCGAGTGGAAGTGGGATGACATATCGATGGATTTCATCATGGGACTTCCCAAGGTCCAAGGGGCATACGAATCCATCTGGGTGGTAGTGGACAAGTTAATGAAATCAGCCCACTTTCTGGCGATCATGGAGTTGTGTACTGTGGATGCTTTGGCACGAAAGTACATGGATTAGGTGGTACAGTTTCATGGAGTTCTGAGGTCTATAGACTCGGATAGGGATGCACGGTTTACCTCATGGGTCTGGAAAGGATTGAAGCATACTTTTGGCACACAGTTATGCCATAGAACTACTTTCCATCCCTAGACAGATGGACAAACAGAGCGCACCATCCAGACCTTGGAGGATATGTTGCGGGCATGTGTGTTGGACTTAGGAGGATCATGGGTGAGACACTGGCCCCTGGTAGAGTTCTACTACAATAATAGCTATCACTCTACCATCGGTATGGCCCCGTTTTAAGCCTTGTACGAGAGGGAATGTCGTTCACCTATGTGTTGGGCCGAAGTGGGAGAGATAGGCATCCTTTTCCCAGAGGTGGTGCAGAGCACGACAGAGAAGGTTCAACTCATACGGGAAAGGATGAAGGCGGCCCAGGACCGACATAAGTCGTATGACGATACTAGGAGGAGGCCCATGGATTTTGATGTTGGATACCACGTGTTCTTGAAGGTCTCCCCTCGGTGCGGGCAGTAGAGGTTCGGCAAGGGCAGTAAGCTTTCTCCCAGGTTTATCGGACCCTTTAAAGTGTTGCAGCGGGTCGGGGAAGTGGCTTATCAGATAGCATTACCACTGCCGCTACTGAGGATACATGATGTCTTTCATGTGTCCTAGCTCCATCGGTATCTGCACGATGATTCACACACCCTTGATTGGGGTGAGATGGACATCAAGGACGACGTGACCTTTGTGGAGAGACCAGTGATGATCGAGGATCGCAAGGAGAAGATGATTCGTTGGCGAACCATTCCCTTGGTTCATGTGTTGTGGAGACATGGTGGGCTTTAGGAGAGTACGTGGGAGAGGGAAGCATAGATGAGTACCCAGTACCCCAAGTTGTTTTGAGTTTTGTTCCTTGTTGTACCTGTTGTGGTAGAACGTTTTGTCTTTTTGGCTATGAAATGTACTGGTTTTCTTTCCTCTAAATGTGTGTGAAAAGCCATATCTATGGGGGAGGATAGAACCCGACCCCTAATCAAGACGGATTAAGGTGGATGCGATTAAACCCGTGCAGGTGAGTCAGTGCCGCCCAAAGTGGATAATATCTTGACATGGGGGAGGAGACTCCCCAACCCACATGCCTGGGTAGTTTGGCATGGTATGTTGCTTGGTTCTTGATAGGGAAGTGTTTTTAGTTTGCATGGGTTCACTTCTAAGAGGTATCTTTCGAGGTGGTTGTTTGGACCCTCTCTTTCCTTCTTGGATTGTTTTGATTCTCGAGGATGAGAATCATTTAAGAGGTATCTAATGTAATGGCTCAGGCCCTCCTGGCCCATTACTTTTCCAAAAGTGAGGCTCCACCAAAACAGTGGCACCGTGACGATGGAACCGTGAGGGTGACACCGGTCATCGTGGCACCGTGAGGGTGACACTGGTCACGGTGGCACCGTGAGGGTGACACCGATCACGGTGGCACTGTGAGGGTGACACCGTGAGGGTGACACCGTGACGGTAGCACCGTGTCCCCTCACCGAGCCTTTCATTAATTTTCCAGTACCTGACTTTTCCGCTCCCGCAACGTATGTTTTAACATAAATTAATTCTTTTACTCCTTTTTAAAACCACTTAAGGCCTGTAATTAATTCCTGAAACCTCCCCGATTGGGGGGATATGAAATAACACCTTAACATCACCGTGTGTAACTGCCCAACCGCGTGGTCAACCCACGTCCCTGCTCCTTAGGCGGTTTGGCGTTATCATCTCAACCATCCGCGACTCTTATAAACTAAGGGTTAGACACAGTTTCTTCTTTCCTTGATCACGGCTTTTCATGAACAGCTTCTGGTGCATCGGTCGAGCTTCACTGTTATGCATAATGTTCTGCGCACGACCTGAGTGTTGATAGACGAGGTGATTTTTTATTCAGGTGAGCCACATCGCTATCTGTGAAGTTCTGCCCCCAGCCTAAGCGTCGATCATCGATAAACAGGTAGGGGATTTCTCCTTCGCCTCTCTCTTTTGTGTATCATGCAGGGTGGGAGTGCTTTTGATTCTGTAGAATTGGATAAACCATACCTAATTAATGATAATTAACGAATCTTATATAGAATGAAGGGGGGACTGTGATCGTTGATGTTGTTATATTAAAATCATCTTACTGAGTTTTGCTGGCTTACACATTATGAAAATCGAGGCCGTTGGTGGTCATTGTGTGTGTACTAATAAACCCCTCGTGATGTTTTAAATGGCTTGTTTTGTAATTATAAAGTCCTGCTGTGAAAATTAAATTGGTTAATCACATATACCTGGCTGAATAAATTGAAAGCAGCAGGATCAACCCTTCTGTGATAACTCCCGGTTAAAACACACGGAATTTGAAATCATGGAGTGTGTTAAATATTATAAATCTGAAAATACATGTGTGGCCCTGCTTTGTGTCGGTGGTAGTGGTTTGGTTGTTTCCTTTTTTTGGACAGATTTTTGGAGATGTGGGAGGGGATGGGATCCCCTATTTTTATACTCTCGGTGGTTATGAAATTGGGGATGGGATCCTCTGTTGATATGGATTCAGTGTTTGTGAGTTTTGAGACCGGGTGGTTACCTTGTTTATATCAAGAATTGGGGTGTTATCCACTGTTGAAGAAAAATCTTTTTTGGGGGAGGGGACACGGATCAGTGTCTCGGGGTTTTCTACTTCCAGGACTTCGAGGGTTCTCACATTTCCTTTGTTTTTGTGACTTTAAAAGAGAACCGGGTAGGGATACATAAATTTACATTTGGCTGGTTTCTTTTCCTTGGTTATGCTTATGGTTTTCGTTTCCCCGTAGTGCATAAAATTATTTGAACATTATTAATGAACATGAAAACAAGAATGGGGTAAATGGGGTTTGTTGGTGAGAGTTGTGACTCGGACTTGAGCGCTGTTGTGATCTATAGGCTATCTGAAGAAAAACCTAACTTTGGGTGAGTGGTTGTTACCTATGTATATATTTTTAGTTTTGTGTTTCTTATTCGCACCCCACCCAAGTTGAGAACTTAGTGCCGAACACCCCCATTTCACGGGGGAGGGTGTTTTCCCCAACACTATTATTATTGGCTGGTTATTAGCTCCTTTTCTTCTCCCTTTCCCAGATACCCCAAGTACCTTCAGGCAGGCTGTGATGGCCTGAGGTCCATTATTAGCCCAAGAACCTTCGGGCGGGGTAGTGTGGTGGTTGGCCAGGTGTGTGTGGCAGGTGGTTTCCCAAGTGTCTTCGGGATGAGGCCCAGGTGTCTTTGGTCGTGGTAGTGGATTTTCTAGCCCAGGTGTCTTCGAGCATGGTGGTGGTTGTTCTGGACTAGGTGTTTGCAGGCGTGGTTACATGTGATAGTTGTGGCCAAGGTGTTTTCGGGAGGGATTCGGCAGTGGGACTGCGTGTGGTTGTGGCCTAGGTGTGTGCGGGCGTGTGTAGTAGTGGGACTTCGGTGAGAATGGATGGATTGGTCCGATGTGTATGATGTCTCAATAACCAGTGGGAAAGTGGCGCGGGGTATCCAAACATCGATGTGAAATGATTAAATATATTACTTGACTTGCGATATTTGGGGAGTGTGCCTTAGTGAGTCTTGGGTGGATAATTTACATTGATAGGTGTTTGGTTTACTCCTTTTTCTCACAGGACTTTAGTACGTTCCCCCACTTATGCATGAGAGTCTTTGGTTTTCCCTACTGAGTGTACTTGTATGCTCACCCTATGTATATAAAACTGCTTTTAGGATTCCAGGAGGACATCAGGGATCACGCAGGACCATACTAGCTCGGACCTTTGGGGCAGTTGCAGTTGTTGCTTTTCTTCTTTGGTACTTATCTTTGTAGTCGGATTTTGTACTTTGTGGATTTTACTTTTGAAACATGCATGTGGGAATGGTTTAATTTTGTATTTACTTTTCTTTTACCTTGGTGTTGTTGAGTTTCATCATCTTATCTCCCGATCTTATAAAACTAAAAGGGGTAATGCCTTCCACTTCTGAGAAATTTCTATACCCTTGGTGCTAGTCGCCACTCCGGGACCTATTGAAGGCGGGTCTCGGGGGTCATTATCTCTCCTTAAACATAAAGAAGGAAGGGACTAGCAATCTTCCGACCCTTCCCTCTTTTTGGTGAAGGCGGGTCGTGATAATGACATCATATCTTTTCATCTCTAAGACATAAAGGTCCCATAATAAGTGACACCCACCAAACTCAAGAGGTCACTCCTTGCACTGATGTACACTTGTCGTTTTAGTCCCCAGTGGAGTGTCTAACATCAATATCTCAGCAGAAGAAAAGACACAGAGCCCAAGGATCTCAACAAAAGGGATAGATATAAAGCTATGGAAAGCCCCTATATCAAAACGAGCAAAAGATAAAACTAAGGAAACTAGGATCGTACCTCGAACTATAGAGGTTCTGGGATCCTACTCATGCTGGGTTTGCTCCACTGAAAAAGTATGACCTGTACCGTGACCCTATGACCTAGCCTGACCACTCTGAGCTGATCCACCTTGTTGTCACTGAGGTCATGGCGACTGACTGCCATGGTTGCGACCTCCACCTTGGCCGAATGGCCGACATGACTCTAGTTTCCAGACATAGGAAAAACTGGTGGTGTTGCTCCTAAATGAGGATTTATAGAAGAACCTATGTCACCAGCAGCTGGTGAGAAAAGCTGGTAGAAGTGTTGAAGATGGCCCATATTACCACATGATCGTCACTCCAATGGGTCTCTTGGGCAATGTGGTCTTGTATGCCCACTCTTCTTGCAAAGGTAGAACACCACCTGGCTAATAGAAGAAGTGTCCTGCCTCCTTAGATCCCAATGCGTAGACTCCCTATGGTGCTTCCTACTATTAGTGGGAGGGATACCAAATTTGAAAGTCAAACTGTCCGGGCTCACCACTTCATAATCCTGCAGATTTCACATTTTGATTAGCTCATGTTGACTGTATAAGTGATTGAAGTCAATTTGAAGATGTTCAACTAAGACCATATGTCGTGCCTGCGACCGTCCTCAAACTTCCTTTCCATAAATAACTCATCACCTCCTAGTATAGGAATGAAGCGTTACAGATCTATGAAGGGAGAAGAATATTCCATAATAGAAAGAGTACAATTCTCTAGACTCATGAATTATCGAGCTCGATCGGCCCTGAAAGTCTCAAGGAAGAAGTAGTCATAAAAGGCACGCTAGAACTCATCTCAAGACATAACCTACTAGCGTCTCACCTATGATATCACATCACACCATCTCTTGGTGGAGTCCTAAAGCATGTATGTAATGAGATTCACTCTCCAATCTGGAGGTGTCTCTAGATGCTCGATGATTGAAATCATGGCATCTAACTTTGACACTTCATCCTGAGTTCCTTCTTCCCCTATGAAGGTGTGAGGATGTTGTTGCTGGAAAACCCACGTCAATTTTGCTATAGACGTGGCGGGATGTGGTACTCCTCAGAAGGTCAACAGAAACCTCATTGACCCCTCTCGAAACTGTGTGTCAGCACCTATGTCTAGAATGATGGATGGTTCCAAGACTGGAAGAATTTTAGAATATTCTGGTAGTCCCTGATCAGCCATATTTGTTGTCTAATCATTGCCCTGTAACTAGAAGACAATCAGAGGATGTCTCGGTGGCATGAATATGCAAGGTCAAGCGCACACCTTAGATCAAGATTATCAAGGACTGAAACCTAGAAGTGTAAGAATGAAATAAGATAAAGAAAACATTCATGTTTTTCAAAACATGGATACACGGTGTGTATAATGACTACATGGTGTGTTCCCTTAAGCCTTCACATGGGTGTGTACTTTTTCCAACCCATGTCGTGTAACACCCCATACACACGGCATGTTTTCCTAACATACATTGTGTACTTGAATCCTCTTTCCCTTCCTGAGTTCTTCTACATGTCTAAGCCACACTATTCTCCAAGAACAAGACTACAAAGAATTTTAGTGCCAGACACGTCGTGTACTAGATGAACATCACTAACTTGTGTTGTTAGTTACATGGTCAGATACAAAGGTTACACTACATGGCGTGTTCAATCTTGACACGGCATGTACAACTTAAGTTTTCATTTATCTGTGTAGTTATTCACACGGGTGGACACATAGTCTATGCAACACGTCATGTATACCCAGTACACGGCGTGTCCCAACAAAGATTTCTCATCCCCATGTCTCTGCCCCAATAGTTAGTGACATGGTTAGAGACTATACGGTGTGTACATACAGTACACGACGTGTACTCAAGAAAAACAGTTCCTTCCCAAACATAAAGACACATGGCGTGTATTCATCATTAAACGTCATGTATTCTATGTTCTTCTAGACAGTAAGCCTCAGAAACTACTCTGGAACCTAGAAAAACACTAAAATGGACATTAAAGTGCCAAATTTTGATCTGTGAGGGTCCATACTCCCCATGAATCAAAGCATGGCATCTTATACATGTTATATATAAACATAACAGATCAATGATCCACCAAATTCTGGTCCATGAGGGCCTGTAATACCTTAAGAACCAAATATTGGGGTTCATTTAAACAAAACCTTACACAATTTAATATCCTATCAAAAGCAGGTATTATATCAAGGCATCTATCACAACATCATTCATATCTAGCAATACATCTATCAAAGCAACATGAAATCGTTAATGCAACCTAAATGGCATGGAAATAATGGATGACAAGTTATCGCTAGAAAGTTCCTATATGATGCATGACATGGAATAAACTCATATCATCGGGATTCAATAGAAATAGAACCTTAATAATATCAACTATAATAGCACAAAACATGTGAATCACCCAATGGTGAAATCAAATCGACTGTAAAATTGTAAAACCTAAAAATTTTTAATAACGAGGTAGATTGGATTTTCCATGTACACGGTTTAGCTAATATCGGGCACAACTTATTACCAAATGCCTATTTTCTTCTTATCATGTGCTATAGGCTCCAAATATTAAGTCAAAAAGAAAATAATTCCTCTGATACCACCTTGTAACATCCCGTTTCTGGGAGCCTCCCAGAGGTGCCCCGTACCAGGTTGGTCACTTGGCCTCAAATGCATTTCCCTAAATGCCAGAGGCTACCGACTAGCAGTGAGGGCCTTAGGTGTGATAGTGGGGAAACTATTCCCTCATTGGAATAGTAACACAGGGGAAGTAAAACAAATAGCAATAGGGGAAGCATTAAAATATGAAATTGGTAAACAATGGAAGTATTAAAGAACTGGATCACACACACACACACACACACATATATATATATATATAATGCATGATACATATGTCTAGGAAAGAATCCAAACAAGTCACAATGCTGGAATACAATAAAAAACCAAAGTACAACAGAAAATAGATTAAATGCTCCACATCATCGCAAGCCTCAGCTCTGTCCCATGCTCCCCATCTCCACAGAAATCATGTAATTGAAATATAAGGGCACTTTCCCTTTTCTATACATGCAATAATATAATATGTTTGGGCCCAAAATCCTGACTCAAATAGGGTGTGAGAATATTACCATTAGGTAACCACCCAAAGATCAATGTCTAACTGTCAGTGAATATATATGGAAAGTAATAAAAAAAAATGAAATAGTAAACAATGAAGTACACATAGTAACAATCCTACAATTTCAAAAGCATTCATTTTCATGTATCAAGTAAGAACCTATTCAAAATTATGTAATGCTCTAGGAAGTACTCACATCCTAACCCCTCTAGTTCAACCAAAACAAACAAAGAAACCCTCTGGAATGTACACAAAGTCTAACCCATCTGGTCCAACGTTAGCACAGACTCTCTAAGAACCACTCAATGTCAATTCCCACTATAGTCTCGTATTCTTAACTAATAGGCACTCTACGGAAATACTCAATGTCCAATTCCCCCTCTGGCCCACATAGAGGAACAACATACACTATGAGGAAGCACTTATGTCCATTCCCCCTATGGTCATGCATCGTAACAGTAAAACAGATACTCTGGGGAAGCCCTCAGCTTCCATTCCCCCTATGGTATACTACACCAGGTTCCCACAGCCCTGTGCAGGTCAATCGAGCACAGTTATATATAACGGCCAAGTATACCTCAAGAACAAATTGTCTAAAAAGTATACAACATAATAGCATGTCAGATAAAACACTCCATCCTAATAATACTAGGAATGCGAAGAAAAGTCGCCTAACATGAAAACTAGACCAAACGGTCAAAATAAGAAAACATGTGAAAAACCTCTATAGCATAGAAAAATTAACCCTATTCATAAACAAGAAACTTCTATCCAAAAAAACAAGGCATTGAAATAAATAGCAGGGCTAAAACCCACAAACACACAATACCCTGAATAAGGGTATTGTGAACTTTTGCACATATAACTCAAAGACTAACTACGGAAAGCCACAAACCACCTACCCCAGTGTCGTACGATCGATATACCATAGTGTTGGCTCTTGGATCGACCTAGGATGTGGTAGATCTATAAAAATTTCTATAATGTTTAACTGAGGATAACACAGGACAGAATATAAATCTGGAAACAAGGGTCAATATGAAGAGAGAACTTGTCGATGTGATTCCAACACAACCGACAGAGTTCAATTAGGAGAAAGGATGCTCGATTAGGGGATCGGGGAACGATTGGCACCGTACGGATGCTCTTGGTCAAAGAAGGTGAATAAGAAGATACTTCTACCAATTAGATGTGACCCGGTCCGTTAAATAAAAAAAGTACACGACGTGTAGTTTACCTTACCAACCCCCGCATTCGCCGGTCTCCAGGTTACCACACACGGTTGTGTTCTTGTCCGTTACATGTCCAGAACACAACTATGTCCGGAAAAAGAGTACATGGTGTGTATATATAAGTACACGACATGTACTTCAAAAATTTCCAAAAACTCCTCTTTTTCTAAAAAACACTAGGAAAGGGAAAAACATACCTGAAAAGAAGATTTGGTTTCTTACACAAAGTGAACCATGATAGTAAAATAATTCAAAGGGAATATATGGGTATCAAATATTCATGTGAAAAAAATAAAAGAGTTAATTTTTTTCTTTGAAAATATTCATGTCAATGGGTTTGAATATTTTAAAAAATAATAAAAATAACATGCACTTTATGTTTTTATTGATCTAATATTTGAAGGTAAAAAAAATTAAGAAAGAAACAATTTGACGAGGACGTTGAAGATGATGCTATTAGAAACTTATCTATGGAGGAAAAAAATTACAACAAATTTTTTCCTTATCTATTTTGTTATTGAGGGGACTTTTTATGAAATTTGAAAACTTTGATGTAGTATTTGAAAAAAATGAAGGAAAATTTTAGAAATATTTCAAAAATTAGTTAAGGGGACATTGCACTTATTTTCAATGTATTTTTGAATCACAAATAACATTATGATATTTATGGAGATAAAATATTTCAAGAGGTTAGACATTTGAAATTGATATTTATAAGTGAATTGATAAAATAAATTGATATCATTAATTTTATCAAGATTTATTAGAAATTTGGGGTGGTTTAGATGACATGGGTGACATATCAAATTTTGATAATTATACCTGTTACAGTTGAATAATTGGAGAGAACCTATTCTAAGATAAAGTTGATTAAAACTTATATTTGGAGTACCATGTCACAAGAGAGAAAATGAGAATTGAAATTGATTTTAATTGAAAATTAATTTTTGTTATTTTTCAAATATGAAGATTTAATTGAATAATTGGCATCAGAAAATTAAATGAGAAGTGTTTTCCTTTAAATTGGACTAAAAATCACTATAATTAGGTTTTAAATGTTTTTATGGTATCTCTAGTATTTCATTCTCCATTTTTTGTACTTTTTGACTTATTGTTCATTTTTTAGGTTATTTTAGTTCTCTTGGTTATTTTCAAATTCTATTCTTAATAATTGAAGGATTTGGTTTTCATGCTCTAGATTATTATTCTCTAAAGGCTTCCAAATAAATATTGACTTCATCAATAGGGTTGAATAGCCCCTAATCATTGTTACTTGTGTCAGGTGAGTTCTGAGAATCAGGCTTATTTATTTTTCAATTCTTTAGCTCTCCTTTATTTAATTAACTTAGTTTTCATTTTTCATCGAGCACCTTATTTGATGCTTTAGAAAATTGTTCTTTTATTTCTTCAATTTAATATCTTCCAGCTAATATAAGAAGGATCGACTTATCTTGATTTTATTATTTTATTTGTAATGAATGGAATGAAAGGATTTATAATTCTGTATCTTTAACCTCTAAATATATTTTATTCCAATTTGAGTTTATATATAGTTCAACGTTGTGATATTACAGACATTTCCATGAATGAAACTATAATAAAAACATTTTACCTTAATGTTGACTTGTTATTATATCCAATTTTATTACTAAACTTATCACTATTACAGATCGTGCATTTAAAATTTCTAGGAATGGGATTTTTTTATGCTAAAAAAGCACTGACATGTTAAATGCTTTTAAAAACTATGGCCCTTATCAGCACTAACAAAAGCATTGATAAAGGTCTATTTTATCAACATTAAAACAAAGTATCTAATAAATATTTTATGAATCTATACATTTTCTATCAATAATAAAGTGTGTATTTATCAACACTGATAAAGGGTGTCTTTATTAGCACTGATAAAAGGGGTCTTTTGGAGTGATTTTGTTAGTGCTGATAAAGGTGGTCTTTATCAGCACTTTTGTTTAGAATTGATGAAAATATTAAAAAATCATTCACCCCAACTCTTTTATCATCACTCTGGCCCCCATTTATCATTGATGTGTGCCCCTCGAGCACCCAACCGCCTTGCTCAACCCCATCCCCTTTACCAGTGTGTTTGAAGCCCTTTTTCAGTGCTTTTCATGAGCTTTATCCTTGCTCACACCTAGAATAGAACCATTAACCTCTACGTTCAAGTGCTAACATCTTTTCATTGGACAATCCATATTTTTTAAAAAAATTAATATATATATATATATATTCATATAATAATATACATTTTTATAATTATTTTTAAATACATTTTAAAAATATATATATATATATATAGTATATTTAGATATAAATTTTATCCATATTTACATATATATGTATATATATATACCTAATTATATATAATTGTATATTTAGATATAAATTTTATATAATGTATTTATAAATATTTATTGTAAATATGTATATATAATATATTTAATGACAATGATATATTTATAAAAATACATTTATATATGATGTATCTACACAATATTGTCACACACTTACATGCACATAATTATACATATGTACACATTTATACTTCTCACATACATGCATAAATATTTACAAACAAGTATTTATTTAAATATATTATATTATAAATATAAATATATGTCTATTTATTATCATGTTCATACTTATATAAAAACATTACTTGGATAGGTATGTATATATATATATATATGTTAATTCATTTTTATAAGGTAAATAAATTGGATAATATTTCAATTTAAATTAAATCAATAATAAATATTTATTTAAATCTAGTTTATATATTTAAAAAAATATTTTTATATAAATTTATTTAATCATTTAATTTTACAATGGATTTATTATATGTAAATATATAAAAATATGTATATATTTAATTATAAATAACACTACAATATGAAAAAATGTAAAATTTAAATACTATAATATTCATATGACTATAATACCTCATAATAAATTTATTCTCCACTAAAAATTACAATAATACTCCCACAAAGGAGGCTGAAATTCCTTCAAATTATCCAAAATTAAGGTACCCTAATAAAAAACTCAGTTATGGAGGCCTTATAGGCCTTTATATCAAAAAAGTGTTGACCATGGTTCTCCTAGGTCACCACATCATAGTTTTTTCAGAATCCTTGATTTAATATGTGGTAGAGCCCAAACAGACTCGTAGATCAAAAGTTATGGTTGTTTGAAGTTCAAGTCATATTCTCAAATTATCTTAGATCATTAATTAATTTATTAAAGTTTCATGTTATACAATTGGTATGAAATGTATATTAATAAATTATAATTAAAACATTATAAATGAATATTGGTTTTTAATTATTTATAATTCATTTTTTACTAAATATCTTATATATTAAGTGGAAATTTATATTTAGTCTTGTATAAAACATATTGATTTAAATATATTATATTTATATCAATAAGAATATATATATATATATTAATTAATGTTTTTATTGATATATAATTTTTTTTAAATATACCTTTTATCATTGTTATTTTAGCATTGATAAATGCCACTCATTATCAATGTTAGCTAAAATCACAGAAAAAGGTTACTTGTATCAACACTGAAAAAGGAGAACTATTATCTATGTTTTTTTTGTGGATAAAGGGTGAACTTGGTCATTGATATTTTATCATTGATAAAGGAGACCCATTATCAGTACTAGATAAAAGTTTTGATAAAACTTACTTTTATCAATGATGAGAAAACTCTAAAAAATTGACTCTATTATCAGTGCTTTTTTTACAACCGATAAAAGTACCCTTTATCAATGCTTTTAGATAGTTCTGATAAATGATTGACTTTAATGTTGAACAATATATAGTAGTCTTGTAACACCCCAAGCTTCCACAGTACGCTTCTCTCTGAATAATACAGTAGCGTGTGTTGTACGCAACTTCAAGTTCTAACACACCACAACCAATCAAACTAGCCATTATGAATAGTAATACCTACTTTTTGAAATATTAGACATTTTATATTTTGAAATGGACTTCATTTTTTGGATTCTTAATATCAAAATTAGCATAGGGTGAAATTTTGGTACTTTTCGGATAACATTCATATTTTGATGAATAGTAAAAATTACTAAATTTTAATTAAAAACAACGTTTTTTAATCGAAATAATTAATAGTGATAAATTATTAATTTGAGTGGTTTTAAAGTATATTTAGTATATATTTTTACCATTTAATACAATGTTAGTCCTTGGATGTAATTTCACATTTAAACCAGATATAAACAAGTGTGAATCTCTTGATAGTTATTATCTCTTAAAAACACGCTATTTGTTTTGACAGCGGGAATTAATTTTTAAATTAATTAATGCAAATAATATGTTTTGAATTTGGTAAAATAGAAATCATTTTTGAATTCATAATATCAAATATATCTTAGGCCTAATTTTTGGTATTTTTCTAGAAACTTTCATTTTTTGATTAATAGTGAAACCACTAAGTGGTAGTTAAAAAACTGATTTTTTCATAAAACTTAATTTTACCGCTTCTGTGAGTGGAATTTTGAAAATCAAGAGACACGGTTAATATCAAGGAGTAAAATTTGGTTCAATGAGATGAAAATAATTTTTGGTGAATTGTAACTTTTTACTTTTATTTACCACAGTAAAAAGTAAATAGGGTAATTAAGGGTAACAATGATATTAATATTACCCTAACACATGTCCTAATTCTATTGGAAAAGTGTATATCGACCATCAAAAACCTTATGAGTAAAATATTATCATTTAGGCCCACTTGGATTAGATTAGGACATTTATTATTATTTAATTCAAAGAAGAGTAAAAAGAGTTATAATCAATGTTTATTTAATAAAAAAAATTTACTATAGGGTTATACATAAGATAATTTCGATTGTAAATATTCATTAGAAAGATAAAAATATTTCCTACATAATGGTATTTTATTTATAATTTTTAGACAATAAATAATTTAATTTATTTATGACACAATGATGATGCAGTAATTACCATAATAGTGAACAATTAAAATAATTGATATTATAAATACCCAAATAAATATAATTGGAGACTTTTATTGACTTAAACTAATTTTCTAGGTTATTATTACATATTATGATTTATTTAATTGACTTTTTTCGAAGTAATAATTCTGTTATGAGTTTCAAAAAAATCAATTATTGAATAGTGTCAAAATTGACATAAAAGAGTGTTTAAAACAAATATTATATTATTAATTGATATTAAATTCCTAAAAATCTATGGTTCAGAAAAGAGACTTATATAATTATAGGTGTATCATTAATGGACCTCTTGGGGGTTTCTTGGATGTATATAGTATGTTTATTAACCAGATAATATAAAAATACAAACATACATTGTAAAAGTGAAACTAATTAACTAAGAGTTAATACTTAAAGACAAGGTTAATATAATGACACAAAACGGTCTAAATTACATTGGTTGAGTGGTTTTAGACCTATAACCAAATTAAACTTTAAATAATCCACTTTTGATCCACTATAAACCGAATATGAATTTATTATAAAATAATATTTTTAGCTTTTCCAAAGGTGCCCCTCACCCCTCTTATAAAAGGGAACTCCCCCTTCTCATTACTTCACATCTTCAAAGCCTTTTGGTTCCGCCAAAACCTTCCCAAATACTCTCTCAACTTCCCTCACTACAACCTAGAGGCATTAGTTTGATCAGAAATCCATCCTATGGATCCCTTTTGATCAAATCAAAAGGAAGAACCCGAAGAAGAGGTAACGTTTTTACCACCCTTTTTCAAATTCTTTTCATCTTCAACTTCTTATTTCTTTGTTATTCCCATTCTAAATTAATGAATCCATTATATCATATATAATTTAATATTATTTTAAATATGGTACAACCATATTAAGTATTCTATACATCCTTTGAATGACATGTCACCATACGTGCGTACGTACGGCTTACCGTCTCCACGTCATGGTGTAATTGTCATTCCATAAATTATTATTTGGATGGGTATAATAATGATGTGTAATTCATGTAAATAATAAATATAACATGATAATTATTCTGTCTATATGATATATAATCCAATTATATATTATTTTAACATCAAAAGAATGATATTGTCGCTCGTGCGTACGTACGGACTAACGTCTTCACGAACGCGATGAGATTCATTCTCTATCGTATCCATTCAAGTATAATTATCATTTTATGATTTAAAAATAATGTTTAAGGACGTGATATAATTCTTTATATGAATAAGATACAACCTATACATAACAAACACGACTTACATAACAAAGAATATAAAGGAAAACGAGTATGTTAACACCCGAAATGAAGATAATACTAAGATATTATTAACAAATCAATGGTAAAAGATAATATATGATATCATATTAATGTAAATTATTATATTATAATTCAATAACAATTATTTAACCATTATAAAGGAGGTTAACCTACCGTCGACCAAGGAAAACGTACAAAGTAAGGGGTTTCTTATCTCACTTTTAATTCAGTGAGATTTCCATAGTTCACCACTTATTTATTGCATGTCGTGTGTGTGCTGCCCGTGATTGTATTCATTGTGTAATATACATTAAATTATGGGTATTTAAATCATAATTTTATGGTCCTTCTTTCATGTGTTCATGTTTCATAAGTTACCAAATCGATAAGGGAATTTGAAATTTCAATTTCCACTCATTCGGCTTTACGCAAACTTCATTGATTATTTTACTCCGAGATTATGTGTGGAATCACTATTCATTTTCTTATGTCATAATTTCCACTCCCCTTCTCTTTGGATATAATTTTTATACACATAATCACTCCCTTGATAATTTCTCAAGTCATCGATATGAATTTGATAAGAGTAATTTTAACTCATTCTCCATTTGTTGAGTTAAACATCCAATTATTTGGTGTTGTTTTTACAAGATTATGTGTGAATGTCCTTTGATTGTTTTACACTGAATAACCAATCATATTTAGTGTATTTATATTTTTCACACATAACTATGTCACTGATTTATCCTTATCTTAAGGATACGACCTTTTTGAGAGATTTCATCTCAATTTACATTCCATTGAGACTTCTTTGTTGTTATACAACAAATCACTTTTATGTGGTGTATATAATATACATTGACATTGTATATCATGAATCCCTTTATTCTCATGATATTACTAAGTTTTGATTACCTCAATTATTTTTATTCAAGTGTATCTATTTTGGTTAGAAACTCTAACTAAAATACCATTTTTAAATGTTTTAAAGACTTATTATTCTAAATCATGCTCGTTAATGTCCATGTTTTAAAAATGGTTTTAAGGATTTATTTATATGGACATTAAAGTTTTAAAATTAAAACTCCTTTTAAAAGTTTCAAAGTGGTATGGGACACTTTGATTCAAAAATCTATTTTTAAATGGCTTCTTGACAAATAGTGTGACTTATGAATGTTTTCAAGAAAAGGGGGATATTTCTCTCAAATAGTTTTGATGGTAATTTTCATCTATATCAATATCATTCATTATTATCGATTGAGGTTAATCTGATACAATACAATCTTCCATATTGTATCGAATGATTTATGTTCAACTGTGGATGTGCTATTTTTATACCATTCATGGTTTGTGGTTAATGTATTGACATTTCATATGCTAGATTTAATACGAATGTTTATGTTATGTTTAAACCTATTCATATGTGGAATGAATTGCACTTAATAAGTGACGGGTGGAGAACGCTATAGCTCATCGATGCATCGGTAGGTCTCATGAGACAAACTAGTGTCTTGGCACAAGGCCTTGGCAAAATATTATTTGTATTCTTGGCACGAGTACTTGGATATGTGGTTATGATAGTCGGGCATTATGCATTCCATCATTATGAAAATGGTTATTGATATTGCATGTGATTGTTCGACTAGTAGAATATCCATGTGAATAAGTAAATGGAATAATTTCATTTTAACTTTTCCATATTATGCTGATGTTCAAGTTTAAAAGTCTTTTGTTTTAGTTATAAATTTCTTTAAGTGTTTATGGTTATCTATAAAAGCTTATGTTATATTGTTATCCTTACTGAGCATCTGACCTCACCCCTTTCAATGATTTATTTTTCCCAGGATGTGAAGAAGTAATTTATGAATGACCTGCATGAATAGTATGAGGGGATATAAAGACAATATGTTGTTGTAGTTTTTTTAACTTATGATGTAATGTAAGACTTATGAATATATCTAGTGTTTCCAAGACTACTAAACAAATCGGTCTTTCAAGACATGATCCTTTGAGATCGTGAAAATGTTATGTAATAATTCACCAACTCTGGGTATCTAGGGACGAGGCATTACAGTTGGTATCAGAGGAAGTTTAGTACAAACCTTGGAAGATAGATTTAGAGAAACTCTGATAAGATCACATATCCATAAGAGAGAATTTGAGGATTAGTATAGAACAACATAATAGAATTTTGGTATTGTAGATATTTTGTGAGTTTTCTGAGCAATACATCCATGTCTGGATACGATCAGGTAGAGGCGGCTCTAGCACAGATGTACCTAGGGGTAAAACCCGAAAACTACGCTTTAAGCTAGACTAAAACGGGAACCAGTACACGACAACGGGCCTTGCTTCACTCTTGGTTATAACACTCTCAGGGGATATGCTTTGGTAAATTCACAAGATTAGTATGAACCATTATTTAGGGAATACAAAAAAAATGCCCCTAATAATATATGTCGGCAAATAGATAGTGGATAACCTATATTTTAACATAGGGTACCCCAAGTAAGGATATATTGTTCAATTAGAAGATTATCCTATTATGTCTATTTTTTCTACATTCTTATTAGATATGTATTCAAAAACCCTAATTGTATTTTCTTTTTGTTAGTTGAAACATAGAGGGAGCAAGATCACGAACAACTCTTCTCTCTCTTCCTGAAGAACTACTTACAATTATTATCCAGAAGTCATGCACAGATGATGTTGAAACTTTTTCAATTGTCCATGTTACATGAAAAAACATTATGAGACATCCAATACCTCTACAATTGCATGATTCATTCAAGGATCAAGTACCGACTATAGGATAATGTTGCGCTCTCAACATTCATACCATGCTAAGCATGGGAAGTACCATCAGGGTCTTTTCAAATTATTCACTTTATCTCAAAATTACGATTCACTAAATGATTTTCTAGATACTGCAGAAGTGGGAGACCTTCGAGAAACCTATATGTATCAAATTATATATTTATGTCTTTTGGGATATACAGAAGCTGATTTACCAAAACCTTAATTTGAAATATTTTAAGATGAATCAGTGAGAATTTTTCTAAAAAAACATGTTAAAGATGATTTCTCAAAATTATATATAAGAGATACCTATTTTTTATGATGCATCGATGCTTCCATCGATATAATCCAAGATGGATGAGGAGTTTTTGGGTAAAGGAAGTAGATGATTTTGAAAAATTCCTGAGGTACCATTGTGACACAAGAACGCATTCTACCAAAAGGAAAATCCGCCTAGTCTCTCCAGATTTCATGTTGTGATCCACATATCTCTATTGACAAAATACATTCCTGACCCAACGCATGTACTCACCTATGAAGAATTAGAACTGGAACCCGATCTATCTTATTGTGGATAGCCTATCAGAATTCTTCATACCAAAGATCAAGTGTTGAGAAACCAGATGACTCATTTGGTAAAAGTTCTATGGATAAATCATAAGATGGAAGAGGCAATGTGGGAACCCGAGGAACATATGATGAAGAACCTATGTGGAAATAAATGGATGGTGAAATGTTTAAAGGTGTTAGTTCTCTTTATTGATGGGATTACATTGGAATAATTTTCTCCTGTATGCGTAAACCTGCTATTTATCGTGTGAAAATGATATATGAGGAAGAATTATCCTTTCTGTTGCGGATATAGTTATAAATAACCATTTGGTCTTATATGATCATTGGGTTTGAGGCAATTACAAGTTATTATAATGAAAATGAAAGGTATGAGATAAGATTTGTGGTTAAATTATGTTATGGTTATTTTGAGGAATTTATCTCATTTTGGTAATGTTATAAAATATAGTTTCTGAAAAAGGACAACACGCAGACCGTGTGACAACCCATCGCGTCAGACAAAGCTGTGGGAATCGAACCCACAACCAAAGTGCGATTGGGATTTATTGCCTACCACTGGACTACGTGAAGTCACTAGTTAGTGTGACTAATATTTTTAGTTAAATGATTTTATTGTTCAATAATAATTTGATTTGGGATCTTATGTCTTATCAAATGAATACCCTTAGTATAGGAAAATGATTTGGTGATTAAGTGATAAATGTTATTTTGGAAGTTATTCACTTTTTTGTGAACACTATATGCCCAACCAAAATATAATAGTATGGGATTTCAATTGACGAGTAATGGTGGATTTTTATCTATGTTTTTATTGTGGATTTATAATGATTTGGGTTATGTATGGAAATGATTAGGTTAATTACTTTTAAGTATGTGACTTTAAGAGTAATTAATTTCATTTGGAGATACAATTTAACGTGGAAGACTACATTCTTAATAACTTTTGGGTTTCAATATTAGTTTGGATTATATTGAAGGATTTTAAGTATAACTGATTATTTAATGGTATTTATTTAACTTTGGGGTATTGATGGTTTAATTTTAGGAATTAAGATTAGGTTTTTTTCTCTCTAATGGAATATCAATTTGGGGGATCATCAGATATTATACTAACCATTTTGGTTTTTATTAATCTCTAAATACAAGGTAAATATATAGTTTATTTTACGTGGATCATTTATTTCTATAGAAGTTTATTCTAGCTCTTCAATTGTGACCAAGTCTTCTTGAATACTCATTGTTCAACAAAATAAGTTAGTGCTAAAAATTTATTAAAGAATGAAACTCTACATAAAAAGTAAGTATATCTCTTTATGTTCTTAGTCAATATCATAAATTAATTCTTCTTCCTTATGTAATGTAACTTAAAACAAAAAATGTTGTCCGTTTAATTTTCCTATTGGGAAACTAATGATCGTTTGTCCCATCACAAGTTTGTGGTTTTCTTATTGTTAACTTTATATTAATCATGTTCTCTATCCCTATCCATCATAACTTGAAACTTACTTTATCATCCATATCCATGTTTTTCTACATGGAATCCTCGTATAGGTTACCTTGGGTGACCTTTGTACTTATCTTTATTTCTTTTAAAGTGATATTTTTATTGACTCTTATTCCGATGTGGGACTTTCCATTATATTCCCAAGACCAATTTTAAAAATTGAGAGGACGCAATTTATTTAAGGAGGGGAGAATGTAACACCCCAAGCTTCCACAATACTCTTCTCTCTGGATAATACAGTAGCGTGTGTTGTACGCAACTTCAAGTTCTAACACACCACAACCAATCAAACTAGCCGTTATGAATAGTAATACCCACTTTTTTAAATTTTATACATTTTATCTTTCGAAATGGACTTCATTTTTGGATTCATAATATCGAAATAATCTTAGGTTGATATTTTGGTACTTTTTCGATAACTTTCATATTTTGATGAATAGTGAAAATTACTAAATTTTAATTAAAAACAACTTTTTTAATCGAAATAATTAATAGTGATAAATTATTAATTTGAGTGGTTTTAAAGAATATTTAGAATATATTTTTACCATTTAATACAATTTTATTCATTGGTTGTAATTTCACATTTAAACCAGACATAAACAAGTGTCAATCTCTTGATAGTTCTTATCTCTTAAAAACACGCTATTTGTTTTGATGACGGGAATTAATTTTTAAATTAATTAATGCAACTAATATGTTTTGAATTTGGTAAAATAGACATCATTTTTGAATTCATAATATCAAATATAGCTTAGGCCTAATTTTTGGTATTTTTCTGGAAACTTTCATTTTTTGATGAATAGTGAAACCACTAAGTGGTAGTTAAAAAAACTGAATTTTTCATAAAACTTAATTTTACCACTTCTGTGAGTGGAATTTCAAAAATCCAAGAGACACGGTTAATATCATGGAGTAAAATTTGGTTCAATGAGATGAAAATAATTTTTGGTGAATAGTAACTTTTTACTTTTATTTACCATGGTTAAAAGTAAATAGGGTAATTAAGGGTAACAATAATATTAATATTACCCTAACACATGTCCTATTTCTATTGGACAAGTGTATATCGACCAAAAACAACCTTAGGAGTAAAATATTATCATTTAGGCCCACTTGGATTAGATTAGGACATTTATTATTATTTAATTCAAAGAAGAGTTAAACGAAATAAAATCAAAGTTTATTTACTAAAACATTTTTAATATAGGGTTATACATAAGATAATTTCGATTTAAAATATTAATTAGAACTATAAAAATATTTACTACATAATTGAATTTATTTATAATTTTTAGACATTAAATAATTTAATTTATTTATGACACAATGATGATGCAGTAATTACCATAATAGTGAAAAATTAAAATAATTGATATTATAAATACCCAAATAAATATAATTGGAGACTTTTATTTAGTTAAACTAATTTTATAGGTTAATATGACATATTAGTATTGATTTAATTGACTTTGTTAGAAGTAATCATTCTGTTATGAGTTTCACAAAAATCAATTATTGAATAGTGTCAAAATCGACATAAAAGAGTTTTTAAAACAAATATTATATTATTAATTGATATTAAATTCCTAAAAATCTAAGGATCAACCAAGAGACTTATATCATTATATTTGTATAATTAATGGACAACTTGGGGGTATCTTGGATGTATAGAGTATGTTTATTAACCATATAATATAAAACTACAAAGAGACATTGTAAAAGTGAAACTAATTAACTAAGAGTTAATACTTAAAGATAAGGTTAATATAAGGACCCAAACCATTATAAATACTATTGGTTGAGTTTTTTTCGACCTATAATCACCTTAACCTTTAAATAATCCACTTTGGATCCATTAAAAACTGAATATCAATTTCTTATAAAATAATATTTTTGGCTTTTCCAAAGGTTCCCCTCACCCCTCTTATAAAGGGGCACTCCACCTTCTCATTACTTCATACCCTCAAAGCCTTTTGGTTCGGAAAAACCCTGCCCAAATACTCTTTCAAATTCCCTCACTACAATATAGAGTCCTTAGTTTGATCAGAAAGCCAACCGAAGGATCCCTTTTGATCAAATCAAAAGGAAGAACCCGAAGAAGAGGTAATGTTTTACCACCCTTTTTCAAATTTTTTTCTTCTTCAACTTGTTCTTTCATTGTTATTCCCAATATAGATTAATGAATCCATTATCTCATATATACTGTAATATTATTATAAATATGTTACAACCATATTCAGTATTCTATCCATCCTTTGAATGACATGTCACCATATGGGCGTACGTACGGCTTACCGTCTCCACGTCGTGGTGTAATTGTCATTCAATAAATTATTATTTGGATGGGTATAATAATGATGGGTAATTAAAGTAAATAATAAATATAACATTATAATTATTCTGTCTATATGATATACCATCCAATTATATATTATTTTAACATCAAAATAATGATATTGTCGCTCGTGCGTACGTACGGACTACTGTCTCCACGAAAGCGATGAGATTCATTCTCCATCATATCCATTCAAGTATAATTATCATTTGATGATTTAAAAATAATATTTATCTACATGATATAATTCTGTATATGAATAAGATACAACCAATCCATAACAAACACGGCTTACGTAACAAGGAATATAAAAGAAAATGAGTAAGTTAACACCCGAAATGATGATAATACTAAGATATTATTAACAAGTCAATGTAAAAAGATCATATATGATATCATATTAATTTAAATGATTCTTTTATAATTAAATAACAATTATTTCACCATTATAATTGAGGTTAACCTACCATCGACCAAGGAAAAAGTACAAAATAAGGGGTTTCTTATCTCACTTTTAATTCAGTGAGATTTCCATTGTTCAAAACTTATTTATTGCATGTGGTGTGTGTAATACCCATGATTGTATTCATTGTGTAATATACTTTAATTTATGGGTATTTACATCATCATTGTATGATCCTTATTTTATGGTTACATGTTTCATAAGTTACCAAATTGATAAGGGAATTTGAAATTTCAATTTCCACTCATTCGGCTTTATGCAAACTTCATTGATTATTTTACTCCTAGATTATGTGTGGAATAACTATTCATTTGCTATGTCATAATTTCCACTCCCCTTTTCTTTGGATATACTTTTGATACACATAATCACTCCATTGATAATTTCTCAAGTCATCGATATGAATTTGATAAGAGTAATTTTAACTCGTTCTCTATTTGTTGAGTTAAACATCGAATTCATTGGTGTTGTTTTTACAAAATTATGTGTGAATGTCCATTGATTGTTTTACACTGAATATCCAATAATATTTAGTGAACTTATATTTGTCACACATGACTATGTCGTTGATTTATCTTTAACTTACGGATATGACCTTTTGAGAGATTTCATCTCAATTTACATTCCATTGAGACTTCTTTGTTGTTATACACAAAATCACTTTTATGTGGTGTATATAATGTACTTTGACATTGAATATCATGAATCCATTTATTCTCATGATATTACTAAGTTTTGATTACCTCAATTATTTGTATTCAAGTGTCTCTCTTTTGGTTAGAAACTCTAACTAAAATACAATTTTTAAATATTTTAATGAATTATTATTCTAAATCTTTCTAATTAATGTCCATGTTTTAAAAAATGGGTTTAATGATTTATTTATATGGAAATTAATGTTTTAAAATTAAAACCCCTTTTAAAAGGTTCAAAGTGTTATGGGACACTTTGATTCAAAAATCTATTTTTAAACGGCTTCTGGACAAATAGTGTGACTTATAAATGTTTTCAAGAAAAGGGGGATATTTCTCTCAAATAGTTTTGATGGTTATTTTCATCTATGTCAATATCATTTATTATTATCGATTGAGGTTAATCTGATACAATACAATCTTCCATATTGTATCGAATGAGTTATGTTCGACTGTGGATGTTCTATTTTTATACCATTCATTGTTTGTGGTTAAAGTATTGACATTTCGTATGCTATTTTTAATACGAATGTTTATGTTATGTTTAAAACTGTTCATATGTGGAATCAATTGGACTTAGTAAGTGATAGGTGGAGCCCGCTATAGGTCCTCGATGCATCGGTAGGTCTCATGAGACAAACTAGTGTCTTGGCACAAGGCCTTGGAAAAATCTTATTTGTAGTCTTGGCATGAGGCCTCGGCTATGTGGTTATGATAGTCTGGCATTATGCATTCCATAATTATAAAAGTTGTTATTGATATTTCATGTGATTGATCATCTAGTAGAATATCCATTGAATAAGTAAATGGAATTATTTCATTTTATCTTTTCTATATTATGCTGAAGTTCAAGTTTAAAAGGCTTTTGTTTTAGTTATAAATTGGTTTAAATGTTTATGATTATATATAAAAGCTTCTGCTATATTGTTATCCTTACTGCGCATCTGATCTCACCCCTTTCAATGTTTTATTTTTCCCAGGATGTGAAGAAGTAATTTATGAATGACCTACAGGGATAGTATGAGGGGATATTAAGACAAGATGTTGTTGTTGTTTTTTTAACTTATGATGTAATATAAGACTTATGAATATATCTAGTGTTTCCAAGACTACTAAACTAATCAGTCTTTCATGACTTGATCCTTTGTGATCATCCCAATGTTATGTAATAATGCACCGACTCTGGGTATCCAGGGTCAGGGCGTTACAAGTTTCTTTTCAGATTGTTCTTCCCTTACATTGGTATTGTGGTCCACGATTGGTTAGGTGCAGTTGGAAAAGTCTTGGAGAAGCTTGTTCCTGGTGGTCTGGTTGTTCTGATCATGTTTTGTGGTTCCCCCAAAACATGGTTCCCTCCATTGTTTATTTTATTGACTACTTGTTATGATGATATTTTACTTGGAGTTTATAATAATATCCATGTTGTCTTTTTTATCTCGTCGTTTCAATATGATCATGGTGACATTGTTATCCTTCATTGGTGTGTTGGTTTCTTTTGTTATTTGGATATAGGATTCTAGTTGTTGTTATTTGGTTCTTCTAGTGTATACACTCTTTGACTTCTATGGAAGGCCAAATGTTTACTATTGTGTTTGGATTGGATTAGTGTTTTCATTAGCTCCTATTGAAATAAATGGTAGCTTTGGTAATGAATATATTGCGGGATATTATAAAATTTTATCATGAAACTACTTGGCTTCGATGGTAGCTCTCACAGGAACTAACACTTGAAGCGAAATAGGATTTTATAGAGGGTGTATAATGGAAAATTCAATTTGTAAATTTTTATTTACCCAATTAGAAACCACTAAATGGAATTATCTAATCTTTCCACCTCCCCACACAAATTTTCGCCCTTCCCGCATCGAGCCCCTCCCCCACCTCCTCACTCATCAAACCCCATACCCAAACCCTCCTCTCTTATTGAGCCCACTTCCCTCCCCCACCTATGTATTGAGTTTCCCACCATTCAGACATCATTGATCCCACATACCCCCACCCCCCATCCATTTATCCCCCATCCCACACCCTCCTCTCTCGGCAATTGATCCCCTATCCCACCCCTCCACTCCATAACCTCTGTATTGAGCCATCCAACCATCACTAAGACCCCATCTCACCCCCATCTACCACCCTCATTGTCATTCCCCCCACCATTGATCCACAATCCCACACCCTCATATTCCCACAATTGAGTCCCCCCAGCCACAAACCCTCCCCGCAAGTGCAACTGGCATCCCCTAGTTTCCTACCCTTGATTTTTATTTTGTGTAGTGACTCCCTACCCCATGATTAATCTTCTACATAAAGACCCCTACCCCTATTCTAGAAATACACTCCCCTAAACAACCATTCCCCCTTTTATCCTAGTATGTTTTTCATATTTCATTTAATGAAATCTTAATTTATCATTATTTTTCATAGTTTGGTTTTCATATAGTATTTATATGAGATTTCATAACTTCTCCAACAGAATTAGAATCACTAAGTATTTTTCCCTCCTCTCCTAAATTTTCTTAATAGTGTGGATTCATTGGTTAATAAATTTTAATGATATGAGTTTGTTTAGAATCAAAATAATATATTAGTATTAAATACTATGTTTTATTTACTTCAATTTATATTACAAATGTTTTATTTTTGATAGGATTTTTCGATTAAAACCTTCTAAATATTTTTACATATATTGTTGACAATTTAATAAGGCCTAATTTTATTTTCAAAATAATAATGACATAGTTGGACAATCTCTAAAAAATGATAAGTTTTAATAAAGGAAGAACAAATCTAACATTGTGAGCTTCAAAAAATAAATTTATACTTTCCTTCCCAACAAAATTCCTATCAACCATTAATTTACATAGGCTATTAAATTTAAATATATCAAATATCCTTATTTTAATTGCACAAGTATCAATTTAATTGATTTATAACACATTAATATTTCATTTTATGTTACATTCATCTATTATTATATATTTAATTTTATACATGTATTAATTTATCATATCTGTGAAAATATAATTTTGAAATTTATATTTGTTGGGCGGAGAAAAAGGGAGTGATGGCAAGAGGGGGGGTGAATTGCCTTTTAAATAAAGATTAACAAATTAAAATCAATGTAAAGAATGCAGCGGAAATAAAAGAGGCAAGACACGCAATTGATAACGGAGTTCGGCCAAAAACTCGGCCTACGTCTCCGCTCCCAACTAAACCGTTGAGAGATTCCTACCGCTTGCTTTTCAATGGTTTTAGCAAGAAACCCACTAGGCTTTGAGGTAGCACTAGGACCTATTACAGCTTGCTTTTGATGGTTGAGCAAGAACCCACTTGCTTTTAATGGTTTAGCAAGAACCCACTATCCTTCTTACAGGTGAAGGATAGCTCACCTATGTCTCAAGCTATTTAAAGGAAGGCTTGACAACCTTTTCACACCTTAATGGTGATGTGAAACCCAAAAGAAAGAGGGGATGAGAAATAGAGTGGTTTGTAGACACACACCCAAATTAAGCTCAAAATAGATAAACAAGAAAAACTGTATTTGAGGAAGTCTTGGGTGCCTTTGATTGATTGGAGATGTTGAAGGCCGCTTCCAAGCTTCTTTGATGGAGCTCCTTGGATGTGGAAGTTGTTGGAGCAAAGAGGGTTCCTTTGAGGAAGTCCGCCGGAGGTACGCCAAAGATGGAAAATGTGTACGGTGGCTTTGTATATGATCCGGTGGGTGTCCGGGGCTTCCATGGCCTTTACTTATAGGCATGGAACCCTTGGGGAGTCTTCGGAGCCGTTGTAAAGGGCCTAGGAGCCGTTGGAGGCCAAAAGGGAGTTGACTGGTCAAAGCCAACAGCTAGTTTGACTGGGCTACCGGCTGGCCGGTGTCTTGGCAGAGGAGAAGAATTTTGGTCCAGGCTCCACCGGCTGACCGGTGGAGGAGCCACCGGCTGGCCGGTGGGGAGACAGTAGTTGGACAATTAGTCTGGGTGCCACCGGCTGGCCGGTGACAGAGCCACCGGCTGACTGGTGGAACCTGGCAGTGGGCAATGCCTCTGCCAGGTCCACCGGCTGGCCGTTGCTATCACACCGGTTGGTCGGTGGACTGAAATTCAGTCCACTTTGAGATGCTTTCTTGGGCCATTTTCTTGGCAACCTTGTGCCTATCATTCAAAAACACTTCAAACAATATTAGACAAATAATAAGCTGATTGTGATCATGAAAATCAAACAACGAGGGGAACGAGAGGTACAACATTCTCCCCCTATTTTGATGATCACAATCACCAAAACCATCAATGTAAAAAAGAAATGAAAAACATGCTTTAAAAGAATTTTTCCCCCAATCAATCAAGAATTTCTCCCCCTTTGTGATTATCAAAATAGAATGGGGCATAAAACTTGATTGAGGGAAAGGGTTTGAAAAACTAGATATGAGAATTGAAAGATCAATTGAGATTTTTGAAATTGAAATGAAAATTTGAATTGAAAGTTTTGAATCAAGAATTCAATAACAGTTTGAATTGAAAGTTTTGAATTGAAAAATTTGATACCAAGAGTTGAAAAAGAAAGTTTGAAAAGAAAGTTTTGAACAAAACAAAAATTCTTAAACAAACCTAGCTCCCCCTAAATAAAACAAAAAAATCATCAGGGAAAGGGTTTTGGAACCGAAACTAATTTTGGCTCGGAGAGACTTGCCAAAAGAGATTTTTCAGTCCAAATTTGTTTCATGGAGGGTCTTCTCCTATAAAATTCATCCGAAAAGTAAATAGATTTAGGCAAACCATAACGGGCATTTTTTGCAATCGCATTCAAAAATTAGGTGCCCGGGTTTTTTACAATAATTGAAAAATTTATAACTAGAGCTCCCCCTTACAAAAACCGTGGGTGCATGGGAGGAGGAAGCTTGGTTGGTATAGCCAAGTCCATTGGTGGTTCTAGATACTCGTTGAGAACCTAAGAGTTCGGACAAATTTTGTTCACCTTGGGTGAACTTGGCTAGGGATTCCCTAAGGTCCTTAATGGTTGATTCCAAAGAATCAACATTGGGGAAATTTTGGATTTTTAGGGAGAGTTCCTCCTTCTCTTTGAGAAGTTGGTCTTTTTCGGAGGAAAGCTTTTTGAAATTATTTTTCAAAGCAACGAATTTTGACGAGAGTTCGTGAAAACCATTTTCTAATTGGTCTCGCACATGTTGGAGTTCTTCATATGATAAATGATTAAAAGAATTAGAAGAACTAGAGGAGGAAGAAGAGGAAGAGGATGATGATACCTCATGTTTTGCCATTAGGCATTTTGTACCTTGGTCGCTTGAGGAGGAGGAGGAGGAGGATGATGAGGTGTCACTCCATGTCGCCTTGAGGACCTTTTTCTTTCCGTTTTCCTTTTGGGTGGCCCGTTTTTTGTTGAGTGGGCAATCGGGCTTGTAATTCCCTTTTTGGCCGCACCCGTATCATTTTACCTTGGGCTCAGATCTTGCGGTGGGTTCTTGCTTTCGCGCCTTGCGAGATTTCTTCTTCTTCTTGTGCTTCTTCATAAATTTGTGCATTTGGCGGGCGAGATTCTCCATTTCCGAGTCGCCTCTTGATGATGATGAAGATGAAGATGATGATGATGAGGAGGAGCTTACTTCTTTTTGTACCTTGAGGGTGATGTTCTTTGGTGTCTTGATTGGTGTGCCCTCCTTTTGATCTTGCCTCCTCATCGTGATCTCGTACGTCATTAGGGATCCGATGAGCTCTTCGACCGGCATGTTCTTTACATCCTTAGCTTCTTGGATAGCCGTCACCTTAGGTGCCCATGAGCTCGGAAGGACCCATATAATCTTCTTGACCATTTCTTCAGCTGAAACATCATCACCAAGAGATTTTCTACCATTGCAAACGTCAGTGAAGCGTGTAAACATTTCAGAAATAGACTCATTTGGATGCATGGAAAAGCTTTCAAAATCTTGTCTATACATGTCTAACCGAGTATCCTTAACTTTGATAGTGCCCTCATGGGTCACTTCCAATAGTTTCCAAATTTCATGAGATGAGGTGCAAGTGGAAACTCGGTTGAACTCATTTCGGTCAAGGCCACAATGTAGAGCGTTCATGGCTTTGCCATCAAGCTCAAAGTTTCTAATATCGGCGGGGGTCCATTTGGATTCGTCGGGAGTAGACAAAGTATAACCTTGCATGACAATTTTGTAAATAGGATATCCTATGCTTCTTAAAAAAGTGGTCATGCAGGTTTTCCAATAATTATAGTCGGACCCATCAAAAAATGGAGCCCGACCCAATGAGTAGCCCTCGGGGGAGAAAGAGGTAGATGCCATCAAAAAAAATCTTTAATTTGAAACCGGTTAGGGAATTATTCAAATAATCCCTCTGATACCAATTGATGGGCAGAGAAAAAGGGAGTGATGGCAAGAGGGGGGGTGAATTTCCTTTTAAAAAAAGATTAACAAATTAAAATCAAAGTAAAGAATGCAGCGGAAATAAAAGAGGCAAGACACGCAATTGATAACGGAGTTCGGCCAAAAACCCATCCTACGTCTCCGCTCCCAACTAAACCGTTGAGAGATTCCTACCGCTTGCTTTTCAATGGTTTTAGCAAGAAACCCACTAGGCTTTGAGGTAGCACTAGGACCTATTACAGCTTGCTTTTGATGGTTGAGCAAGAACCCACTTGCTTTTAATGGTTTAGCAAGAACCCACTATCCTTCTTACAGGTGAAGGATAGCTCACCAATGTCTCAAGCTATTTAAAGGAAAGCTTGACAACCTTTTCACACCTTAATGGTGATGTGAAACCCAATAGAAAGAGGGGATGAGAAATAGAGTGGTTTGTAGACACAAACCCAAATTAAGCTCAAAATAGATAAACAAGAAAAACTGTATTTGAGGAAGTCTTGGGCGCCTTTGATTGATTGGAGATGTTGAAGGCCGCTTCCAAGCTTCTATGATGGAGCTCCTTGGATGTGGAAGTTGTTGGAGCAAAGAGGGTTCCTTTGAGTAAGTCCGCCGGAGGTACGCCAAAGATGGAAAATGTGTACGGTGGCTTTGTATATGATCCGGTGGGTGTCTGGGGCTTCCATGGCCTTTATTTATAGGCATGGAACCCTTGGGGAGTCTTCGGAGCCGTTGTAAAGGGCCTCGGAGCCGTTGGAGGCCAAAAGGGAGTTGACTGGTCAAAGCCAAAGGGTAGTTTGACTGGGCTACCGGCTGGCCGGTACAGCTCCACCGGCTGGCCGGTGTCTTGGCAGAGGAGAAGAATTTTGGTCCAGGCTCCACCGGCTGACCGGTGGAGGAGCCACCAGCTGGCCAGTGGGGAGACAGTAGCTGGCCAATTAGTCTGGGTGCCACCGGCTGGCCGGTGACAGAGCCACCGGCTGACCGGTGGAACCTGGAAGTGGGCAATGCCTCTTCCAGGTCCACCGGCTGGCCGGTGCTATCACACCGGTTGGCCGGTGGACTGAAATTCAGTCCACTTTGAGATGCTTTCTTGGGCCATTTTCTTGGCAACCTTGTGCCTATCATTCAAAAACACTTCAAACAATATTAGACAAATAATAAGGTGATTGTGATCATGAAAATAAAACAACGAGGGGAACGAGAGGTACCACAATATTGTGTAATTATAAACTCACATATCATAGGAATAATTATGAAAACTTTCATAAAAAAAATTTAATTTTTAATTTTATATCATTTTTTAATCATAGTTGGTTATAAATAATTTTACGAAAGCTTTATTATTAAGAATTATTATAAAACAAATGTTTTAAATATTTATTGATTTGAATAGAGTATAAATCTATTATCATTTATTTAGTTTTTAAACAAAATAATGGTTTACAAATGTTTAATATTTTATCATTTTTATTTTTATTTGAATTATGTAATAAATTAATTTGTTTTAAAATTTGTTATATCCAGTTATTAATATTTTTAAAATGTGTATTTCTTTTTTTTCGTATTAATATATTTATTATATATAAGTTGAAATTTTCTATTTTTTGTAAAAATATTGTTTATATAATTCAATTATTGGGTTTTTATTAAATATCGATATAGAAAAGATATGGATTGACATTCTATATAGGTTTTCTATTAAATATTATGAGAGTATTAAGAAATTTATTGATTTATCCAATGTATTTCAAAGAAATTTGATTAGTTTTCCACATAGAATATTTGAAAATAGATATCTCTTCAAAAGAGATATTGTTAGGGAACATCTATTTCTGAATGGGTTTCTGAAAAGCTATAATAAATATACCCATCATGGAGAAGATTTTTTTCCCTGTCTCTAGTCAAAAAGTATTTATATAAATGTTTATTTGATAAAAGATGTTCTGATGAAGATAATGCTCAATGATATGATACATTAGTTTCAACCTCAAGATTGTAATGTTGTAAATGATGGTGTTGGAGGGAGTAATCCCTATTCTTTTTCAGATTGAAAAGCATTGAAATAATGTGAAATTCTTGATGATGTTTGTATTTAATTATATTATAGATGCACTAAATTTAGAAAATATTCATTCATTTTTTAATTGTTAAAACTAAAGGCCTTGAATTAGTGGACAAACACCTCCTTTTTCAGGTTGTAAGTACTGTTGAATAAGGTACTCCATGCTGAAGCAAAGATTTCATAGTCATGTTATCATGCTCACAAGTTGATCGATAACCATGATTTCACATATGAGACCATTTATTTATACAACAATAAATTTATTTTTTACATAAAATAGAATGTGCAACTCAATAATTGTAATGTTTTCTACTCATCTTGGTGGGAGTACGGTGAAATTAATCTAGGTTGTTAGATTCTTCTCGATAGGGCCTTGAATCAAGGGAAACAAGTTTCTGCTAAGTAGATACATTATTTACCACTAAAACTGAGGTTTAAGAAAATTTAATTGTATCTAAAATTTCTAAATTAATGATTAACATTCAGATAGTAATATGTAGGTTAATAAATTAACTCACTTGATAGATTATTTGGCATAGAAGGAGTTTAATCAAAGACACCCAGACATTTCTTAGGATGGTCGTAATGTTCAACTGGATTTGATAATAGAATGTTTTATCCCATTCAGGTCTATGGTTGGTGAAACTCATAGTATGTGGCTAGTGGGGTTGGCTCTATATAACCTCCCCATGTTGGTATATATGAAGCAATAATTTTTGTTACTTTAGACTCCAATTGATAGACTGGGAGGATATAGTGCTATAATAGATGTTTATAGGAAATTTTTGATTGATGATCTTCAATGATTTTGGATAGATAGTGTAATGAATTTTTAATTTTAAACAAATGAAATTTTTAGACTCTAGGCCACATTGTTATGGATGATTAATGACTTTCTGATGTAATCTAACTTATCAGGTTGGAGTAAAAAATGATAATTTTCTTACCCATATTTTAATAAAAGTAATAGTTATATATAGATTAATCATTATAGTAAGTGGAAATACCTAAGTCACAGATTATTTCTCCTTCCACTACACGAGTTTAGAAAAGATAGTGTGTCATTTTATGGGAATAAAGAGCATGACCCAGTACCACAAATAATGTCAAGGATCCAAATTCTTCAACAACTTGATCAAGAAAACATTCTCACAATGTATTAATTTTAGGATTTATTGGATCCTACATTTCCTTCCATTCCTTCTGTAAATAGACAGTGCATTCATAGTTATAAAAAGCAGAGTATTTTCATTGAATTCCCTTATTTTAGTGATAATATTTTAAGAAAAAATATAGATGTGATGCACATTGAAAAAAATGAGTGTGATAATATATTGAACACTATTTTAAGAATTTATAGGAAATCAAAGGAAAATTATAATTATATAAGTGATTTTCATGAAATGGGACTGATAAAACCATTACATTTAGAGTTGGGTGAGGGTAATTGGGAATACATGCTTACTAAATAGTACAAGGTGAGTAAAAAAGAGAGAGCCATTTCTATCAATTTTGAACACCTTCACGGTTCCTAGTGGTAATTTATATAATATTTCAATGCATTTAAATGTGAATATCATGAAAATATATGAGTAAAGAAGTCATGATATTCATAATCAACTTCATTAGTTAATCCCAATTTCAATTTGGGATTGTTTTCCTACCCATTTTTTTGAGTCATTAATTGAGGTTTTTAATTTTTGTAAGCAAATATTTTCAAAGAATCATCACATGAGTGATTTAAAAAATCTATAGGATTATATTTTTCATGCACTATGTAACTTAGTGAAATTATTTCTACCTTATTTTTTCATGACATGGTCTACTTGATCATGTATTTAATATAGGTTACGTTGAAAGTATAACTTTACACATTGGTTTTCCAAAAATGATGTTAAAAACCCTTCTAGAAGTTGAATTGCGGGGGTCTTTCTTTTTCGGTTTTTTATAAAACAGATGTAAAATAATTCCATGAGGTACTTCGATGACAACTTTTTTATAAAAATTACGAGTAAATCCTCTTAGAAGGATTTCAATCTCAATTTATAAAAAATCAATTTTGAAATAATTTCAACGTCCAAAGGGATTTTGTTGTCAGTTTTATAGAAACAGACTTATAAATCCCTTATTTCATGCTTTCAATGTTGATTTTTTATACAAAACAACATCAAAATTTTAAAATTAGAAAACATATTAAAAATAAATATAATTAGAAATATAAAAACACAAAATATAGAAATAAAAATCGTAAAAAATAGTAGAAATACAACAAGAGTAATGAAAATATTGATAACTTTTAAAGTAATGTTTACAGATATACATCTAAATGAAACTAAATATATAAATTTTTCAAACATAGAAAATATTATGCAAATAAAGTTTAAATGTGTTTGAATTTTTTGGATGTATAAAAAGAAAAATCATCAAAAAGCTATAAAATAAAGTGTTATGAATATGAAAAATAACATAGTTGTTTAAATTATAAGTGTTACAATTAAACTAACCTTTTCAGAATCAGTTGTTGTTCTACTCGTTATAATCTCATAATTGATTCATATATCATAATATCCATATTCAAAATTACCTTTTTTAAAATGGTACTATATCTATTAAATATTATTTTTAAAATAAAAAATTTAGATGTGTAAGAAAAAACATGTATTCACTTATAAAAAAGTTATTCACTTAATCTTTCCCATAATCAATTTTTTCTGGTTGCACTAGTGGATAGTGAGCCATGTTGAAACCAATCTAAGGCCTATTATAATTTCAAATATTAATTATTAGAACTGATTTAAAGTGAAAAAAAATAATATTAAAGAACTAAAATCATGGAATAAAACTTTATTCTTTATAATTTTACTAAATCTTATTTGAACGCCACCCAATAAAGAGCATAACCAATATTATTTAACTTCTTGTGGGAAAAATACACATAACATCTAATGACCAATAAAAAATAAAATATTCATCATTAATAATAATATAATGAATATTGGATCATAATTATATATTTGGTTTTTCACATCTATTAATGAAAAAAACCAACACATGATCTTCATGCTTTTTGAATCTTTCATATAAATATTCAGTTATGATTTCTTGGTTTAAATAATTCACTTTTGTTGAAATGTATTTGGGGTTGATAAAACTATAAACATAAGTGCAATCATATTTGATGTAAATATTGTTAATATGCCTAATTATTAATGAAATTAATTAAGTTAATATAAAATATTCGTATTTAGTGAAAATAAATTAATAATTGAAATTTAAAAACATGGAAAACAATTTTAACACAGGTACACTACGATGATCACCCTTTACAATATCCATGATGCCAGTTTTAAAAATATTTAATGAAATTTCTTCGACATATATTAGTACTCATTAGAAAAGTATAATAATTATCTAATATATTAGAAACATGTGATAACTTTGTTCCCCCCCCACCCCAATCAGCTTCTTGTGAAAAATCTGAATGTATAGGTACTTGATGTTTTCCTTTTCTTTAAAATGATTACTTCGATTTCAGATACTCCTATGTAAGTTAAGTGTAATAAAATATTATAAGTAATTCTTAATTTAATGATTAATAAAAAAATAAAAGGAAACTCATACCACATATATCAGTTGATGAAAAATATTAGTTGACCAAAGTAAAAAATGATCAATACTTTGTTCAACTATTGACACCACCTTAATAGGAAGTGTTACTAGATAAGTTGGATCCATAATATAATGTACTGCTACTCATACTTGACCCAACATCAAAAGCTAGTTATATACATAATCCATCATATGATATATAATTTTGTATTCTACAATATGCACATAGGGATCTCCAGCATGCAGCTCATGGTACATGGTCAGGTCTGAATGTGAAGGTGGAAGATTTGGGTATGAAGGTTACCTAGGATGCATTTGTCTCATTTCTTCTGTAATCATAGCTGATAAAAATAATTTAGTCCTATACTTTATCAACTCATTAATATATCTTAGATCTAACTTAAAATAATATATTTATTCCCTATATTATGTGTCTTTTGATATCGCACTAGGGGAGAAGTAAAAAACTTTTTAAAATATGATACCCTCTAACGTAGCTACGGTGTTCCAGATTTTCTAAAGTTATAGTAATAATATCTCTCCTACCATCAGAGATAAAGTTCCCCCATGTTGTTTAGTCCTTAAGGGAATCCTAAAGTATTATTTTCAAATGTAATATTAGTGAGATAAATTTACTAAATATTAATATTGTTGAAAAGTAACAATTAACAACTTGAAATTGTAATAGGTACATTTTTTTATCAGTAATATATATTCAATTTTTTTACATTATTCCCCTTTTATATTTTTCATGATAAGTGGGATGGTATGGAAGTTTGAGTGGAACCTCTTCAGAGTCTCTAAATGAGTTGAATCTTAATTCACTATGTTTTTTAAAAAACAATTATTCCTCTAATAAAGGATTCCCTCTATATGACAATGTATGAGGGTATAAATTATAACACTATATATCATGGAGATATTTCATAGTGGCATGTTACTTAATAAAAAATAAATAAGTTATAAAGTAATGAAAATTTATTAAACAAATAAAATTTACAAAAAAAACATACCAAAAAATAGTCCTCCTTTCGAGTGGAGACAAACTTTTGTCATGTCTCTCTATCTATAAATATATACTTAAGGCATGGATATTTATTATTTTACTCACAAAATTATAAATTGAAGTCAAAATTGTTTTAAAATATCTCTATATTGATACAGAAAAGGATAGAAACTTTTTTATCCCTTTTTCTCTGGAAAGTTAAATTTCATCGGTAATTGAATAAAAAATATATTAAGAAATGTATAATATTTAAACCATTGGAAAACTAAATAAATAAGTTTATAAATTTGACTGTTAGGGAAACCCATAATAAATATTTCACCGATTACATGATGCTCCTTCAATTTGGGTATAAAATACTTATCCTATAACAACATTATTTATCTAGTTAAGTCATAAATTGTGTCTAATTTAGGCTAGTTGGGGAGTTGATCTCAAAAATGGTAATTATAACCCTTTGGTCTCCACATACGGGTGAGATTTTTGGAAAACATGTAATCTCATGCTTTCTATGTCTAGGTATCATTATCTATGGAGAATAAGAATAGATGTAAATAATTTTAAAGAATAATTGTTTAATTTCATTAAATAATTTTATTACTATAGATATATATTTAATTGAAAAAAACATACCTTAGTTCCTTTGTCTCAATGTATGTCATTTTGATATATGCATTCTCCCTAAAAAAAGTATGTCTACCTATATTTGATTAAAATTAAATAAATATAATAAAAAAATGAATGATTATTTATAATAGAGAAAAACATTGAATGTTATATTTTTCAACCAAAAAATGTGTCACTAATACAAGTGTATCTTATAATTAACAAAATAATCGACCTAAATGATTATCATCTAAATTTTTTTAATTTTTTATACCAATATTTATGTATAATTAAAGAAATATTTTAAGTAAAAATGTAAATATTCATTATAGGAATAAAATTATAAATATTTTATTAAGTAAAATCATATACCTGAAAATGAAGAATATAAAGAAAATATTCACAAAAAAATGATGATGGTGATATTTTTTAACAAAAAAATGGATATCTGAATTTAATGTATATAAAACATATTACAAAAAAGGAAATAATGATAACATCAATACGCCAGCGATCCTCTAGTCCCCTCGACTCCGTGGGAACTGGCCCAAGCCCAAGATTGGCCACCTTGGGCCTAGCAGGGGGCGTGCGACAGGGGGTGGGGTAAGGCTGCCTCAATACCCTCTAAACCGACAACATGTTTCGCCCCACCGTTGGTGGTGGGGTGGTAAGGGTTTGGGGGGGGTGAGGGGAAGGTCGCGGGGTCAAGTCCTTGGGCTTGCGATTTACTGTAATTTTCTTCCTTGCATGTGTGCCGCTTTCGCGGTTGTACCCATTTTTTTTTAAATACCAAAGTTAAAAAATAAATTTTTTAACTATGAAAATATAAAAAACACATATTACCTAATTATTTAAGAGAGTAATGTAGTTTTTTCTCATAACCCTTCTACATAAACATTTCTTGTTGAATGGGAAATTTCTACATCGTAGTCATTGTTATCATTGGGTAATCATGTAATGGATAGAAAAAATTTAGAAAAGTATTTAACATACTCAGTATTATCATCACCCTAATTAATTTTTCCCTAGATTAACAACAAACCATTGATCATTGTATGGGTCAAAAATATAAAATATTTGTTTTTCATGCATCTCCATGATAAATTATTACTCCTTGAAACTAAATCATTTCAAATCAATAATTGTAAATCCATACTCATCTAGTTTCACATCACTATTAATTTTAACCTAGTTAAACATAAATACTAGTACCCAAAATTTATTTTAATAAATCTTTCATGTATCCTCAACAACTCTAAAATATTATATTGATACAGAAATTGTGTTTTTATCATTGGCACTAAAAAAAATCAGTGCTTTATTGATAGCTATTACTCCACTATTTTGAATGGTCCTCTTTTCATCCTGGTTTTTTGTGTAGAATTTGTAACCATTAATATCAAGACCAAGCTGTGTGATCCATTAACACTTGTTCCTCCTACAAACCATTTCAATGTTTCTAATGTGAATGAATCAATATTGATTTTCTACTTAAACCAGGAAACAAATGTGTTTTTATATTCATTCATCAACCATTTTTTATTTATTCTTGGATATATTGTTGTACATCTCGTTCCCATCGTTGTTTGATTTTCATGATCACAATCACCTTCTTATTTATCTAATATTGTGTTTTAAGTATTGTGGATGATAGGAAAGAGATGGCCAAAGGAATGGCCCAAGAAAGCCAAAAGTGGACTGAAATTCAGTCCACCGGCCAACCGATGGAAGACCACCGGCCAGCCGATGGAGGACTGGACAAGAGGGATTCCTCTATCCAGACCACCGGCCAACCGGTGGCTTGACCACCGGCCAGCCGGTGGAACCTGCACTCAAAGGGGAGCCACTGCCTCACCACCGGTCAGCCGGTGGCCTCAGCACCGGCCAGCCGGTGGAACCCTCTCCAAATAGTGCAAGCTACTGCCTCACCACCGGCCAGCCGGTGGCTCTGGCACCGGTCAGCCGGTGGAGCCTGAACCAGAATCCTATGCCTTTTTGCAAACACCGGCCAACCGGTGGGCATGCACCGGCCAGCCGGTGGACACAGTCAAACTAGCCGTTGGGCTGTTGACCAGCCTGCCCACTTGGCTCCCAACGGCTCTTTAAGCCCTTCCAACGGCTCCAAAGCCCTCCAACGGATACTTGAAGGTTCCTAGCCTATAAATAAAGGCCTAGGAAGCCCCGGAAACTTAAGGAAGCCCACAGACATATTGTTGATCATCTTGGCGAAGCTCCGGCGGATTTCCTCAAGGAACCCAACGTGCTCCAATCCAATTCCACATCCAAGAGCACCACCAAAGAAGCTTGGAAGCGGCCTTCAACATCTCCAATCAATCAAAGGCGCCCAAGACTTCTCCAATTACGGGTTTTATTGTTTTATCTACTTTGAGCTTTAAAATTGGGTTTGTGCCTACAAACCCCAACCTTTTCTCATCCCCCCTTTCTTTGGGTTCTCACACCACCACTAAGGTGTGAAGAGGTTTCTTCAAGCTTTTCCTTTAAAAGGCTTGTGTTTCGGTGAGCTAGCCTTCACCCGTTAAAAAGGCTAGTGGGTTCTTGCTAAACCATTAAAAGCAAGTGGGTTCTTGCTTAACCAATAAAAGCAAGCTGTAATAGGTCCTAGTGCTACCTCAAAGCCTAGTGGGTTTCTTGCTAAAACCATTGAAAAGCAAGCGGTAGGAATCTCTCAACGGTTGAGTTGGGAGCGGAGACGTAGGCCGGGTTTTGGCCGAACTCCGTTATCAATTTCTTGTGTGATTGCCTCTTTACTTTCCGCTGCATTTATACTTTGATTTTTAATTTGTTAATCTTTTTTAAAAGGCAATTCACCCCCCCTCTGGCCATCTTTTCCTCGTTTGTTCCGACCCAACAATTGGTATCAGAGGGCGTATTTGAATAATTCCCTAACCGGTTTCAAATTAAAGATCCTATTTTTTTTGATTGCTTCTACCGCTTCTTCCTCTCAATCCCCCGAAGGATTTTCTTTGGATCGTGCTCCATTCTTTGATGGATCCGATTATAGTTTTTGGAAAACCCGCATGGCCACATTTCTTAAAAGTATTGGCTTTCCAATTTATAGAATTGTTATGCAAGTATTTTCCCTCTCCTCTCCCGATGAGTCTAAATGGACCCCCGCCGATATTGCAAATTTCGAGCTTGATGGCAAAGCCATGAATGCTCTACATTGTGGGTTAGATAGAAATGTTTTTGATCATATTTCTTCTTGCACATCTTCACATGATATTTGGAAATGTTTAGAGCTAACCCATGAAGGTACTAGCATGGCTCAAAAGCAAGAACCCGCTCGAAAGCAAGAACCCGAGGCAAAATCCGTACCCGCTTGCCCACTCCACAAGAAAAGGGCCAAGAAAAAGGAGAAGAAGAAGGCTTCGAAGGCAACATGGAGTGATAGCTCCACCTCTTCATTCTCCTCCTTCTCCTCAAGCGACCAAGGTAAAAAATTCCTAATGGCAAAACATGTGGTATCATCATCCTCTTCTTCTTCTTCCTCCTCTAGTTCTTCAAATTCTTTCAATCATTTGTCTTATGAAGAACTCCAACATGCTAGAGACCAATTAGAAAATGGTTTTCATGAACTTTCTTCTAAATTTGTTTCTTTGAAAAAGAATTTCAAAAAACTTTCCTCCGAAAAAGAACAACTTCTCAAAGAGAAGGAGGAACTCTCCCTAAAAATCCAAAATTTCCCCAATGTTGATTCTTTGAAATCAACCATCAAGGACCTTAGAGAATCCTTAGCAAAGTTCACCCAAGGGGAACAAAATTTGAACAATCTTCTAGGTTCCCAACGAATTTCCCGAACCACCCAAGGGCTAGGCTACACCAATATAGCTTCCTCCTCCCATGCTCCAACTGTTTTTGTAAGGGGGAGCTCTAGTTTTAAATTTTGTAATTATTGCAAAAAACCCGGGCACCTCATTTATGAATGTAATTGTAAAAACGCCCGGTACGGCCAACCCAAGTCTTTTTTCTTTTCCGATGAGTTTTATAGGAGAAGACCCGCTACAAGACATGTTTGGATTGAAAAATCCCTTCTAGCGAGTCTCTCCAGGCCAAAATTTATTTCCTCTCCCCGGTGATTTATTGTCTTTATTTAGGGGGAGTTAGGTTCTTTTAAGCCTTTTTGTGAATTAAAAATTTTTTCATTCAAAATTCTCATTTCAAATTTTTTATTCAAAACTTTCGATTCAATCTTTCATTTTCAACTCTTGGTTTAATTTGGTTTTTGATTCAAAACTTTCAATTCAAACTGTTATTCAAATTTTTCAATTTAATTTTCAAAAATTCCAATTGATTTAAAAATCTTGTTTTTCAAACATATCCCTCAATCAAGTTTTATGCCCCATTCTATTTTGATAATCACAAAGGGGGAGAAATTTCTTGATTGATTGGGGGAGAATCCTTTTCATCATGCTTTGCATTTCTTTTCAATTTCAGTTTTTTATTTTAATTGTTTTGGTGATTGTGATCATCAAAATAGGGGGAGATTGTTGTACATCTCGTTCCCCTCGTTGTTTGATTTTCATGATCACAATCACCTTCTTATTTATCTAATATTGTGTTTTAAGTATTGTGGATGATAGGCAAGAGATGGCCAAAGGAATGGCCCAAGAAAGCCAAAAGTGGACTGAAATTCAGTCCACCGGCCAACCGATGGAAGACCACCGGCCAGCCGATGGAGGACTGGACAAGAGGGATTCCTCTGTCCAGACCACCGGCCAACCGGTGGCTTGACCACCAGCCAGCCGGTGGCACCTGCACTCAAAGGGGAGCCACTGCCTCACCACCGGTCAGCCGGTGGCCTCAGCACCGGCCAGCCGGTGGAACCCTCTCCAAATAGTGCCAGCTACTGCCTCACCACCGGCCAGCCGGTGGCTCTGGCACCGGTCAGCCGGTGGAGCCTGAACCAGAATCCTATGCCTTTTTGCAAACACCGGCCAACCGGTGGGCATGCACCGGCCAGCCGGTGGACACAGTCAAACTAGCCGTTGGGCTGTTGACCAGCCTGCCCACTTGGCTCCCAACGGCTCTTTAAGCCCTTCCAACAGCTCCAAAGCCCTCCAACGGATACTTGAAGGTTCCTAGCCTATAAATAAAGGCCTAGGAAGCCCCGGCAACTTAAGGAAGCCCACAGACATATTGTTGATCATCTTGGCGAAGCTCTGGCGGATTTCCTCAAGGAACCCAACGTGCTCCAATCCAATTCCACATCCAAGAGCACCACCAAAGAAGCTTGGAAGCGGCCTTCAACATCTCCAATCAATCAAAGGCGCCCAAGACTTCTCCAATTACGGGTTTTATTGTTTTATCTACTTTGAGCTTTAAAATTGGGTTTGTGCCTACAAACCCCAACCTTTTCTCATCCCCCCTTTCTTTGGGTTCTCACACCACCACTAAGGTGTGAAGAGGTTTCTTCAAGATTTTCCTTTAAAAGGCTTGTGTTTCGGTGAGCTAGCCTTCACCCGTTAAAAAGGCTAGTGGGTTCTTGCTAAACCATTAAAAGCAAGTGGGTTCTTGCTTAACCAATAAAAGCAAGCTGTAATAGGTCCTAGTGCTACCTCAAAGCCTAGTGGGTTTCTTGCTAAAACCATTGAAAAGCAAGCGGTAGGAATCTCTCAACGGTTGAGTTGGGAGCGGAGACGTAGGCCGGGTTTTGGCCGAACTTCGTTATCAATTTCTTGTGTGATTGCCTCTTTACTTTCCGCTGCATTTATACTTTGATTTTTAATTTGTTAATCTTTTTTAAAAGGCAATTCACCCCCCCTCTTGCCATATTTCCCGTTTTCTTCCGCCCAACATATATTACCTTAAATCTAATAATATTTCAATATATATATGGTGCGACATCACCAATGTTGTTCAAAATATATAAATGTGCTTATATAAATTCATCATGTAGAATTAACTTTACCTTTAATCTAAGAATCTCTTTACCTTCACTATCAACTATCAAATTTCAAGATATAGGTAGACCAAAATGCTACACTTTAGATAAATAATCAGTAAAAAACTCAATCACCTACTTTGATATATATTTTTGAACAATATAGGCCTCTAGTTGATGTAGATTATAATAATATCCCTTCAAAATTTTCATATATCTTTCAAAAGGATACATCCAACATAAATAAACAGGCCCATGTATTCTTATATCTCACACCAAATGAATCAATAGATGAACCATTATATCAGAAAATTGTGGTGGAAAGTATTTTTATAGTATAAAAATTACGAGAACTACTTCATTCTCCAACACATCTTACAAATCTAGATCTATGACATTACTATAAATTGAATTGAAAAGGTAACACAACTTAATTATATAATTTCTAATAGGTATCAATAATATAACATACAATGAAACTTCTATTAACTTCTATATCAATACATGAAGGTAGTAATATTTCATACCTATTAATTTTAAATCTTTAATGAAACCATATGTTTCACATTTGATGAAAACCCACTAGGTACATGAATACCATGAAGGAACTAAAACAGCTCAATATTTTTATGAGATAGATTTTTTAATTTCATAGATATATTGTGGTGTGTGATACAAAAATATAATATTATGCTATATTTAATACTGTTTTAGTTTACAGTATACGCAACACTATTCTTGGTTTGTGTTGCACACAATTTCTAGTTATTTTGATAAAATTCATTTGAGGATGACTGTTTTTAAGAAATTTTATAAAATAATAAAATCACTCTTTATGGATGTTATTAATGAAATATATATTTAATATATTCAATATAATGTTCAAAATTCCTCTTATATGTTTTCCATACATTATATAAGTAAAAATTCAATTTTTTGGATAAAAGAAGTATTTTTCAAAAAAATCATTTTCCCCCTTTTGATGCCACACCCATTTTAAATTTAGATATTGAAAATTTTATAAATTATATTTTTCAAAATAATCATTTTATTTTTATGTGTTTTATAAACATTTCTTTTGGATGAATTTTTTATATTTTTCTGACAAATTTCAGGTTTTGATGAACAATAAAAATACACTAAATTTTAATTGAAAACAACTTTTTTCGTAAATATAATTTATATTGTTAAATTATATTACTGAATGTTTTTAAAGTAAAAATAGAATATATTTTTATCATTAAATATAATCCATGTCATTTTAATTAATTTTATGTTGAATTTTTATGTAAAAACATTTCAATCTTTTACAATGTTTTAAATTTTAAAACCTGTTTTTCATTCTGAAAATATGAATAATATTGATTTAATTACTACAAATTCCGTGTTTCAAATTTTTTAATAATGGATTTAATATTTTCAACAATTTGGTATAAATTATTTAAATATTCACCTTTTATTTTTTAGAATTTATGAATGGTAACTTTGTTAATTTTTATTTACCACGATTAAAGTAAAATCGGGTAAATTAGGGTGACAAATAATATGATAAGGATAATCAAAATACCCTAAAACCTGAGAAAATATTATTTAATAAATAAAACAATACCCTTAACACTTAAGGATCTTAATTGAATCATTTAATGGACACTTTTTCATGAAAATGTTCTATATATTATTAAAATAAAAGAAGGTGACAACATGTCACCCTCTTATCTCTTATATGTAGAATAATTTTAACATAGTGATAAATCTGAGATAAATCTGATAATAAATAGTCTCTAGAAATATAATGATATTATATACATCATGGAAATTTATTTATAATTTTTATAAATTAAATTACTACATTAACTTCTTATATAATGATGATGCCTAAATTGTTTAGTTTTTGAAGAATCATTAAAACAATTTTAAATAAAATTATAATGACCATTAAAATAGAAAAACACTTGAAAAACTATTATTGGTAGAGTATATATAGATAAAAAACATCCAAGGGGTTAATTTATTTATCATTTTAAGCCCTGTAGAAAATATTATGACACATATAGTATTTTATTAAAGTGATGTTAAAGTTGTCACATTGATGTCGTAATAAATATAACATTTTTAGTATAGGATTATACAGAAGTTTTATTTGAATGTAAGTATTACTATTAAATATAGAAGATTTGTCTTCATCTTAGTATTTTATTTTTAATTCTTATTCGACAAATAATTATATTAAATAATTACACAAAATTGATGTAGTTATTATTTTATTAATGGAAATATCAAGTTAATGTAATTAACAATATTAAAATAAATATTATTATGTATAATTAAAGTATGAAATTAATTTATTATATTACACTGATCCCATAGGGATATTAAAAAATATTTTATTTCAGTATAACTTCTTGTCTTGATATTTTTGAAAATCCATGAAATGAATAGTGTCAAAATTGACACTTTTGATATTTTTTCAAAATACCATTTTATTAAATTATTTAAAAAACATAATAAGTATTTAAAAATATAAAAAAATTATTATATGGTCTAAAATATTATAAATTTTTCATTTATGGTCTAATTTATATCAAATAAAGAAAAATTAAACTATTTTAATATTGAAAAATCTGTTATCATAGTTAATGTTAAAATAAAATAATGAAGGGTTAATTAAAATGATAAGGTTTAAATTGATATAAAAACTTTTCTAAAATTTATTATTTTATGATATTACAACCTTATATCATCTAATATTTTAAAATATGATATTTGGATGGTGGGGGTTATTTGATTTGATTTTATTATAAATTAATATTTTTAGAGTTTCAAAAAGTGCCCCTTACCTCAATTATAAAAGGGAACCATTACCTATTAACTCAAATTTGAGCATTAAATTTTAAAAATAACCTACCAATTTACCTTATAAATTTTACTAGTTATATTATATAGTTTTTTGTCTTCTCAAAATACCAAATCTATTGTCCTTAAAAGGATATTAAGAGGGAGCACGTTGAAGAAGAGGTAATCTCTTCTATCGATTCTTCAAAATTATTTATTTTTATACTTCCTATTAATTTTTTGTTTACATTATTAAGTATTAAATATAGTATCATATATATACTTATATTTTTTTATGGTTATGCATCAACCTTATTTTACCTTCTATCCATCCTACGAAAAATAAAATCACCACGCGTGCGTACGTACTGTTTACCATCTCCATGATGTGGTGCCATCTATTTTTCACCACCATATTTCATGGATGTATATAATTATGAAAATAATAAATATATTTTATTAATATAACATTATATTTATTCTTTAACAAATTATATAACATTCACTTCCGTACCATTTCACATTTATGGGAATGATATCGTCGTTCGTGCGTATGTATGACCTACCGTCTCCCTGACGCGATGTGATTTGTATCCATGTCCACCATTGATTCATGATTATATAAATGAATATAATGAATAAATATGATATATATTACCTTAATATAATTATATAAGTGATGGAACTATATCCTATTTACAAGAATTGGGACTTATATGACAAAACTTCCAAGAGAAGATAATGTAGTTAACACCAAAAGAAGAGTAATAATGAAATATTATTAAACTGGTATTAATAAGATCACATATGATATCATAAATACAAATATAGTTTCATAAAAATTTAATAAAATTATTTTAACTATTATACAATAGTTTCATATACGTACAAATGAAATTGAACCAAAGTTAAGGGATTATTTTTTCTCGCTTTTATTTCTTTGGGACATATGCCTTATAAACTACCAATTTATTTTGTGTGGTGTTTATGCTGAACATGGATGATTTTATTATTATTATTATGAATGTAGTGATATTTTCAAATGTCTATAATTTTATTTATTTTATGAGTCATATGATTCAACTGATTATAAATTGGTAAGGTATAATTTTAAAATCTCATTATTATTCGAAATTATTTATACATAAATATTTGCTGTGGTATATTATCATCCATGTCCATATTATAAAATTTTTAATATTATCATATACATTTTTAAAGTAATTTCAACCCATTTTTAACTTTTTACTACATTGATTGAAAAGAATATTTCTTTCGTTTTCTAAACAAAGTACTTTTTGACTTTTCTGGTAAAAGTATGTGGATAATGTTTTAGTTTAACTTATACAAAATGAATGGATTTTTACTCTTTCATAATGACTTATTTCTAGGAAGCTTCTATTATAAGTTTTCGAGGTTAATTTCAAAGAATATTTTTTAATTGTGTCGTGTTTTAATAATGGAAAACAATTTTGAAGAAGAAAGTATATTATCCTGAAGAATTAATTTCAAGTGTTTTATCAAAATTATTTCCCATCTAATATGACATTATTTAATAAGGATATGTTTCAAGTATACTATAACAATTATTCCAATGGTAAAATTATTTTTATGCTATTTATGAAATCCATTTGTTTTCATAGATTAAGTTATGATGGAATGATTTGTTAGAAACCCAATTTATTCCTTGGGTTATGATTATGATAAATGTTTTATGTTTTTGGGAACATGTAAGAATGATTTCATTCTGAGATGGGTGAGATCTATATATTCCTCCAATACGTTTGGGTAAATATTTCTATCTCATGAGATAAACTAATTTGGTCTTGGGATTAATCCTTGACTACTAAGATGGTTATGGGAGTGAACCATGACTACTAAGATGGTATAACCAGTAAAATCATGCTGCTAAGATGGCCATGGGAGTGAACCATGATTAACAAGATGGTATTGGGAGTGAACTAATACTATTAATATGGTCTTGGAAGTGATGTCTTGGCTAATATGGAAATAATATTATATGCTTGTGTGTCTGTCACAATTCCAGGTTTTATTCCTATGTTATTCTTTAATGGATTACGCTATTTATTTCATTATGATTCATGTCATATGAACTTCCAATATTTATTCCACGATTCTTGTTATGATCTTTGATATGCATAGTATGATCTTATATTTTCATGATCACATTATCATACCCCATATGCTCATGTTTATGCTTACATGTATCCCATTTTTACACTTATTGATCATCTGAGCTCACCACTTTTATGTTTCCTTTCCCCTAGGTTATGATGATATGTATTATGTATGTGGTATCTAAGAAGTGTGATAGTCAAGAAGAACCTAGTGTTAGATAATGTATCTCATTTATGTACAAGTTCCTATGTTTACTTGTTTCTAAATGAACTATACCAATTACAGTATTTGGGTGTCTATTTTTAGAATGTTTAAGTATTCCAAAAAAGTTATACAATGTTAGTTTTTGAAAATTAAGGGATTCTATAGTTGGTTTCAGAGTGAAGGTTTAGTTAAAATTTGGATATTGGGATGATAAAACTTTTGTGATATCCCTATAGATAGTTCTAATTTATGTATAGGGATGTACTTAAGGATAAGTTTATGTATAGGTTACAATCCTAGAGTTTTTTGATAATCACTAATAATATATAATTAATCCTAAGATATCATAGATTGAAACATTATAAGTAATTTACCTAACTTATGTCTTTTTAGTCACTAATATGAATTTTTCACACTATTCTTTTTGGTCTTATTCAATATCTAGAACTAGATAGAACATAGTTATACTTGAGTGTTTCATTTGTGGAATGTATGGGAATTATGAATATGGATTTCCTAAGTGGAAATACCAAAAATAGAATCATGAAGGTGGTATGATAATTGGTTATACTACTTAGGATAAATAGATTTTAAATGGTATGTGAAATGTATGGGATGTTCTAGCATTATAGTTTACATTAAACATAATAATCGTGGTTAGATTAAGGTTAAGGAACCTTAATACATTATTCATGTTTTAGAAAGACTAAGATGATGGATCCTGAGTAATGTTTTAAGAATAAATTTGGATGATTGAGGTGTATATGTTTCGAAATTCAAATATTATACAAATCATGATAAATATAAGTGTTTTTAGTATAATTTTTTCATTATGGATTGGAAAGGATGTGTTGAATAATTCTTAATACCGAAAAAATTATTTAATTCTAAGATGATATATTAGGAGAACACATTATTAAAGGAAAGAGAACCCTTAATGTTTACCTTATGTTAAGATATTTATGGTTATATAAAGATATGTTGGATATGAATAAGTAAATTAAATGATACTACTTTATTGGGATCTAATTATGGATTTGTTTTCAAGAGAGTTATGCTATCATGGATAAAGTATAAAAATTCTTGGGACTTAAGGAATATATCCAATAAGTTTTGGAATAAGGAAACATGAATTTTTTAATAAGGAAATATGGTAATTCAGGTTTTTTCTAGGACTAAAGAGAATACATGATGAAGGTGTTCACATGTTTGGAATGTGACCAATAAGACATACCTTATGATATATGGTGGATAAATGTTATGTCGGGATTAGGGAACCTATTTCTACAGTTTTGGATTTTCATCTTTTAGAATCATTGCAAGGTAATCAATTTATGGAAATTTTTTGTTAAACTTCAATGATGTTAGTTAGAATAATGTATTATCTCACTAGAGGTGGACTTGTTCATAATTGATTACTTGAACTGACATTTTTGTTTTCATAATGATAGATGAAATGACCAATCATTATATTTATGGATCACATGATCTACTAACACTTTAGGAATGAAAATTTCAACTTCATTTATTAGAATACGAGATGAAGTGGAAATTTTTCAAGGCACAACCAATGGTGATATTGTACAGAAATCAAGTAAGTATATCTTCTCGTTCAAATTATTCAACATTAGGAAAAATGATAGTGATGTAAAAGGGTGTCCTATTATCATCATTTTTGATGATATCAATTACCTATTTCATGATTCTTTAGTTTATGTTATTTTATTGTTAACTTTCTTTGGATCACCCAGTTCCTTGTGATTAGTGATCTTTATCGATCTCTATGATTATTTACACTTTTCTTTCATGGGAAAATCTTCACCGATGTTTTCATATATAGAGACCTAGTTATGATTTACTTTGGGTAACTGTTATTTTACAAATATTCCTTTTTAAAAATAATTTTTAGACTTCATTTTTATGATATTAGTTTCTATTAAATAAACTCCATTGTATTAATCCTTTTATAACTGAGACAAATTTCGAGGATGAAATTCATTTTAAGGGGGGTAGAATGTAACAGCCTGAGATGTTTATGAGATAGATTTTTTAATTTCTTTTATGTATTTGGTTTTATGATACACCAAGATAATATTATTTTATACGAAAAAAAAGTTTAGCTTATGGTATACGCAACACTATTCTTGTCTTGTGTTACACACAATTTCTTGTTATTTTGATAAAAATCATTTCATGTAAGACTGAGTTTAAGCGAGTTTATAAAATAATAAAATCACTATTTATGGATTTTATTAATAAAATTTATATGTAACATATTCAATATAATTTTTAAAATTCATCTTATAAGTTTTTTAGATATGATATAAGAACAAATTCAATTTTTTGGATAAAAGAGGTATTTTTCAAAAAATGAAATTTTTCCGCCTTTTGATGGTCCACCCATTTTAAATATAGTTTTTGAAAATTTTATATATTTTATTTAATAAGATAATAATTTTATTTCGAAGTAGGATATAAAAATTTACTTTGGAAGTATTTTTTATATTTTTCTAATAACGTTTAAGTATTGATAAATAGTAAAAAGAGACTACTTTTTTATTGAAAAACAATTTTTTCATCAATATAATTTATATAGTTAATTTATATTATTTAATGGTTTTAAAGTATAAATATAATATATTTTCATCATTAAATATAATTTATATCATTGGTACTAATTTTACATTGAATTTTGATGTAAAAACATTTCAATCTTTTGCAATGTTTTAACTTTTAAAACTCGTTTTCATTCTGACAACAAGAATAATTTTAATTTAATTAATGAAAATTCTGTGTTTTAAATTTTGAAAAATTACTTCCAAATCTATAATCAGTGAGTCTAAATTATTTAAATAGTCTCATTTTTTTATTTTTTTATTTAATGAATAGTAACATTGGTAATTTTTGTTTATCGTTGTTAAAATTAAATCAAGTAAATTATGGTTACAAATAATATAGTAAGGACATTCAAATTACCCTAAAAACATTCAAAATACAATTTAATGAATAAAATTAGACCCTTAACACTTAATTATCTTAATTAACTAATTTAATAGACTCTTTTTTATGAAAATGATATATATATTATTAAAATAAAAAAAAAGTGACAACATGTCAACCTCTTATCTATTATAAGTAGAATAATTTAATATAGCGATAAATATGATATAACTTCAATAATAAATAGTATCCATAAATATAATTAAATTGCCTACATCATGGTAATTTATTTATAATTTTTATAAATATAATAATTACCTTGAATTCTTATACAATGATGACGCATAAATAATTTAATTGTTGAAAAATCAATAAAACTATTTTAAATAAAATGATAATAACCATTAAAAGACAAATCCACTTAAAAAAAATATAATTGTTATAGTATATATCTACCATAATAATCCAAGGGTCTAGTTATTGATCATTTGGATCCATATAAAAAAAATTATGAAACTTATAATATTTTATTTAAAGTGATGTTAAAGTTGTCTCGTTCTTGTTTTAATAAATAAAACATTTTTAATATAGGATTATACAGAATATATATTTGACTATAGGTATTCCTATTAAATATAGAATATTTTTTTCATCTTATTATTTTATTTTTAATTTTTATTCATCAAATAATTATATTAAATAATTACATAAAACTGAAGTAGTGATTATTTTATCAATGGAAATATCAAATTAATGTAATTAACAATATTAAAATAAATATTATTACATATAATTAATATATTAAATGAATTTTATAGATGAAATTTACCTCTTAGGGATATAATAAAATATTTTATTCTAGGATAAAATCTTATCTTTATATTTTATAAAATCCAAGAAATGAATAGTGTCAAAATTGAAACTATTGATAATTTTTCAAAATAATGTTTTATTAAATTATTTAAAAATCATAATAAATTTTTAAAAATATAAAATAATTATTATATGGTCCAAAATATTATCAATCGTTCATTTATTGTTTAATTGACATCAAATCAGTAAAAATTACACTATTTTAATATTGAAACATTTGTTACCTTAGTAAAATTTAAAATAGAATAACTAAAGGTTAATTTAAATGATACGTTTTAAATTGATAGAGGAAATTGTCTAAAATTTATTTTTTTGTTATAATACAACCTTATATCATCTAATATTTTAAAATATGACATTTTATACGTTTTTTATGTGTTTTTATATGATTATAAATTTATATTTTTGAAGTTTCCAAAAGTTCTCATCACCTCAATTATAAAAGGGCACCTCCTCCTTTACATCTTCTCTTCACTTTGAGACTTAAATATAGTTCATCCCCTTCCCATTTACCTTAAAAACTTCTCTAGTTAAATTCTATATGTTATATTCTTTTTAAAAGACCAACTCTAGTACCTTTAAGAGGAGATTTAGAGGGAGCACGTTGAAGAAGAGGTAATCTCCTCTACCAAATCTTTCATATTGTTTCTTCTTTTACTTTCCATGACTTTGTTGTTTAAATTATTAAGTAATAATTATATGATAAACTATATAATGATATGTTATTATGGTTATTGAACAACTTTATTTCACCTTTTATACGTCTTACAAAAAATGAAATCACCACGTGTGCGTACGTACGGTTTACTGTCTCCACACCGTGGTGTAATCTATTTTTAACGACCATATTTTGTGGATGGATATAATGATGGAAATAATAAATATATGTTTTTATTATAAAATTATATGTATTATAGAACAAATTACATACCATTCACTTCCATACTATTTCACATTTATGGGAATGATATCGTCACTCATGGGTACTTACAGCCTACCGTCTCCATGACATGATGTGATTCATATACATGTCCACCATTCATTCATGATTATATAAATGTATGTAATAAATAAATATTATATATATTACCTAAATATAATTCTGTAAAGTATGGAACTATATCTTATTTACAATAATTGTGACTTATATGAAAAAACTTGCAAGAGAAAATAAAGTAGTTAACACCAAAAGAAGAGTAATGATGAAATATTATTAAACAAGTGTTAATATGATCACATATGATATCATAAATATAAATATTGTTCTTGAATAAGTTAATTACATTATTTAAACTATTATATAGGATTTTTGGATATGTACAAATGAAATCAGACCTAAGGTAAGGGGTTATTTTGTCTCACTTTTATTTCTTTGGGAGATATACCTTATACACCACCTATTTCTTTTGTGTGGTGTTTATGATGACCACAGATGTTTTTATGATTATTAATATGAATGTTATGATGTTTTCATACACATATATTTCTCTTTATTTTATGAGGAATATTATTCTACTGATTATAAATTGGTAAGGGATAATTTTTTCAATCTCCTTATTATTCAGGATTGTTCATATGTAAATATTTATTGTGGAATATTATCATCAATGTCCATGTTTTCTAAAAATGTTTTCATAAAATGTTTACTATTATAATATTTATTTTTAAATTAATTTTCACCCATTTTTTACTTTTTACTACATATTTTGAAATAAATCTTTCTTTCATTTTCCAAATTAAGTACTTTTTGAATTTTTTTGTAAAAGTATGTGGAGAATGTTTTATTTTAACTTATACAACTTGGATGGATTTTTATGCTTTCATAACACCTTATTTCCATGAATCTTCTCTTCCAAGTTTTCAAGTTTTTTTCAAATAAATTCTTTTATTTTAAAATTGTGTGGTGTTTTAAGAAAAGAAATCATTTTTTAATAAGAAAGGATATTTTCCTCAAGAATTAATTTCAAGTATTTTATCAAAATTATTTTCCATATAATATTATATTATTTAATAAGAATATGTTTCAAGTATACTATCCATATTATTCCTATTGTTTTATTATGTTTATGTTATTTATGAAATCCATTTTTTTCAGGATTATGTTATGATGGAAGGATGTTTAAGAAACCCATTTTGTTACTTGGGTTATGTTTATGATAAATGTTTTATGTTTTTGTGGAATCTGTAATAATGATTACATTTTGAGATGGGTGGGACCTATATCTCAATTTAATTCATTCGTTAAAGATTTATATCTCATGAGATAAACTAATATGGTCTTGGGACTGAACCTTGACTACTAAGATGGCCATGGGAGTGAACCATGACTACCAAGATGGTATGAGGAGTAAACTCATGATACTAAGATGGCTATGGGAGTAAACCATGATTACCAAGAGGGTATGATGAGTGAACCCATACTATTAATATGGTCTTGGTAGTGATTCCTTGGCTATTATGGAAATCATATTATATTCTTATGTGTCTACCAAAATTCCATGTGTTATTCCTATGTTATGATTTCATGGATTATTATCTTTATTTCATTATGATTCATGTTTTATTCCATATTTTATCATCACGTTCTCATACACCCTATGCTCATGTTTATTCTTACATGTCTCCCTTTTTTGCACTTATTGATCATCTGAGCTCACCCATTTTATGATTCCTATCCCCCGGGTTATGATGATATGTATTATGTTTGAGGTATCTAAGAAGGGAGCTCGTTAAGAAGAACCTAGTCGGAGAAGATGCAAGTCATTTATATACCAATGTCTATGTTTCCATGTTTCCAAAGTAATTCGACCAATTGAAGTCTTTGGGTTTATATTTGTATAATGTTTAAATATTCTGTAAAAGTTATATAATGTTAATGTTTTAAAGGTGATGTTCGCTATAGGAACTAACAAAAAGTTATCTTCTCACTCTTTCTTAATGTGTGACAAGTTGGAGGCAAATATTTGTTTTTCCCTTTTCATTATGGGATATAACTCTAAACATATTTCCATGGTTATTAAGTCTATACTTTCTTGTAATCTATCTTTTTTCATTACTTTTATATCTAACAATGTCCCAATTATACTATCACAAATGTTTTCTCAACATGCATAATGAAAATGTAATATTTCACATCCAAAAATATCCAATAATGTAGCTCAAATAAATTGGATTATTTCTTCCATGTATTTGGTTGATGATTGGAACTTTCTTTCTCTCCAAATGTGGCATATATGTTTTTCACCTTATTATAATATTATTTAGATGAAAATGGTTGTGTCGAATAATCATACTCTTGTAAATCATTAAATTTCTTTTTTAATCTTTGATAAGGATGTTCCATACACAAAAATATCTAATATCCGATATAAAATATTTTTCGTTCATTATGAAATTGATGATATAAAGTCCCTTGTTCAAAAATTATACAATCTTTATGTATTTTAACATTAGATACAAATAAATTTTCATATATAGGAAAGTTTCTTATAGTGAACATTATCATAGCACAAAAAAGAAAATACTCTTTTTTGTATGCATAAAATTATGAAACACTTGTCTCCCATAGAAATTTAAAATCATTAATCAATGTTGAGAGATAAACATCAATATAATTTCCTGGTTGTTTTGTTCCAGAAATCATCAAGCTCATCATCACAAATTTTCACTTCATACGTATGTGTGAGGAAAAAGTTATAGAAAACCAACAAAGTAGGCCATGAAATATGTTGTCTAATGAGACATTGATATGGACTCAATCCATCAGTTTATAAACCCATTATAATATTTTTTAATCTATTTCCAAAATTAGGAAATTTGTGATAAATTTTTTTTCATTGTGGTGAATTGGAAGGATTGAATAGGATTCCATAAAGGATGTGCTCATCTGTATGTCATCATAGCCTATTTTCATCATTTGAATTTTAAAATAGGTTCTTTAAATGAGGAATTATTGGAATATACTATAATAATTTTTAAGGAGTTTTGGTGTATGTTCTTGAAAATGAATCACAATTATATTTGTCATCCATTTTATATTGTGAGGACCCACATTTAGGATATACTGATAAAATTTCATAATTATTTCTATACAGGACAAGGTTTTTAGGAAAAATGTGTATATTTTTATACCCCAATCACATTGGACATGATATTTTTGTTTCCTCATAATTTGAATCTGGATGATCGTTTCCTTCTTAAAGTATCTCTTTTAAAAATTCAAGCAATTCAGTAAAACTTTTTTCACTCCAACCATGCATTTTTTTCAAGTTAAATAATCCTAGCAATACTGATAACAGTTTATATTTAGTGAAACCTAAGAATATCGGTTTCTCCATATCTTCATACAGTTGTTCAACACTTTTTTTTCAATGGTTTCAATACATGAATCATGAATTAATTTCTCAATACCATATTTTGTTTGATGGGGAATATCTTCATCACTATTAGATCTTGACAAGTTTTTATTTCACAACTCTAGATCTAGATTGTATAATTAGGGCTAAACCCATAAAAAATTATATGGTTTTTAATTTATTTATACCCTAATTTACTCATATTCAAACATTTCATGCATGGATTGAAAATCTTATCTTTTTTTTCAAGATTTAGTTTGGAAAATTCCAAGAAAATGTCAATTCCTTTCCCATATTCATCAATATTTATTCATGCATTTATCCAATTGTGATCCATTAATTACCTAAAAATCACAATATAATAGATGGATATATTAATACAAATAAAAAGTTAAACATATATATATACAAACAAATAAAATTAGAATATATTAGAATATATTAAAAAAATAATTTAAACATGCATAAATTTTCAACAAATAATTTATATCTTAACAAAAATTTTAAAAAAAAAACTAGTTATGGTATAAAAAATCTAATCAAATTTTATATAAAGACAAAAAAATATGTAAAAAAATTGAAGAAAAAAATGATTTCAACCACAAACAAGTTATAATGATAAAAAATATTTATAATTATAAACAATTATAAATAAAAAAAAGTTACAACTAAAAAATTTATAGTCATAAACAGTTTACAATCATTCAACAATTTATAACATTAAAAAAATAACAAAAAAAATATAATAGATAATAAAATTCATACAAACATATGATTGGATGAATGTAATTTATAACTAATAGATTTAATTTATCTTCAAAGATAAAAAAATAAAATAGAAAAATTGGATATAAATGGATCCTAAATTCCATTAATCTCACTCGAATAAAGTGACAGTAGGGAAAACACTGGAAGATTGAATACAAAAATATAAGAACCTATAAATATAGATAATTTAAACATGCATAAATTTTTAACAAATAATTTATATATTAAAATTAATCTAAAAATTAAAAACAAGTTATAATAAACAAAAATTGAACGTCATTATAAGGAAAAACCCAATTTATAAATAAAAAAATTGAATAAAACAAAACAATTTTAAACACAAAAAAAATTTAATGATAAAAATTTATAAATAAAGATAGTTATAAATACAAACAATTATAACAAAAAATTACAATGACAAATAATTTATAATCGTAAAAATTTTATATCAGAAAAAAAATTCACAAAATAATTTATAATTGATAATAACGTACATAAAAGCAAATCAATAAATAAATAAAATTTATAACTAAAATATAATTAATTTATCTTCAAATATAAAAAAAATAACTTACGAAATTTGGAGTTTGGTGAAGTAAATTAGGTCTAGAATTCTGATGAACTTATTCAAAGGCGGTGGAAACCAAGAGAAAGTAACAAGATTGAATAGAAATGTTTGAAAAAATTAAGTATAAAAAGAAACAAAAAAAAACCGTGAATTATGTTTTTGGGTTAGCTGGATTAGGGTTTTCATAGACTGAATAATGTTGAAAATAATTAATTTAGGATTCAGGATAGAAGATTTAGGATAAATAATGTGAAAATATTATTAAAATTGACTAATACTAAATATCTAGTGTCATCAAGTGTCGTTAGGTGCGGTTGAGGGTGGAGAGAAAAGGGTTTCATAAATTTTGATTTGAATAATTTATGGTTTCATATGCTCATGTTTTTTAGATACTTTTAAAGTCGATTTTATATAAAACAGTTGTTAAAAGGTTTTTTTGTTACCTTTAATGTCAATTTTCTATAAAACCAAAGGTTAAGTTTTGATATGGAATCCTTTTTTCTACTAGTGTCAGATTGAAAAAGGTCCAATTTGATAAGGGTTAACATTTGATATGCGCAATATTGAGTGGGTTCAAGATCATCGATACATGTTTTTCAACATTTTATCGATTAAACCATTTATTCAATATGTTATAGAGTTGATTTATTATGCCTTGTGTTTCTATATTTAATTTATTAGTTAATTTTTATTGTGTTTTAGTATAGATGTATATCACTGAGTTGAAATGAGAAAGGCCTCATGCAACTGACCATAAAATCCAAAAAAAAACATTTCAACATATTTCATGAGTGGTTCAAGACTCACGTACATGTAAATAGTTGATTTACTATTTTTATAGTGCAACTATTGTTTATTTTCACAACCCTTTATCCATTTAATAATATGAAAACTATAGATTCATAGGATGCATGAATCAAGTGCTCATATAGTGAGCGAATAACTCAACCAACTAGTTGATGGCCCATTTATTATAGCTCATTGCTACAAGTCTTTGGATGCAAATAGATTAGGATTCTATATTAGTGATGTTGACGTGAATCATGCAATGCAGGATAGTGGGGTTGGTTGTTCATCTATTGATGTAGGTTATTATTAAGGATTGTTGATGGATATTATTGAGGTTATTTAGTCATGTCTTAAAGAATATATTGTTGAGGTGGGATTGGGTCGATTCAGTTCAGGTAACAAAAGTTGACCATTTATAATTTACATTGGCAAAATTTAACAATATGCTATATAAAGAAGATTGGGTAAGCAGTGATCCCTTCATATTGGCATCGCATGTAGAGTGGTTTTACTTTGTCATCATTGATTCTAATTGGAAAGTTGTGGTGAAAATGTATAGATGAGATATTTTTTGAATTTACTAAGAGGAACCAAATGTTTTTGTCTTTCCAATCAAACACTTGACCAGACCATTATAGTTGTACGAGAAGAAGATATTCAATGGGCCAGAGAGGCGGTTGAATGTGATATGATAGACATTGCATGATCAGTGAAATATTTTTTATAATTTTTTTTCTTGTTATTGTTTGTAAATATTTTATGAATTATATGGATAAAATGATTGATTTAACTATACATTTTTTTATAAATTTAGGTATGTCACAGTGTGGTCAGAGTGGTTCACCTGAATTTGTTTCTATGTATGCTTTTATTTTTTAAAAAAATTAATTTATTATAATATTTTTTAAGTATATTCTCTTATCCATTTCTAATTTAAAAAAATTGGTTATTGCTAACTGCATTATGAATTTGTGTTTCAAAGGATCTTGTGCGTCTTTTAGTAGACACAGGGGACTTGGTAGAGGGGTTCAATCCTAGAACATTGGTGCTAGGTAGGACTTGTTATTTTATGACACATTTCATCTAGTTATAAAGGGTGTGAGTGTATTGATTTTTTAGTTAGGTAATATGATACAAGATCTACATAGATTCCCTATGAAGAATCGTGACTGGGTTTTATTTCCCCAAGATACAAGTAATAGAAAATCAAGGGAGATTCAGGTAAAATCAATGATTAAATTTTCATGACATTTTATTATTATTATCATAGCTGCAAACTATTTCTTTTAACAATATAATATTACATCTTGTCAATATGAGTTTTGTGAATCATGCATTTTTCAATGTCAAAATCAATGTAATAATTACTAGGGATGTTGAAGAGAGATCACTCAAAACCATTTGCGGGTGAGTAAGACATTGTACAATGAGTCCCTCTGAGCGTTCTTCCTATGCAGTGATATGATCTAGTTGCATTTTGTTCGAGTGATGTGATGATGGTAAAATTTATTGCTTTTAATATATAAATGAATCTAATTGTTTCATGTCTATTAACTGAATACATTTAATTTAGATTGAGTTTTCTCATCATTCGGGTAATTGGGTAATGTAGGGCACGCCTTCCAGACTTGACAGTCAACACATATCCCAACATACACATGATGTAAGTTTTGAAATAAATGTTAATTTTTATATTAAAAATATTGTTGTATAATATTAATATAAATATTTATTTTTTTGGAAAATTGTATTGTAGTTACACCAATGAGGTGAGTTGACCGATTGGATGTCGATTTGGGTGAGGACTCATTGGGTAGGTACTATAGCAGCTGGGTATTGTAGTGGTGCTTTCATAGAATAGGCCTTGGGCCAAAATTTCAATCCTACGGGCCACGTAATGGGTTACATGCGAACTGGGCCTTCAAGCCAAATATATATAATATAATAAATCGGGTGGTTGGGTGGGTTATCCCTTGGGGGCTATGACCTACCTTTTAGGCATGTGTGTGTGTGGTGGGTACGTGTTTGATGTAATTTTATCCCAAATCTCCTAATATATATATATATATATATATTTAAATAAATATATGTTTCCAATGAATTTGGTCAATAAATATATTGATGTGTGCGTATAATTGACTTGCATATGTTATGTATTCATTATGAATTTTCATTTATACATTACACCTTTATTATTACTCATTTTGTCTATATATGTGATGATCATTTTTAATGATCTATACTTTACTAGGTATATGATTCATTCGTTCTATACCCATAAATCTATTATATTCTTATAAATACTTATAAAATTACAATAAATAGATTTAAATAATAAATATACTTGTTATATTTAAATTTATAAAGTTTTAATTATATATAAATACTTTTTAAATATATTTATTTAGAATGATAATTATCATTATATGTATTTATTTATTTGTTTAAATAATTATAAAAGTAAAATAGATATATCTATTATAATTTTATAAATAAATATAATTATAATTATATATAAATATTTATACACATGTTTATTTATACATATAATTATAAATAAATATATATAAATAATAATAAATTTATAGTAAATATATTTATTAGGAAGCATCTATTAGATTTTTGGGGGTTTGATGGTTGGAGTATAACCTCCATTGGGAATGTATTTTACCACATTGGCATCCCATCTTCAGATCTTAAATCCAAAGCTTGGGGTCAGTGCTTTGTCAATATTAATCCAGGAGTACTGTGTATCTAGGATGGAGATCCGAATTTTAACCCTCTAACTATTATAAAATCGATCACCCAAGTCTGGATACGGATCAGAGGATTAAGCTGGTTCTTCTGGCTACTGCAAATCCTCTATGACATTTCTTCCTCGTTTGGTGTCCCAATCAAGATAGACATGGAAACCGAATGAACAAGACATAGTCACTTTGCTCGAGTTCTCATTGAATTTGATCTTAATTTTCCCCTTATTATCTCTATTATCTTATATGCGGATGGCCACAAATTCGATTTGGATATTGAATATGAGAAGTTCCCCAATTATTGTTCCAATTCTTTTAATATTGTTCATAAGATCGATAAAGCTCAGAGAAGAATGATTTGTCCATATTTTAGTCTTTTTGGGAATACTAGTGATGCTTACATAAGAAATGGGAAAAGGACTTTGGGATCTATACAGAAGGAATTTGATGAGGGTCAAGTCATTGATAAGGAGGTTGGGTCAAAGCCTCATGCATTGGGATCCCAAGGACCTTAATAGGAGGATGCAGTCAAGCTATATATGCCTTTGCGTCAGATAATAGGTGATTACATAGCACGCCCCCCATCTAAAAATTTTGATTCTCACCTTGATCTCAATGAGAATGTGCCTCCTCCTAGTAATGTCATTGAGGAGTTCCCCTTTGGTAGAGATTAAAATGGTGGCTCTAAGGTAGCTATAAGAAATAGCACCTCAATCATCCCTAATAAGGACACCATGCATGTCGCCTATAGTTCTGGTTTTTTAATAGAAGACTCAATTTGTGATTCCAGCTTTGATGAACATAAAATTAAATTTCAAGAGGATATGAAGAAATTTTATATCTCCTTAGCCATCTTAGAGAAGTGTGAGAATGTCTCTGATGATGAAAAGTTAAAGGACAACATATAAAAAAACACTCTGATTCCTATGGAATCTAACATGAAACTCATGGAAGATGAACAGATTCATAATGTTGCTATTAATTCTTTTTCAGTTCCACGTGAGTTGAAATACCCTATTTCTTCAACACTAGATCCTCCTATTAATGTAGTTCAAGTTGTGCAGCCATCTGCAAACACTCATAATTTGGAAGAAGTAGAGAAGGACAATTCAAGTGCTAAGGTAATGGACCACTGTGTGGATGGGCCTAAGAATAATGACCCATATGGGGATTGGTAGCAACCAATGTCATGGAGATGAGGATGTCATCCTAAATTTTTTGGAAGAGGTCATGGTCATGCTGAATGGGATGAGTAAGATAAAAAATATAGGGTATGGATCAAGTATATTATAGTAGAGGTTGTGGAGGCCATGGGAAAGGCCTTGGAGGCCATGGGTGAGGATGTGGTTGTGATCTCACTTTGGAACATAATAACTTTAAGGAGAAGTACATGGAGAACTTAAAGAAAAAGAACTCACAATAGGAATTTTTAATGAACTAGACCCTCCTTGTACATTACATTGTCAATTTCTTTGTGTTGGGGCACCCTAGACCCATCAGTGAGTTGTGAGGGTGGAAGTATCAGTGGAAGGGTGTCACTATGGTGTCACCCATCAGTGTCACTAATAGGTCTCACCGATCAGTGTGTCCCCAATCGTTCTAATGGATCGGTGAGTCACCGATTGGTGGGTCGCCAATCGGTGAGTCGTCGATCGGTGAGTCCCTTATCTGTGAGTCCACGATCGGTGTGTCACTGATTGGTCTCACTGATCGGTGTTATGGGGTTGACAGGGGTTTCTTTACCGGAAACACTTCCATTAAAGTTTAATTCCTATTTAAAGTGGTTTGAGGTTGTTTTTAAGGACCATAAATTATGTTCTAGATCTTCGAGAGTGGGGAGACCCTCGACTCACCGAAACCTTGTGTCGTTGTTACATGTTTTCCTCTATTAAAATGAAACCTTTTAACTCACTTCTATTGTTTCCACCTCTTAGATGATAATTATTAAATAACGATTAATTTGATTGTGTGTAATCATCCAACTGTGTGGCGAAACCCTGATCCACCTTTAAAGTCATTCAAGATTCCATACCCTAAAACTCCATGATATCACCTTTTATCACACGAGATTCTTTCTTCTTCTTGGATGGTATCTTTTCCATTTCTTGGTGTGTTTGGATCCCCCTTCCTGCAGCTAGTGTTGTGCCTATGCAAGATCCTTTCCCAATCACTCTTGAAGCCCTCAGATTTCTTACCCTGCAAGTCATGCATCCTCAGTTCTATGCGCAAGGATAAAAACTTCGATCATTGATCATCCTAGTAGGGTTATTCCTTCATCTCTCTTTATTGTGTATCATGTGGGGTGTGTATGATGATGTTCCTATGGGGATGGATAAAACCAAACCTTGATGAAGATAATAAAAAGTTTTTAAAGAATTAAGGGGTGTATTTGATGATGTTGTTGTACACTTGTACCTTTTCTTATTTGTTGTGAATTGTATGGGCTTATTCCACTGAAATTTGTGGTCATTGGTAGTCCTTTCTTGCGCACTAATGATCCTCTATTTTCTGGATTTTTTTCTATTATTGAATGGTTATAACATGGAAACTGGTTAATCACATAAACTCAGTTGATTAAATGGATTCCCAATGTACAATAATCCGTGTGTGGTTACCATGTTTAACCAAATGGAAGGATGGAACTAAAGTAATGGTGTGTTTAAATTTAAAAAGTAACTTACTCTGTTCTGGTGATGTGTATGGTTATTCTGCTTCATGCTCATGAGGTTACAAGGATGGGGATGGGATCCCCTATTGTGAATCTGTTTTTTGTGGATTTGGGGCCATGTGGGGCCTTATGTTGAGGCTTTTTTTTCTTCCAGTACTTCGAGGGATCTCACAGATCCCTTTTGCTGTTGGGAATTTACAAGATAACTGGGTGTGAATTCTTAATTTGTTGTATGGTTGGTTTTCCTTCCTTGGCATGTGGTTATGCATGTTAGTTTCTTGGTAGTGTATTTTTATTTAAATTGAACCACTTGAATGTGATAACAATAATGGATTAAATGGGAAATTGTTTTCTGATAATGAGTTATGACTTGGTTGTGGCTGTTGTTATTTTTATGAATGAATAGTAACGAGGGTGTTTGTGTATGGGCTGGTTCTGTAACCCCTAAGTTCGGATGAGTGATTGTTTACATTTATATATAATTTAGTTCTTATGTTTATTATTTGTGCCCCACCCATGTTGATCACTTCATGTTGAACACCCCATTTTATGGGGAAGGGTGTTTTTTTCCAACACTCCTATGAGTGGCTGGTTATTATCTCCTTTTCTGCTCCCTTTTTCATGAGTATCTCAAGACTCTTCAGGTGGGCTATGATGGCCGGAGATCTATTATAGAATAAGATTCTTTGGGAAGGGTATGTTGTGTTGGATGGCCTAGATGTGTGTGGGTAGGTTTTTTCCCAAGTGTCTTCGAGATGAGGCCCAGGTGTCTTTGGGTGTGGAAATAGTTGTTTGGGCCCAGGTGTCTTAGGGTGTGGTGGTAGTTGTTCTGGACCAGGTTGCTACAGGAGTGGTTATGTGTGGTTATTGAGGCCTAGGTGTTTTTGGGCATATCTGTGGTTGTGGTGGCCCAAAAGGTTGTTATTGGGACTGCAGTGGGACAATGGTTAGAATGGAAGGGGAGATCTGACTCATAGGATATTTTCAATAACGACTGGAAAAGTGGTGTGGGGTACCCAAACATCTATGTGTTATTACTATTACTTTACTTGACTTACGTTGTTTGGGTAGTGTGCCTTGGTGAGTTTTGGGTGGATGGTTTCCTTGCTATGTGATTTGGTTATCTCCTTTTCTCACGGAGCATTAGAATGCATCCCGCACTTGTACACAAGAGATTTTTGTTTTCCCTACTGAGTATACCTGTATACTCACCCTATGTATATAAAAAAATTCAGGTTTACTGGAGGAATTCAGTGACTATGCGGGGCCATATTAGCTACGGCGTTGGGACCGTTAGTGTTGCTACTTTCTTTTCTTCTGGTACTTCCCTTTGGAGTTTTCATGTACTTTGTAGCACTTTATATTGGAACATGCATATGGGAATGGGTTGTTTTTTATTTACTTTTACTTTCAGTTTTGGTGTTGTTTGGGATTTACCATTTTATCTCTTAATACTAATAAATATAAAGGGTAGTACCTTCTATATCACAACATGATTTTATACCCTTGGTGTTAGTCACCACTTCGCTACCTATTGAAGGTGGGACTCAGGGTTCATTATCTCTCCTTTAACTTGAATAAGGAAGGGTCTAGTAGTTTTTAGTGCCTTCCCTCATCTTGTTTAAGGTAGGTCATGACAGAATGGTATTAGAGGTGATGGTTGATAGATAGGATGGAATCCGGGGTTAGGCATAGTGAGGATTGCATGGGATGGTAGGTAAATAGTGTTATTAAATATTGACGTGTGAAATAGGTCATGGAAGACCAGCTAGGACATAGAATTTTAGGCCCCCCCATGATCCGATGCAAGGAATCTGGACCTACTGAATGACCAAGTGAGGCTACACTGATTGTAGGGTAGAGACCCTAGGAAAGGTACATGCATTATAATGACTTCTGTTCTAGTGTGACTTGGATATTTTAGGGATCTAAAATAATTGAAAATTCTACGAAAATTTTTAAATAAGTCATCTACACTACTGGGGCTTAGGAATTCCTTGTTTACTTTGTAGTTATGGAACATGGATGACGACTATGGGTAGTGCAGGAAATCGAGGCCCAGGAGGCTAATTTGGATGATTAGAAAAGGGCTGGTTGAGAGGAGGAGGATGACCAATGTAAAAGGGTCCTTTGTTCCTTTTAGTGACAGACCCTAATAAATTACTAGGTAAGCATCTCAAATAAGGATACAGAGAGCTGGCTTGAGGAGATGGTGATAGATTTCAGCTTGATCTGGGATCCTATAGATTTCTGGGTTCCTTTGGCTGTAAGCCAAATGCAACGAGCAGCGTTTTAGTGGTGGATTCTCAATCTTGGGGAGAAGAGGGAGGCTAATGTTTCATGGACTGGCTTCAAGAGGGAGTTTCAGGTGGAATTCCTCTCTTCCATGATAAAGGTGGAGAATAGGCAAGAGCTACTCTCCCTTCAGCATGGGACCATGTCAGTGAGGGAGTTGGGGATCATGTTTAAGGATCTCCTTCTCTTTTCTCCGGACCCCTTTTCGGATGAGGAGTCTCGGGTGAGATGTTTAGAGGATGCAGTAAGACCTTCTCTTTAGTATTCTGTTACTCCCTTCACCCTACCGACGTACTTGGAGGTCCAAAATAAGGATGAAGTGGAGGAGAGGATGCGCACGCTGGGAGGTGTGTTGTGATAGGGGAGCCAGTTGGGCTCATCAAAGGGGAAGGTCGTCAGTAGCAGACCTCCAGTGTCAGGGCCTTCCTGGTTTTGACTTGTGGGGAGAAGGCCCCATAAGTTCCAGTTTCTATCTCCCAGTCCTCACCCCTTCCTTGAGGGCCTAGGACTGAGATTCATCATCTCCGACAGTCGTGAGAACCTTTAGAATCAGTTCTCAGATCGAGTGTAGTATAGTGGGGGTGGGAAGGTTCATCACCCACCGTAGCAGCAACAGTTTCCAGCCAGGCCCTTTCAGCCGCAGCAGCAGCGACAGTGACTTCCCGCTCCTCTGAGAGCAGACGTTGCAGGAGGAGGCCGACCTTAGAGTTCTCCTTAGGGACCTCGACCAGGGTGTGGTCAAGGAGGTGTCCGACAGCCGAGGGGCATAGAATCTAGCTGTGGGTAGTTTCACGCAGCAGATGTAGTAGTTCTACCAGATCCATAAGTCATTCGAGGTATGATTAGCTTTCTTAAAACTCTTTCCTGCACCTTATTTGATTTGAGGAGCTTCTCACTCCTTTGTTTCATCCAATCTATCCCATTCTCTGGTTTTAGATGCAGAGAGACTTCATGTGCCCCAGATTTTGAGTATGCCAGTCGGAGGTCAGACCAACTTCTCTTATGTTTTCCAGGGATGTATACTGATTTTGGAGCCACATCAATCTTTTGGGGACCTCCTTTTTCAATATATGCAGCTATATGATGTCATTTTAGGCATCGAATGGCAGTTCTCTATGTGTTCCATTATCGAATACATCCGAATAAGGGCAGTGTTTTCAAATATGGTCAGTTAGCATGTAGCTTTTTTCGGCAAACGATGTTTTTGGGTGGGGAGAGGCCTATGGAGCCTCTTCTTTCTAAGTTGGCCAAGATTTCAGTGGAATCAGTTGATGCTGAGATGATGGATGTTCTGAGGGTTTTCAGAGAGTTCTTGGATGTTTTTCCCGAGGAGGTTGTGACTCCACCCCCTTGACATGACGTTGAGTTCTGGATAGACTTACAACCTAGTTCCTATCTTATTTCGATGGATCCTTATTATATGGTGCCTTCTAATTTGCGGGAGTTACGGATTCAGATTGAAAAACTGATGAAGAAGATTTTTGTTCGACCAAGCGTTTCATCATGGGGTTCTCAGGTCTTTGTCACGAATAAGGTAGATGGTGGTCTCAGGCAGTGCATAGACTACTGGAGACGAAATCAGGTAATGGTCAAGAACTATTACCCTCTCCCAAGGATAGACGATATCTTTGACTATACGAGGGGAGCAGGTTGGTTCTCTAAGATTGATCTGTGATCTCGGTATCACTAGTTAAGGGTGAAAGACAATGTTATCCTAATTACTTCTTTCAGGAGCAGGTATGGGCACTTTGAGTTCGTAGTCATGTCGTTCGGTGTTACGAACACGCCTGTTGTGTTCATGGGGCTCATGAACTCTGTTTTCTGTAAGTTTCTGTACCAGTTCATCATTGTGTTCATTGATGACAAATTGATTTACTCAATATCGTAATAGGATCATGCCGAGTATCTAAGAATGGTTTAGAGGTACTCCGATGGCACTAACTCTATTGTATGTTATCCAAATTAATGTTCTGTACATGAGAGCTGCACTTCCTTGGACACATGGTGTCCGAGCAGGAAATAGCTATTGATTATTCAAAGTTTGAAGCTATTTTTTCTTGGGAATAACCTAAGAATGTGACAGAGGTTTATAGTTTCCTGGGTATGGTAGGATATTATCAGAGGTTTGAGCCCAACTTCTCTTAAGTTGCATCTCCTTTGACAGCCTTGACTAGAAAGAACCATGCCTTCATGTGGAGTGAGCAGTGCTAGGCAGCCTTCGATTATCTGAAGGGGAAGTTGGTTAGTTCCCCAGTCCTGAGGTTTCCAGAAGAAGGGGTGATGTTAGAGGTTTTCTTTGATGCTTCAGGCCAAGGCTTGGGGTGTGTGCTGATGCAACAGTAGGGGTGACCTCTTATGGGTCTATGAATTTATGTCCCCAAGAGCATAACTATTCCACCCACAGTGGTTTTGTTCGCACTAAAGTTGTAACAACACTACCTCATTGAGGAGTGATTTTTGGTCTTCACGGATCACAAGATCTTGTGGTATATCTTCTCTCATCTAGGCCTTAACATGAAGAAGCAGAGGTGGGTGGATTTTCTTCAAGACTATGACTTCGAAATTTCCTACACCTCTGGAAAGGGGAACGTGGTGGTTGATGCCTTGATCAGGAATCCACAGAATGATGTGGTTTGAGAATTGTAAGATGCTTGGAAGGTGATGGAGGAGTTGGATGCACTACACCTAGATGCAAGGGTGGATCATGGAAGAGGATATTTGTTTCAGATGATAGTGTAGTTCTGTCTATTTCATCAGTTGAAGGATTCTTAGTGGGGGGACTTAGAGGCTGGAGTGATGCGTGGTCATGTTAGTCAAGGTGATGCTTCAGGAGAATGTTCAGAAGATGGATAGAATCAGATGTTGTTTCATGGGAATATGTTTTTCCTGGTGGAAATGTGTAGCATAGTTGTTAGTGAGTTCCACAAATCACCCCTAGCAGTACACCTAAGAGTTTCTATGATTTGTTGGGGCTTGAGGGGTCAGTTTTGGTGGCCCGGGGTGAAGCGGGTAATGGAGAAGTTTGTAGCAAGGTGCCTAGTGTGTCAGTTTGATGGCTGAATACCTCATCCCATTAGGTTTTTTTAGCCTTTAGATTTCTCCAAGTGGATGTGTGATGACGTCTCGATGGATTTTGTCACAGGACTACCCAGGGTTCAAGGAGGCTATGATGTTATCTACGTAGTGTTAGACTAGCTGACAAAATCAACTCACTTCCTGTCAATCAAGGAGTCGAGTGTGGTAAATGACTTAGCATGGAGATACATGGATGAGGTGGTGCAGTTTAATAGATTTTAGAGGTCCATATTTTGGATAGGGATTCATGGTTTACCTCATGAGTCTGGGGGGGATTGCAACATGTTTTTGGAACCCAAATATTCCAAAGCACTACTTTCCACCCCCAGACAGATGGATAGACAGAGCGGACCATCTAGACATTGGAGGATATGCTACAATCATGTGTTTTATACATAGGTGGATCATGGGTATGAAACTTACCTATGGTAGAGTTTTCCTACAATAATATCTATCACTCTACCATTGGCATTGCTTCATTATAAGCCGTGTATGGGAGACCGTGTCGCTCAGTTGTGTGCTAGACAATGTTCGGGTAAGTAGGTGTTCTTGGCCCAGAGGTGGTTAAAATCACCACTGATAAAGTTCATCTCGTACGAGAGAGTATTAAGGCAGCTCGAGACTGGAAGAAGTCATACACCGATCATAGGAGGAGACCCTTGGAGTTTGAGTTTGAGGACAACATGTCCTTGAAGGTCTCCCCACAATGTGGGCAGCGATGGTTCAAAAAGGGTAGAAAAATCTATCCTAGGTTTATTGGGCCTTTTTAAGTATTGGGGCTAGTTAGAGAGGTGTCATATCAGTAGGAATTTCCACCTCTGTTGGAAAGGATCAATGATGTTTTCCACATCTCCTCGCTTCTTCGATATCTACACAATGATTCCCATGTCATTGACTGGGGAGATTTGGATATAGGGGATGATGTTGTGTTCCTAGAGAGACTAGTAAGGATCTAATATTGAAAGTAGAAAGTGTTTCTAGGATTAACCATCCCATTGGTTTGTGTGTTGTGGAGCCATGATGACTGCGAGGCGAGTACTTGGGAGCGAGAAGCTCTGATGTATGCCCAGTACCCAGAGCTGTTTTGAGTTTTGTTCTATTTTGTTTCGTTCTTGATTGTGATGTAATTCTTGACCTTTTTAACTGTGAAAGGAATTTTTTTCCTTTTTATCTGAATGTTTATGGAGAGTCCTGACCATGGGGAGTGGAGGGTATGATCCCTAATCAAGACACATTAGGGTGGATGCAATTAAACCCGTGTAGGCAAGTCAGTGTCGCCCAAAGTGGATAGTATCCTAACATGGAGTAAGGGAATATCTAATCCATATGACTGGATGGTGTGAGATTTGTATATTTGTGTACTTGAAGGATAAGTGTTCCTAGATGTCGAGGAGGTTTACTCCGGATAGGTATCTTCAAAGTGGTTATTCGAACCCCTCTCTTTTCTTCGGTTCTAGTTTCGATTCTTGTGGACGAGAATAGTTTGAGAGGTATCTAATGTAATGGATTGGTCCCTCTCGGTCCATTACTTTTTCAATTTCAGGTTTTGTGGGCCCTGGACCCATCAGTGAGTTGTGAGGGCGGCGGTGTTGGTAGTAGGGTGTCACTATGGTTTCACCCATCGGTGTCACCGATCGGTGGGTCCCTGATCGGTGACACGAGGTTGTCGGGGGTTTCATTCTTGGTAACACTTAATTTAACGTTTAATACCTTTTTAAAGTGGTTTGAGGATGTTTTTAAGGATCATAAAATGATTTTCTAGATCTCCAAGAGTGGGGAGACCCTCAATTGACCCAATCCTTGTGTCACTGTTACACATTTCCATCTGTTTAAATGAAACATTTTAACTCATAGGTATTATGGCCACCTATTCGATGAGAAATGTTAAATAAAAATCAATTCGATCTAGTGTAACTATCCAAATATGGGGTGAAAGCATGATCCGCCTTTAAATCCATTTAAGATTTTATACCCCGTAACTCCAGAATCTCACCTTTTATCACACGAGATTCTTTCTTCTTCTTGGACGGTCTCTTTTCCTTTTATTTTTGTGTTTCGATCCACCTTCTTGAGGCTAGTGGTGTGCCTAGGTTGGAGCCTTTTCTACACAATCCTGAAGTCCTCGGAGTTCTTTCCTTTCAAGTCACACATCCCTAGTTCATGGCACGAGGAGAGAAACTTTGATTTTTGATTATCCAAGTAGGGTTATTCCTTCGTCTCTCTTTACTGTGTATCATGCGAGGTGTGTATGATGATGTTCCTTTGTGGATAGAAGAAAGAAAACCTTAATCAAGATAATAAATGGGTGTTAAAGAATGGAGGGTTGTATTTAATGATGGTGTTTTACTCTTTTTCCTTTACTTATATGTTGTGAATTGTATGGGCTTAGGTCCACTGAATATCGTGGTCCTTGGTGGTCCTTTATTGCGCACTAATGAACCTCTATTTTCTGGATTTTTTCTGTGATTTAATTGTTCTAACATAAAAACTAGTTAATAATGTAAACTTTTTTGATTAATTGGATTCTCAATGAATAAAAATCATTGTGTGTTCACCGTGGTTAACAAAAGAAAAGGAAAAAATAAAATGAATGATGTGTTTAAATCTGAAAACTCCCTTGCTCTATTCTGGTGATGTGTATGGTTGTTCTACTTGATGTCGGGGAGGTGACATGGATGGGGATGGGATCCCCTGTTGCACAGTTGTTCTTTGCAAATTTGGGGCTATGTGGGGCCATATGTTAGGGCTTGGATTGGTTCCAGTACTTTGAGGGACCTCACTGATCCCTTTTGTTGTTGTAAATTTAGAAGAGAACTTGGTGTGATTGATTAATTTATTGCTTGGTTGTTTTTACTTCCTTGGATTGTGTTTATGCCTGTTAGTTGCCTTGTAGTAGAGTTTTATTTAAATGGAACCACTTGAATGTGATAACAAGAATGGGTTAAATGGGAAATTGTTTTCCAGGAATGAGTTGTGACTTGGTTGCGGCTGTTGTTCTTTTTATGAATGAATAGTAAGGAGGGTGTTTGTGTATGGGTTGGTTCTGGAACCCCCAAATTGGGATGAGTTCTTGTTTACCATTATGTATAATTTATTTCTTATGTTTCTTATTCGTTCCCCACCCATGTTGATCACTTCGTGGAGAACACCCCATTTCATGGGGAAGGGTGTTTTTCCAACATTCCTATGAATGGTTGGTTATTAGCTCCTTTTTTGCACCCTTTTCCCAAGTAGCCAAAGATTCTTTGTGTAGGCTGTGTTGGAATGAGGTCTATTATTGACCAAGATTCTTTGGGCAGGGTATGTTGTGGTTTTTGGCCCAGGTGTGTGAGGGAAGGTTGTTTCCCAAGTGTCTTCGGGATGAGGCCTAGGTGTCTTCGGGTGTGGCAGTAGTTGTTCAGACCCATGTGTCTTTGGGCGTGGAAGTAGTTGTTCGGGCCTATGTGTCTTTGGGTGTGGTGGTAGTTGTTCTGGCCTAGGTGTCTGCAGGCGTGGTTACATGTGGTTGTGGTGGCCCAGGTGTTTGTGGGCATAGATGTAGTTGTGCTGGCCCAAAAGGTTGTTGTTGGTGTGGTATTGGGATTGCGGTGAGAATTGCGGGGGGAGGTCTGATGTGTAGGATGTCTTCAATAACAAGTGGGAAAGTGGTGTGGGGTACCCAAACATCGATGTGTTATTACAATTACATTACTTGACTTTCGTTATTTTGGGAGTGTGCCTTGATGAGGTTTGGGTGGATAGTTTCCTTGCTATGTGCTTTGGTTATCTCCTTTTCTCACAGGGCATTAGAATGCATCCCCACTTATGCATGAGAGCTTCTGGTTTTTCCTACTTAGTATATCTGTATACTCACCCTATGTATATAAAACAATTTCAGGTTTCTAGGAGGACTTCAGGGACCGTGCAGGACCATATTAGCTCAGGCTCTAGGACCGTTAGTGTTTCTTCTTTCTTTTCTTCTAGTACATCCCTTTAGAGTTTTCTTGTACTTTGTATCAATTTATATTGGAACATGCATATGGGGATGGGTTGTTTTTGTCTTTAATTTTACTTCCATTTTTGGGGTTGTTTGAAATTTACCATCTTATCTCCCTATCCTACTAAATAAAAAGGGTAATGTCTTCCATATAACAGAATGATTTTATACCCTTGGTGCTAGTCGCCACTCTGGGGCCTATTTAAGGTGGGACTCAGGGGTCATTATCTCTCCATCAACTTAAAGAAGGAATGGTCTGACAGTTTGTTATCCCTTCCCTCATCTAGGTGAAGGCGGGTCATGATAGGATGGGAAACCCCTAATACTGATGATGACTCTAATCATGTGTCTTTGAATGATCTTGTTCTTGAGCATTATGGATGAGGTCATGATCTATGTGACCCATATCATCATTTTCTTATCTTTGACAGTTTTTTAAATAGTTTTTTAAAGAATAAGCATGTCTACCTACTGAACCTTTTGAGTATAATAAATATATTAATTACATATATTTATAAAATTATAAATATAATAAATATATTTCTTATAATTTTATAATTATTTAAATATATATATGTTATAATTTTTTTAATTAAAAATAAATAAATAAATATTTATAGTTATAATTATAAATAAATATTTTTTTATTTTTAATTAAAAAGTTATAATAAATATATTAATTATATATATTAATAAAATTATAAATATAGTAAATATATTTTTAAAAATTTTATAATTATTTAAATAAATAAATATATATATATATAATTATAACTATAAATATATATATTTTCTTATTATTTTTTAATTATAAATAAATAATTATTTATTTATAATTATAATTATAATTATAATTATTTATTTATTTATTTAAATATATATATGTATATATATTTAAATAATTATAAAATTATAATAAATATATTTCTTATACATGTAATGTTATAAATATATATAATTAAATAAATATATTTATAAAGATATACAAATATTTTTGAATAAATACAAATATTTATTATTATAATTATAAATAATATAGATATATTTAAATAATTATAAAATTAAATTAAATATATTAATTATATATATTTATAAAATTATAAGTATAATAAATACAGTTATTTTAATTTTATAACTATTTAAATAAATATAATTTTTTTAATTTATAGTTATAATTAAAAATAATTAATTAAGCATTTAAATAATTATAAAATTATAATAAATATATCTATTCTATTTATTATATTTATAATCTTATAAATATATATAATTAGTATATAAATTATATATATTTATAAAATTAAAAATATAATAAATACAGTTATTATAATTTTATAATTATTTAGAAATATATATATAAATTTATAGTTATAAATATAAATAAATATATAAAAATGTATAGTTATAAATATATATATATATATATATATATTATTATTTATAATAAATATATTAATTATATATAATTGTAGATATAATAAATAAATTTATTATAATCTTATAATTATGAATAAATATTTATCTATTTATAATATTTATAATTTTATAAATGTATATAAATATATAAATATATTTATTATATATATAAATATAAAAAATATTTATTTATTTATTTGTTTATAGTTATAACTATAAATAAATTAATATTTATTTATTATATATAGAATTATTTAAATATATATATAATAATATAAATAAATTATTAACATTATATCTTTATCAGCTCTTTTTTAGCACTGATAAAGATATGTCTTTATCAGCACTTTCTATTTTAGTAGTAATAAAACATATATTTATGAGCACTTTTTTTGTACCACTGATAAAAGTATTACCCGATTTTATAAATGAATTCTAACATTGGGCTTCTTCTCTCACACATCATTAAGCTCTCCCGGAAGCTAACTGTTGTTGCATCACCGCTCTTGCTGAACCCTATTGTCGCCGCTCCTCTCTCACCCAACTGCACTGCTGTAGCCCCACCACATCGTCGCTCTTTCAGAACCATGCTTCCTCCGCGCACCACTCTCCCCTAGCTGCACTGCCATTACGCTGCTCTCCCCCAGCCCCACTTCTGTCACTGCCTTTTCAACCCCCCATGCTGCCTTTGTCCCCCCCCCCTCGCTACCTTTGCTGCTCCGGTCGCTGCCTCCGCTGCCCCTGTCACCACCTATATTGCCACCACCATCACCAATGCTTGCTCCCTCAAAGGTATAGTTCATTGAATGGTCTCTTCCCATAATTAATTGATTGTTAGGTTATTGACAAGCATGAATCATTTGAGATTACGGTGAATTATTTTTGGTTCATTGTACTTCTTATGAAGATAGTTCTTAAGATGTAATAACCCTGTGTTTTTTTAAGAATGCTTTTATTAAAAAAAGTGTTTATGACTATGCATTGTGGGTTTTTTTACACTATAAATGAAGGTCATGAACTATTGACTATATTTTGATATTATTCTTTAGGTTATAAATATTTTTATAGATATAAATTTAGATTTGGTCATGCCATGCTATTAAGAGTTAGATGGATTCTGTTTTTTTAGATGAGTGTAAATTTTGAATGTATTTTATTGTATTTCTCTATGTTACACAATAATAAAGGTTATATCTATTGAAATTAAAGAATTCATAATCCTTCAAACTTGGAGGTTATAAAGTGAAAATACGAGATATATTTTCACCCTATTGGATGTCTTTGAAAATATAATATGGTGGATGGAAAAGTATCATGATCTTAGTGGCTATGAAAAAACTGGATATATCATGGCCATTGATAAATTATTATGAATTGCGGTTAAATAGTTTCAATATTATCTTATGAAGAGTATGGAATTATATAGAATTGATAGAGGAACATAAAGAGAAATATTCTAAAAATTCAGTGAGGATTTGGTTATTATCGATCAATAAAGTTAAAGAAGAGGAGGAATAATAAGGATTTCATCAAATTTCATGAAGATGTTGTAAAAATATCTACCAATAGAGTATATTTATTTTATATTTTTGATTAGTAAGGATTGAACTCATATACTTGAGTGGTAGTGAATTTCTATTATATAATAAATAAGTAAACATTTATCTTTAGGTGTAGTTGTAAGCCAAAAGGGATAATGATTCTGTTGTAAACCTTATACAATTGTGAACTATATGGTGTTTAGTAAATCAATAAATCGCTTTTATATATTCATTGGATGTAACATAATTTTTTTGAACCAATACAAATTTCTTAAATCACACACTTTATTGGTTTATATGATTAAATTATTAACATGGGGACACTTGCCAGTAATCATTGAATTCGTTGTCAAGGGTTGTTAAAATACCGAAATATAGGAGGAAATATTCCTAGTGATTTACAAGATTCAATAGAAAAAAATAATCCCCAAGTAAATCCCATAAAATTTTGAATGTATGGATACCATATCCATAAGAGATAAAGAGAATGGAGGAGGGAAAATAAGGTGGAAATAAGATATAAGGACCACTTAGTTAATTCATAACTTGAGTTTTAATGGAGAATCTCCAAGATTAAAGTGTATATAAGGGGGAGGGAAGGGGTGGTTGGAATGAGGAGAGTCGTTAAGGGTTCTAGAGAAGTGGGGTAGTGAAATGATATTCCTCCTATTAAATTCATATTTTTAAAATTAAAAATTTTCATATTTTAAAATTTTTCGTAGGATCTATGCATTTCCAATATTCATATTCATATAGTTCATGAAACTATCTTCATAAAATGTGATAACACCAATTTTTTTAATTGTATTTTATACCAAGAGTTTGGGTTATTTGAAAGTGTTAAAAATTTTGGAAGTTGTTTTTTTAAGTGGTGAGTTAACCCTTGTGATCTATATTTAAATACACTTTTTTATCCTTGGTTAAGTTTCATATCAATGTTCTGGGGTTTTTAAAGACTTTAAAATTTTCAAATGATATGGATTATTTGAAAAGGGTGTGTTTTCCCATGTTAATTGTATTTTGAAACATATTATTTCTATTAATATTTTCCAATGGTCATTTAAAGGGTAGTGTGAATTCCCATTTGAGTCCTAAAGGTGTTTTGATAAAATTGGTCTGAAGAGTAGATTGTGATGACTTTTATAAATGATAAAATGAATTGGCATTCCAATCATGTTTTTAAATGAGAATTCCCATCTAAAATTTTAAAAAAATGAGTCTTCATAAAAGGTTTGATAACCTCATAAGTTCCTTTGATTCGTGTATGACCATTATAGCTTGTGATCCCATGTGGGGATGTTTATTATTGACAACCTGTTTTGATGGTACTTCTATGGTTGTGGATAGGTTTAGTATTTATAACCTAGTTTCCTTATCTCCAGTTCAATTCCTTTTATTAATATATCCTAGTGACGATGCCCAGGACACTAGAATCCTTTTTATGATCATTTAGAGGTTTGATCTATCTACTTATATTATATCCCTTGTTGTTTATATTACTGTTTTGCACATGTTTTCATCTTTTTTTTTCACATGTTGTGTGACTTAACATAGTGGTTCTTGACCTTGTACTTTCTTCTTTCTTTGTATGGTTTTCTTTTATGTTTTTTTGAAAAGGGATTGTGAAAGGCTTTTAAATAAGGAAAAAAGTAAAGCATGATTTTTAAGTGTTTTCAAACTATTTTAGTAATGAGTTTGAAAAGTTTTCTCAAATGAGAATGGTTAGAATGGTTTGTTTTTGAAATTCTAAGAATGTGTGAGTTTTGAAAGTGGAATTTTAGGCCACCATGCCAAGTTTTATGGAAATGGTTGGTTTTCAATCATGTTTTAGAAAATAATATGATAATTGGAAACCTCTTGGTGTTTTGAAATGTGAATTTCAAATATGGGTGTTTATAAAATAGTCTAAAGTCATATTTTATAATGTTTATTTGACCAAGAGGTATTTTCCATGGAAAAATGTTTTCCAACAGATTGTTTTCATTTAATGAAAATCTTAGAAAAAGTTTTTTAACACACTTTTATGTGTTACAAATTATTTGGTAAAACATTATAAAAAAAATATTTTTATAATTTATTTCAAACTAGATTTTTTAGGATTTTATACAAAAGTGGTCTCTTAGATTTGGTAGGTTGTGGCGACCTATTGTACTTTTAGATCACACCTATATTTTATAGGTTCAAGTTTGTTCTGGATTGTTTCGCTTCTTTTGGATCTTATGAGAGGGATATATGGTTAAATGGTGACCCAGTTTGAACATTTTTTGTGTATATATTTTGGTAAATATTAATATTAATGAATAAAATAAGATGGATATGAATAAATAATTGATGGATGTTAATCGTCTTATAAAAGAGTATGAAGATGGAGTGAAAGAGTTCATCGTGTTTGCAAAAGATCATGCATATGACCCTTCTGAAATCATTTTTCCATGTTTACTTTGTTGTTATTCAAGACTAATTATTCTGGAGGAGTTGTAAGAACACTTGATCTTTCATGGAATAGATTTAAGTTATAAATATTGGAATAAACACGGGGGGGAAGTGAATTTAGCTAGTTGCTCGTATAGCACTACGTTTTATGGATCGTCTGATATGATTACAAGTGTGGAAAATGAAGAAGACTGTATCATGGATGTGATTACAGATACGAATGATGATAAAGATCATATTGAGTTAATGATGAGGACATTTGAAGATGGACTTTCTGATTGTCCAAAAAATTGATATGTTAAATATTTTTTAAAATACGTCATTATATGTTCGTTGCACTAAATATACAGCATTTTCAGTTGTACTGAAATTGTATGATTCGAAAGCAGATAAGGGATTGAGTGAATCTAGTTTTATATAAATAATTTGTCTCTTTAATGGAATTCTCCCATAAGATAATGGGATCCCTATTCTAACATACAATTCCAAAAGAATAATATGCTTGATGGGTATGATCTTTGAAAGAATACATGATTTTCTGAATGAATATATATTGTTTCACAAGGACCAAAAAACACTTACATAATTCCCAAAGTGTGGTTCTTCTCAATACAATAATGATGAATCTGGTCCTACGAAATTTTCAAGGTACTGTACAATCATTCTAAGGATTAGGCACCTGTATAGAAGTGAGGAGACTTCAAGGTAATTTTTGTTGCACACAGATACAATAAATAAATATAGTAAACTACATCACCCATCAGACTCTCCTTAGTGGAAGAAAATTGATCATGATTATCATGAATTTGGAAACAATCTGATAAACCTTCATCTTGTGTTATCAAGATATTGAATGAATCCTTTTGGTTTTCAAAGTAGTACTCATAGTAAATTGTCGGTTAGGTTGGAAAATTATAACTTGCCACTATATTGATGCATGAAATGAATATACAACATGTTATCTATGTTTATATTAGGACCAAAACAATTGGGTAATGATATTGATGTTTATTTGGATCCATTGATCAAGGTTTTGAAATTATTTTGGGATTCTGGTGTTATGTTGTATGATAATTACAAAAATGAATATATCACATTGAGATCCATGATGTACGGGACGATAAATGACTTTCCTTCTTATAGAAATTTTTTAGTATATATAATTAAAGGAACTCAAGGTTGTCCCATTTATGAATAAGGTACACATTCAATTATGTTGAAACATTAATCGAAGACTGTGTTTCTAGGACATCATAGATTTCTACCCTAATGGCATAAGTACCGATCTTTACGACATCATTCCATGGATGTTCAGAAGAATTTATAGCACCATCTCCACTAATAGGTGGTCAAATGTTTGATAAAGTAAAATATGGGGATATTATTTTTGGTAAACCATTTTTTAAAAAACATATAAAAACCAATTGAAAAAAGAGATCAGTTTTTTAATTAATATATAGAAATTTTCCGTGTGTCGCACATTTTCTCGATGTTTTTCATGTTGAAAAAAATATATGTGATAATGTCATAAATGTATAGTTAAATGAAGCTATAAAAACATAGGATATAATTAAGGCTAGGTTTTATATAGTTGACATGAGAATACTAGAGGAGTTGGCACTAGTGAAGGGTGAAAAATGAACTTTTCTTCCTCAAGCTGCTTACACTCTTTCTAGGTAGGAGAGATGTCAGTTTTCCAATGTGTTGAATGACATAAAGGTTCTAGATGGGTATTCATCGAATATCAAGAATATCATTTCATTAACCAATTTAAAGTCAAAGGGTCTAGAATCACATGAATTTCATGTTTTGATGAAAGATCTAATTTTTATAGCTTTACGTTTCATTTTTCCCAAGAATGTTCATCATACATTAATCATGCTCTATTTCTTCTTCAATTCTATATGTAGAAAAGTTATAGATCTGCCGAAATTGCTGACTATGAAAAGAGAAATTGTTTTCATATTATATGAATTGGAAATGTTCTTTACACTAATATTATTTGATATGATGGTTAATTTGATGGTTTACTTGGTGAGAGATATTAAACTATGTGGTCCTATACACTATAGATAGATGTAACCCATTGAATGATATATGAATATTTTGAAAGGGTATGTTGAAAATAAAAGTCAGATAGAGGGTTGTATTATAGAGTGATATATTTTTTAGGAATCCTTTGAATTCTGTACCAAATACCTATCTGTTGAGGAAATCATTGGTCTACCAAAATCTCATCACACTGGGTGGCTTACGGGTGAAGGATTTTTTTAGAAGAGATGCTGTCATAATCAATATTATATATTGGGAGTTATCCCACCTATACATTTTTTATAATAGTTTGGAGGTTTCCCCATATGTTGAAACCCACAAATATATTCTTAGGTATTTGAATCCATCAAGGGCTGAAAGATGGATATCAAATACATGTAATCAATAGTTAAAAGGATGGTTTCAAGACCATATTTTTAAGGAGTCATATGAAAATTTGGATTCAACATCAGAACAACATCAATGGCTAGTCATATGACCAAGTGTGTATGTATTATATTATAATGGTTGTGTAATTAATGGTTATATGTTCTATACAAATGAACATGATGAAGACAGTACAATGAAAAATAGTGGTGTTACACTTGTGGCTAAAGTGATGCATGTTTCTGGTACTAAGCATAAAAATCCAATTTACATGAATATGTCATACTTTGGTATCATAAAAAAAATATGGGATTTGGATTATACAGCATTCCAAGTGTCAATTTTTCAATGCAAGTGGGTTGATAATAAGAGTGATGTTAAAATTAATGAATTGGGATTCATGAATGTGGATTTTAATAAGGAAAAGTACAATAATGGTTCACTTATAATATAATCACAGGAAATATTGGTATTTTATTGTAACATCCCAAGGTTTTCTAAAAATAAATTGAAAATGCTTGAAATTTTGTTTAAGGTGTATATTTATAAGTATCCTTTAAACATAATTTTATTTCTTCTATGTTTTGAATTTCAAGAAACTGTCATCTACAATTGTGTTCAGTATGTTATTTAGAGTCTGATGGAACAAACTTGTTTTTTTTGGTGAATAGTAACATTCCCTTATGAATAGTAATATGAATAGTAATATGACCTCATGAATAGTAAATAATATTATTATTTTATTTTTCCATGGAAATAGGATAATGGGATCTTAATTAATTTTCCAATGTCACATGAAACTAGTTGCACTTAAATATTGTTATTTTTCAAATTAACTGTGACCTTATTTAAAAATTAAATTAATAATATTTAGAAAATTATTTTTGAAAAAATGGAGTTCATTTTTGAATTCTACACATCGAAAAATGGTTGGGGTAAATTTTTGGTATTTTTCTGAAACTCTTGAATTTTCGGTGAATAGTGAAATACGGTAAAATACTGTATAATCAATTTATCAGTAAAAATGCACTATTTATGACATCATAAGTGATGCAAGGCCAATTTCTCCGAAATCACATGATATTATCACTATTTAGGGCCACTTGATTTGAGGTTATTCATAGTCTTGATAAAAATATTATAATAATAATTAAAATAATCTAAAAAACCTCCCCTCCTCCACTATAAATATCACCCTCACTCCCCTCTTCCTCCCACACCTCTCAAGCCTTGAACATTGTCTAAATTCTGCCAAATTCCCTCCCCAATCTTCTTCCCCACGTCCTAGAGATGCTGGTCTCACCAAAAGACCAAAATCAAATCCTTTAAGAAGGATCTCAAGGATAAGAGATCAAGAGGTAAACATCCTCTTTCTTTTTCATTCTTTTCTTCCATTTTATGTTGTTCTATTCCTTTACCTTTGTATTTTGTTGGGATATTTAATTAAATATTTCCCCTTACTGTCCAAATTTTGTATGATTGATGAGATATTTCATTCCTCTCATCAATCTTGTTTTTATGAAATTTTAAGAGGCGTTGTTAGGCTGCCGAATGTTTTGTAAGAAATTTCTCATGTTTTCTTTATTTCATGATTCCTTCCTCTTCTTTCTTCACCCCCTCTTATCCAAGAGGCATGAAATCTACAGAATCATGTATATTCTGGATGCTATCATGTTTATGGAAAATTACAAATCATTATTCCTCTCCTCTCTCACTTATTTAAAGAATTAAAAAACATTGTCCATTTGTGTCGAATTACAGATATCATGGACGATGTATTTTCAATCTCCATTAATTCTTTCAAGTCTGGTCATGAAACCATTTATATGGTTGAACGAGGTTATAATATATGTTTTATGAATCATATAAGGTTCTGGAATTCTTTTTTACTCATGATTCAAACTTATAAGACTAAATGAAATTGTAATTATCAAAGAACAACTTAAATTTTCTAAACGAACATAATTAATGTTTTAACTTATAAATCATCATCATATAAAGCACAAAAGTGATTAATGGTATAATTTATGGTACTGGAATTATGTAAATACTACTCCATTTCAATTATAGAGTTTCACTTCCAATCAACAAGAACGATTCATCATGAACCGATTGTGAAAATCACAAAAGAACTCACCCAAAATAATGCAAAGAACAAAATACTAACAATTAAGGGGTGAAATGAGGTTATGAAATGACCATATAAGTTGTTATAAACATGAAACTTTTCCAATAAAATACTAATAACACTCTTTTAACCATTATACAGGTGGTTTAAACAATTTTGAAGTAAGGCAAGCCCAAGGTAAGGGAATTCTTAACCCGATTTCCATTCTTTGGGTTAACCTTCTACTTTATAATTTATGTGTTATTTAAATTGTTTTTGTGATGGTTTATGTTTATATTTTGTTTAATTATGTGTATTTACATAATATATACATATTCCATCCACTCAATTAAGTCTCACTTCAAGTATATTATGTTTATAAGGGACTTTTCTTCTAAATTCTTTTTTTAAAATTCTGTTTTGCAATATTCAAAAGCAATGTTTTTATGTTATTGTTTATGTTGTATGATTATGTTTTGGTTATTGGGAATTGTTTATGATGAATTTTGGGACCTATATTTCCCTCCAATGCATTGGGTATGATTAAGTTGGAGGTCAGCTGTATGGTTACTCCAAGTGTAACTGTGATGGTTACACAATGTAAGGTAGCCGTGAGGGTTACAAATTTTAAGGTAGCCAAGATGGTTACAAGATTATGTAAGTAATGCCCCAATATACCTCTATGATTATAATTATGTTTTTTTGGATCTTGTGTAAATCTCATGTTACTCTAAGTAAGATTTTATGGGTGGAAAGCATGTCTTTTGAAAATGTTTTCATACGTCATGCGTATTCATGGACTAATGTGATTTTTCCTTCTTTTTCATACCTTACTGAGCTTTTGTGCTCATCCCAAGTTTTTAAATGATTTTTCATAGGTTAATGATGAGTAATACAAGGAAGGAAGACATGTTAAATGTTGAAGAATTGTCAAGGAGTCTTGTTTTATGTTTTAATGTTTCATATTATGAGGAAAATAGAAACTGATTTTATGGCATCCACTATGTAACAATGTGTAATGTTATGAATGTTTTGTCTTAATTCTCTAAAGATCTAAACTTGAGAAGGTCCTCAATGTAAAATGAAGTGTTTTCTTGATTAAATTAAAGATTATGTATGAAATAAGTGCAGGTCCTTATATTTATAATCCAAATTCTACAAACTGAAATTGATCTATTATTTTGTTATTGATAAAAACCACTGAAGATTTAGATGAAAATTCAACAGGGGATGGCCCTTTCATTGGGATATTGCAATAATTTTTCAGTGGTCCAAAATTAGATGGTGTTTTTTATTTTAGAGGAGACCACAATGAATGGATTTGGATATTAGATAGAGGGGTCAAATCCCTTTATCCTTTTAAAAAAGAGTTCAATAATCAGGTTATATTTTTTTGTAATATACATTATGTTATCTCATGTTATTATCTATTCACTATTGTATTTATGTAATCTAAATTAAATGTTAAACAACTTCTACAAATAATACCTTATGAAAATGATGATTCTCCCAATCCTAATGAACAATAGGTCTCTCAACATTCTATTGCTCACAATGTAGATGAACAACAACCTTCTACACGTTTTGGTGCTCTCAATCCTGAGAAACAACGAGTTTCTCAACCTGTTTTTGCTCCCTATGCAAATGTACAATGATCATCCCACATGATGATGCTATCTCTCCAGAGGAAAAACATATTGATGATATTGAATTCAAGAAAATGGTTGGTGAAGAAGGAACAAAAATTTAGAAAAAATAGGAGCGTCGTAGTTTGATGGTGTTATAAAAAATCATTAAGGAAAAAATCAAAGGCATCAAATACAATGTCAGATAGAATTCATGAGGCTGGCATGTTAAACCCCAAAAGGCTATGTTCAGTAGTTACATTGGAATCATCACTCAACAACATGTTCCAATTGATGTAGATTCATGGAACCATATTGTGACCACATTTAAGACACTGATGTGGGAAGATATTATAGTAACATTATGATATCATTTCTTAATTATACTAAAAAATAAAATAATGAAACATCGACTTACTCTTCATAATCCCTTTCAGAGTGAATTTATAGTAGATTATTTCCACAAGACATATGTATTAATGCTTGTTGGAAGGATTCAAAAAGGCTTTCTCAGAATTCTAATGATATGTCATCTTAAAGATGCTAAAGGGGAAATAAACCTGCCCCCACTGCTTATCTATGAACACCTGATAATCTAAGAAGTGTGGGATGTGTTTACTGACTGTCGTGCAAATGTTTCTTTTCAGGTACATTATGGATAATAAAATTTTGTTTGACGATACATGTATTCATCACTTTGATTAACAATTTTTTATTTATTAAACAACAACTGAGTGCTGAAAATAAGGAACGGGCAGCAAAACCAATGTACCCAAACCGTAAATCAAGGATGGGGTATTCTTTACTTGAAAAAAAATTGGTACGTATTTTTAATTTATTTTAATACTTTTCTGTGACATGAAACAACAATATAATTATGTTCCTCTATTTATATACAGATTGATGACTCTAAATCCAAAGCAACTTCCATCCCACGTCATGTGCTATGGAAGGAGGCACATGTAAATAAATATGGGATACTAATAGATAAAAACACATAAAAAGTGTGGGAACATGTGTAAGTATGACATAATAAAAAAAATTAAATCACAATTACATAACAATGATTACTTATTTTCCTATATTTTATATATGACATAGTCATAGGAATCAATAACACCTATGTTGGATGAACACCTACTATCAGTGTCCTTGGAGTGGCCAGAATAGTATGGTTGCATCAAAGGTACGAGTTTTAGAGTGACACCCTAAAATTATTTTTAGAAAACAAAAATCAAGAGGATAAAGATAAATAAATGAAACAGATGATAGAAATACTAGCTACCATTGAAGAACAATTCCAATGGAAGAGAGAGTTGCTAGAAACTTTTATGGAAGGAAGAAAATAGAAGAAACAACTTAAGAACAACCATTGTGTGACAATCCATCACCACCCCCACTAGCTTTGAGGTGATCCATTCCCCTCAAAGATCTGTCAATGTTGTGGTAGTCAATATTCAAATAATTGTTTTTGTGAAATGTGAATCAGATAGACACTAATACCTTTCCTATACTGAGATTCTAGAGGGTTAAAATGACTGTGATTAATATTTATTAACACTGAAACATCTCTTTGTACACAGGGATACGATGTTCGATATCCAAGATGATAGTCCACACAACAATCTCTCTTTTTATTTAAAATGGACATTAATTTTAGTAAGAAAAACGAGTGACATACTGAAAATAGAGAAAATGCCTTCATATTGTTTTGATAATTTAGGATAATGATCCATGATTCATTTTTGATGTGTAGGAGTTAATTATACCTCAATACGATGCACGGTGTGACCGTTATGACCCAAAGTGTGTCTTTTTATTTAAAATTGACATTAATATAAGTAAAAAAGAACAAGTGGCATACTGAAAACTGATAAAATGCATTCAGATTATTTTAATACTTTAGGAAAATGATCCATGAGTTATTTGTGATTTTTAGAAATCAAAAACACCTCAATCTAATGCATGGTGTGATCGGTATGACTAAAAGTGTCAGTTGTCAGTTTAAAATTGACATTTTAGTTTAAATATTTTCAGTCACTGAAAACCAAGAAAACATGCTCTGATTATCTTGATAATTTAAGATAGCAATTATGAAGTCATTTTTGACATATATGAAGTAGTATCATGTCAAAATAACGCACGATACGACTGATATGAGTCAAAATGTGTGATTCTAGTTTGAAATTACATTTTAATAAAAAACACAACTGACATACTAAAAACCCATGAAAATGTATTCAGATTGTGTTAATACTTTAGGAAAATGATCTATAAGTCATTTATAACATGTATGAATCAACTTCACCTCAATATGATACATGGTGTGGCTAGTATAACTCAAAGTGTCTCTTTTTATTTAAATTTGACATTAATTTTAGTAAAAAGAACAAGTGACATACTGAAAACCGAGAAAACACATTCAATTTGTTCTGATAAATTGGGTCAATGATCCATGAGTCATTTGTGATGTGTAGGAGTCAACCACACCTCAATATTGATGTATGTTGTGATTCCTATGACTCCAAGTGTGTCTTTTTATTTCAAATTGATATTAATTTAAATTAAAAGAACAAGTGACATACTAAAAACAGAGCTAATGCATTCGGATTGTTTTGATAATTTAGAACAACGATCAATGAGTCATTTGTGACGTGTAGGCACTCTCACAAAAAAATAGAGTTATAAATCACCACCCTCTAATAGCATTAAAAATGTGTTGATAAAGGGGGTACCTTTATCAACCCAAAAAAATACTGATAAAGGTTACCCTTTATCATCATTTTTTAGCGTTGTTAAAGGGACTCCATTTATCAGCGTTTTTTTATAAGTGCTAATAAAGACCGTCCTTTATCAACTTTTTTTAATGCTGACAAAGTTATATTTAAAAAAAATTATTAAAAAAATATATTAATATATAAATATAATATATATTTCTTAAATATATTTTAGATAAAGATAAATTGGCATTTACACTTAATAAATAAGATAATTAGTGAAAATCGTTTATAAAATAATTAACAATATTTTTAAATAAATAATTTTCTAATTATTATCGAGTAACAGTCATTTAAAAACAAATTGAATATAAAAAAATCAAAAAATTAATAAAAGATCAAAAATAAGTTGAAAGTGTTACTCGAACATCAAACAACCAAAACTTTTGATCTGGGTGTCTCTTTAGGCTCTACCACATATCAAATTGAAGTTTGTGATGATCTTTATACTCTAATGACCTAAGCAAACCCTTTTCCACATTTTAGAGGAAGAAAAGACATAGAAGGCCTCTAAAACTGAGTTTTTATTCGGGGTACCCAAATTATAAACCATCAATGGAATTTCAACTTCTTTTAAAGGGGTATTTTTTCTCATTTTCAATGGGGACTAATTTTATTCCAAGGGATTAGATTCATATTGATATTATGGTTTTAAAATTTTATCATTTTTCACAATGTACTGTTATTTATAATCAAATATATAACAATATATACATATTTTTATAGATTCACCTATAAAAATTTAATTTTACAAGTAAATAATTAAACATTTTTACATATAAAATGTTTTTTTCAATATATAAACCTTATCTAAAAAAATATCAATTTTATTTTAAATACAAAAGTATAAATATTTATATACATATATATATACAATTGATATATATGTAATGTTTATATATATATAAATATATTTTTGTGTGTAGACAAACATGTAAAAATATAAATTGGATATAAAATATAAATAAAATTTTTAATAGTGACTAAACATGTTAAAATGGTTGATATTAAAAATAATTTTATCATTTTAATAGACAAACAATCAAATAGAGGATATATTACATTGTTATTTCAAATATTTTAAGTCAATAGCACACATATAAATAAATGAGTACAATCACTCTCTATGTTGAGGCCCAACCCCACAATCTAATGTGAAAATAAGACACACGTATCGTGATCACCAACCTCTGTGATGAGGTGGAGTATGATGAGTTAGAGAGGGATCATCCTCAGCTGTTGGAACCTCACATGTCTGATGCTATGTCTATGAATCATCAGGAGGAGGTGACATCTGGATGTCATCATGTGCACCTAATCTTTCCCCCACTGCGTAACTGGAAAGACCTATCATCATCTATTGGGGGAACCATAAGGCTTGTGAAAGCATGGTCACTAAAGGTGGAGGCAAGAAAAATGACCCCTAATACGAGCTCAGATCAGAAATGTCTGGGGAAAACTACATATATCATGATAATATAAATGAATATCATGCCTCCATGTGCACATCCACGATTGGCTGAGCCTAGACAACTAGAGGGGCGACATCAGCCTCTAGTATAGGTGAGGCATCACATGAAGCATGACATAGTCTACATCATCGCTGTTGTGGCTCCCCAACATTGACAACTTCTATAGGAGGTTTCTAAGTAGTAACTCAATCACTCTGGGCAAGAAAAACATCTTTTTGAGGTGGATGATCAAAAATATTATCATGTAGAACACGATAGGCTGATATCATCCCCTATAATGCAGCATGGTACATTTCCTAGCTTAAAACCTCCCCCTCATCTGGATTAGACATGTAGATAATATGTTGTTGTCGAATATTCTATAAATAGATTCAAAATGAATTAAAAAAGTGCAACAAACAAGCTAATGAAAAATTATTAATTTACCAGAACCTGGAGCCCTCTAGCGTGTAGAGTAAGATTCTATCACTACTACAAATAAGGAATTTAAAAGCTCTAGAAACCACTTTTAACAGTGATATAAAAGCATTGTTAATAGCGAAAAAGATAAAGGGGGACCCATTTAACAATGATAAAAAAGCACTGATAAAGGGGACCCTTTATCTGTGCTAAAAAAACTGATAAAGGTCCCCCCCCCCTTATCAGTGCTTTTTTAGTGCGGACAAAGGGCCACCTCTTCCAGTGCTATTTTGAGAACTAATAAAGGCCTAGTGGCCTGTGATGTGCTGTTTATTTAAAAACACACCCAGCACCTGCACACCTATACAAAATAGCACATGCACATGAACAAAGCACTGAAAAACGAAACAGTTCACACAATAATTTCACAAACAATGTTGTATACATTTACTTGACATCATGAATACAAAAAAACACATTTTTATATACATTTAAAACAATGTTTTATATGGTTACAATTAAAATTATCCAAAAAAAAACAATTAAAAACATTAATGTTTCATCCTTTGGCATTCGTGATCCCCTCTCAAAAAATTTCGTCCATGGTATTAGTTGTCGAACAAAGCATCTGAACTCAAGAAAAAAACCCTCCTATATAAGAAAAAAATATTATATTAGAAATAAAATAATGAAATAAATTAAACATTAATATGAAATAATACATGGACATGAGCCTTAGACCAATTGTTGATGTTACTCTAAGGGAACCTACGAGACCCAGTTTCAAAACCAGGCGGAGGCATAATTCTGGGTATTGTAGCAGCACTATAGCAGTACTGTGTGGGTACTATAGCAGGTATTATTCGGTATTGTAGCAGCCAAAACTATTCTCCTTGGGCCACCAGTTTGGGTTTGGAGTCCTTAAGGCCTTCAGGACACCTAGGCCTTCAGGTCAGTAAGGCTTTTGGGCCACCTTTAAGGCCTTCGGGCCACCTCAAGGCTTTCAGGACACCTCAAGGCCTTCAAGGACACCTAATATGCAGATGCCTAGACATATTCTCTAAGGAACGAGCTCGAGAGGATAATTCAAAAGTAGGATGCATCCACCACAGTAGGGCTAAAAGGATTTGGAAGAATAAGAGGGTATGTCATTGCCATCGGTACCAGGCATGTGCATCTCTTCACAGGAAAACTTTCTGAATAGTCATGCAATGGTGGAGAGTTGATCACGATGCGGATGTTGGGGAAGGGTGGTATCAAGTAGTCATATTATGTATGATTTACTTAAGACCTATGGGTCCTGTAATGTCTCCAAGCCTATGAGAAATGTAATCTCCAAGCCTATGAGAAATGTAATCTCTAAGCCTATGGGCCTAGAAATGTCAGTTGTGTTTATTTACTAAAATGTCATTTCAAATAAGAAACATGTATTTTGAGTCATACTGGTCGCATCATGTGTTGGTTTGATATGATACTTCTTTATAAACATCACTAAGAACTTATTAATCATTATCCTAAATTATTAAGAAAATCGGAGTAGGGTTTCTTGGTTTTCAGTGAGTGACATGTTTTGAGCTAAAATGCCAATTTTAAACTAATAACAGACACTTTTAGCCATACCAGTCACACCATGTCTCGGATTGAGGTGAGGTTTATTTTTACACATTAAAAATGACACATGGATCATTTTTCTAAAGTATCAAAACAATCCTAATGCATTTTCTTGGTTTTCAGTATGTCATTTGTGTTTTTTTCTAAAATTAATGTCAATTTTAAATAAAAAGAGAAACTTTGAGTCATAACAGTTGCATCGTGTTTTGAATTGAGGTGAGGTCAATTCCTACATGTCAAAAATGACTTATGTATCATTTTCATAAAGTATCAAAACAATCTGAATGTGTTTGATCAATTGGTAGAATGGCAGTTTTGTTTTTTTACTAAAATGTCATTTCAAACTGGAAACACTCATTTTGAGTTATACTGGTCGCATCATGTGTTGGGTTGATATGAGACTGCTTCATACAGACCAAAAAGAACTTATGAATCATTATCCTAAATTATAAATACAATTAGAGTGGGTTTTATTGGTTTTCAGTGAGTGACATGTTTTGAGCTAAAATGATAATTTTAAACTGATAATGGACACTTTTAGCCATATTCGTCACACCATACATCATATTGAGGTGTGGTTGATTATTACAAATCACAACTGACTCATAGATCATTTTCCTAATGTATCAAAACAATATGAATGTGTTTTCTCAGTTTTCATTATGTCACTTGTGTTTTTTTCTAAAATTAATGTCCATTTTTTTTAAAAAAGACACTTTGAGTCATACCAGTAGCATTGTGTCTTCAATTGAGGTGTGGTCGATTCCTACATTTCACCAATGACTTATGAATTTTTTTCCTAAAGTATAAAAACAATACGAATGTGTTTTCTCAGTGTGTAGTATGTCAGTTGTGTTTTTTTACTAAAATGTCATTTTAAACTGTAAACACACATTTTGAGTCATACCGGTCACATCGTGCGTTGGTTTGATATAAGACTACTTCATACACATCACAACGAACTTATGAATCATTATCCTCAATTATGAAGACAATTGGAGTGGGTTTTTTTGTTTTTAGTGAGTGACACATTTTGAGCTAAAATGTCAATTTTAAACTGACAATAGATACTTTTAGCCATACCAGTCACACCATGAATCAGATTGAGGTGTGGTTGATTTGTACACATTACAAATGACTCATGGATTGTTTTCGTAAATCATAAAAATAATACAAATGAATTTTCTCGGTTTTCAATATGTCACTTTTATTTTTTTCTAAAATTAATGTCAATTTTAAATAAAAATAGACACTTTGAGTCATACCAGTCACATTGTGCGTTGAATTGAAGTTTTTTTATTTTTACAGGTAAAAAATGACTTATGGGTCATTTCCATAAAGTATCAAAACAATCGTAATGTGTTTTCTCAGTTTTCAGTATGTCACTTGTTCTTTTTACTAAAAATAATGTCAATTTTAAATAAAAAGAGACACTTTGAGTCATATAAGTCGCATCATGTGTTGTATTGAGGTGGGGTTGATACCTACACATTTTAAATTAATTATGGATCATATACCTAAAGTATCAAAATAACTGAATACATTTTCTCAATTTTGAATAGGTCAGTTACTCTGATACCAACTATAATGACCTAAAAATTTCATACATTGATATCATATATGAGTAGATTAATATTACTTATATAAAATAAATAAATTAAACATAAATATGAAACAATTCATTAATTCTATAGACAATGATTTTACTATACAAACATCAAGATCACCTCTATGATTGAGTAGACTCAGCGTCGTTGATCATCCAGAAAATTCATGTCACATGGATATAAATATTCTAAAATAAGCGAACCCTACATGGAATAATGAAAATCAAATCAACATTTCATTATATAATTTTTCATTAAAATAGGGATATTATGTCATAACATTACCTTTAAATCTTTCCAGAGGTTTTCTTTTGTCCAGATATAAGCTAATAACAAAACTAATGATTCTTTGTGCACTTCACTACTATTGGTTAACTACCACTTACCATAAAATTGGATCTGAAATTCCAATCAGGCGTCCCTATGATGCTCTCATCCGACATCATCTCTATGATATCATCATTCATCGTTCAGTTTTCCTTCTCTTTGTGCACCCATTTACATAGTAAATGGGTGGAGGAAGAGAAAGAAAAGTGATTTATGAGTTATGACATCATAGAGATGGTGTGGGATGATATCATCAAGGGGATTCTAGATTGTAAGTTCATAATAGATGCTATGAAAATCAGTAGTTAACCAACAGTAGTGAAGAATCCTTAGTTTTGTTATTAAATTTGTGAGTGATTCACAACCAATATTATTCCAACATGTTATATCAGGAGAAAAAATTTCATAAATGACCAAAATAAATCATATAAATGATCCATGTCATAATAGTTTAGGTCTAGTGCTTTTGGAAACATGGAAAAATAAAGAACTAGTTCATAAGAGTCTCTCATTAAGTTATTCTTTACAAGAAAGAAAAATCATTTCTAAAATCATTATTCATAACCTAAAGATATGAAACATAAGAAAGGGTGATCATAGATGCTCAATAAGTGTAAAAAAGGGAGATATAAATTATTATATAAGGATAACATAAGTAGTAAGAATTCACCATTATCCTATTTTTGTACAATCTTCCATCAGGTATGCTTCCCATTCATTTCTAAACACATCAATATCATCTTGTGAATATGATTTTTTACGATAGTCATGGAAGTACTGAAAAATATAAATACGCAAAGGATTAATAAATATTTTAAATGAACTAGTAATTATTTTCAAAAATACCTCTACAAGGATGCTAGTTTGTTGATGAAATATAATCTCTTTCATAAATTTACAGACATAATAACCACATTCATTATCATTTGTTTGTTTTGGACACTATAGAAACATCAATAAAAATTATTTATTTGTTTTGATATGTGTTTAGATAGTGCAATATTTATAAGGCCCCAGCCTTAAACCTTACTTAATCTTGAGTTATTACAAGATTACACATTGAGGATCTTTTCGGGTTTACAGTTTTAGAGAATTATATCATAAAACATTCATTACATTCCACATATAAACAAAGTGGTTACATAAAGATAGTATTCTTCATTCCCATCAATGTAAACACATTTAAAATAAAACATGGATTATTTCTTGACACATCCTTGACTCTATCATCTTATCATGTACCTTTCCCTTGACCTGTGAAAAACATTTCAAAAACATGGGATGAGCATAAAAACTCAGTATGGGTTATAAAAACATGGAAAGGAAACATGAGTTCATATATACATAAGAATGAAATCATACTTTACCCATAAAACATAGGCACTTTAACATACCACATAAAATCCTGAATAAATCATAGAAATCATAAGACATAAAGGTAACTTGAGGCATTCATAACATTCTTACGTAGGGAGTAACCCTCTTGGTTACGTTTGGAATACCCGTCACGGTATATTCCCTAAAATCTCTTCTGAGAAACCATAACCTTTCACTCCTTCGCGTTACCCAATGCATTGGATAGCTATAACGGGATCACCCGCCCTTAGTTTATCACGGAACCACCCGTCTTCATAATAATGCCCAAGAACCATAACATAATCATATCACATAAAACATGCATAAAGGAAACATAAAATTTCCACATTTCAATCACGAGATATCAATACAACACATTGATATAAAAAAATTATGAAAACCATTTTCAATACTAAAATAAAAGAAAATTAAAACATGGTATTTATTTTTCTTTTAAAAAGGAAGGTATGGCTTGTAGAGGAAGCCAAAACTCAAATAACGGTCACGACGGCGGAGAAGTCGTTGTCGCCGCATACGTACGACAAAAAAATTCCCTTTTGTCGTTTAGTAAACGCTTCGTATAAAAAAGATACCTTTTGAATAAACGTAAAAGTCAATGGGGTTTATACACCGTATAAAAGAAAGTTGTGTATAAAACAAAATATGCCTCAACGAAAGGAGATTGAGACGAAGTCCCATACCTCGTATCCGACTTGACCCGACCGTTCTTTAATCTCCTGAATAATAAACTTGAGTTAATCTCTACTTGATTATGAATCTTTTTCAAGTTCATTATTCCTTTTATACCATGTTATGAACATCATGTAATCAGTTAAGTTAATAATGTTCATTTTGTCGGTATTTGGTTCTTAAGTCAATAATAGACTTCTTACACTTACATGTTGTTAATTTGGTCAAGTTTCATTATATCCAGAATGGTATTCATGATTTAGATATCATATATGTCATATATATCCAGTAAATACATGCATTTATAATATTACATAATCATTTAGAGGTAAGAAATGAAATGCACCGTTCATGGAGACGGTAAGCCGTACGTACGCATGAACGCTACTTTCATTTCTATTTCGTATTTTATAGAATGGAATCATAACAATATAAAGGTATATTATAATTCCAGTATATTATAATATATAATATCATAGTTCCATCCTTTATATGTCCCACATATGGTATTTAACGAATCAAATCACTTTGAGGGGCGGTAGTCTGCACTTCCTAAAATGAAGATATCGTGTTTACCCATAATGGAAACCATAAAGGTATGCCCAAAATGAAAAAAAACAGAAGCTTAAGGAATACATAAACATATTATATATCATATATAAAAATAGTGACATCATAATGGCCACCTTTGAAGGTGTTAAATGAGTATTGAACAATCATCGTTTCGGGAGGCAGAATTTCCCCATCCACGGAAACCGTATGTTCTTTAACCATTTGATGTAGTTGTGTGAGAGTGTAGATCAAATAAATCTTATAACAACATCCTAGTATATTGAAGATACTGGTGTTGTTACAAAAGAAGTAAATAAAAAGAGTTTAGGGGGTTGGAGAAGCAAAATAAAACAAATGAACATTAGAGAATGAATTACCTCAAAAAGTGTAACTCCTTTAGATTTGAGCCTAAAGGCTTCCTTTGAAAGGATTCTGCCCAAACGGAATCCTCTAGGATGAGGAGAGGGATGTGGAGAGAGCAAATGGGCAGGGGTTGGCCGAGCCAAAGGCTTGAAGAGTATGTGAAATGAGGTAGAGGTGGGGGCCTTTTATAAGAGGAGAGGAGGGGCACTTTTGGAATGTAAAGAAATATTACATTATTTGAAAATGTGTTTCGGTTTTAAAAGGTCCCACATTAATATATGTCGTGGATAAGGTGATAAGGGTTCGAAATCAACCCATCCAATAAGTGTTTTACATGTGTAGTTCATAGATATTACATTATAGTTCCATTTTATTTTAATCGTTAAATAATGATGTCATCACTGCATCATTATGATGTCATAAATAATTTAATTTATTTAATGTCTAAAAATTATAAACAAATTACTATGATGTAGGAAAGATTTTTAGCTTTCCAATGACTATTTATAATCAAAATTTGGACCTGTATATCCCCACTTAAAAATTGTTTTCGTAAAACATATTATGTTTGTGTCATTTTCACTTTAACATTAAATAAAAAGTAATTTATGTCATTTCCCAAAAAAAGTGGATCCATGGGGTCCCCAAGTTGACCCATGGAATGTCATGGTCGGCCATGACACAACCAATGAGGTTGGGACATGTGTCTAGGTAATTTCATTTTATTAAAGTATTATTTATACCTTAAACTACACTAATTACCACTAATCGCGATTAAGAACTTAATAAGTTATTATTCACCAAAAAATTATTTTTATCCCATTGAACCACATTTTACTTCTTAATGACAACCATGTATGTCAGATTTTCAAAATTCAATACACATTAGTGGTAAACTTTCATTTAACTGAAAAATCAGTTTGCTTGATTACCACTTAGTGGTTTCACTATTCATCAAAAATTGAAGTTTTTCAGAAAATTACCAAAAATTCACCCTAAGCTATATTTGATATTCCGAATTCAAAAATGAAGTCTATTATACAAAATTCAAATCATATAAGTCACATTAATTAATTTAATAATTAATTCCCGCTGCCAGATCAAATAGCATGTTTTTACAAAACAATAAGTATCAAAAGATTGACACCAGTTTAATTCTAATTTCAAAGTGAAATTGATTCCAATGACCACCATTGGATAAAATGGTAAAAATATATTCTAATTTCACTCCAAAACCAATTCAAAACATAATCTAATCATATAAATAAATTAAATTAAAAAGCAGTTTTGATGTAAAATGCAGTATTTTTCACTATTCATTAAAAAATGAACATTGTCAGAAAAATACCAAAAATTCACACAATGTAAATTTCGATGTCCCAATCATAAAGAATAAGTTTATTTTGACAAACATAGTTTATAAAATTGTCAAATATAGATTTAAAAATGGTTTTCCATCAAAAGGTAGTAAAACAATCTTTTAAGAATATTAGTGTATTTCATGCATAAGATTGTATTTATTTTCATTTTAAGCCTCTAAAACACTATCTTAATCATTAATAGACATAGATAAAAATATCTATTATTCATTACTTACTTGGGATGTTACATCCTTCCCCCCTTTAGAAAATTGCATCCCCGCAATTTATTTACTTATCAAATAAATGGGGGTACTTATCCCTCATTGCATTTTCAGATTCCCATGTTGCCTCTTCAATCATGTGGTTTTTCCACAAAACCCTTACCTGGTGAATCACCTTATTCCGTAACACTTGCTCCCTGTGGTCAAGAATCTGGACTGGTTGTTCCTCATAAGATAGGTTCTCTTCCAGCTGAACTACCTCTGGACTCAAAACATGAGATGGATCTGGCATATACTTTCTCAACATCGAAACGTGAAAAACATTGTGTACCTGAGATAAACTCGGAGGTAAAGCCACTCGGTATGCAACTGATCCAACTCTCTCCAGAATTTCGTATGGCCCAATGAACATTGGAATCAACTTTCCTTTCTTACCAAATCTCATCACACTTTTCCAAGGAGAAACCTTGAGAAAAACACGATCACCTACCTCGAAAGATAGATCCTTCCTCCGGTTATCCGCATAACTCTTCTGCCTGCTCTGAGCTGTTCTCATGTGTTTCTGAATCAGCTGAACTTTTTCTGCCATCTCTTCTACCAATTCTGGTCCCATCAACTTCCTTTCACCCACTTCATCCCAGAAAGCTGGAGTGCGACACCGCTTCCCATATAATGCCTGAAATGGTGCCATCTGTATACTGGAATGAAAATTGTTATTATATGAAAACTCATCCAAAGAAAGATGTTGGTCCCAACTTCCCTGATAATCCATAGAACAAGCTCGTAGCATATCCTCCAATTTCTGAATTGTTCGTTCTGACTGCCCATCTGATTGAGGATGAAAAGCTGTACTAAAATTTAATTCAGTACCCAACGACTTCTGAAGTCCTTTCCAAAAGTTAGAAGTAAATCTGGGATCACGATACGATACAATGGAGAGAGGAACTCCATGTAACCTGACTATCTCTTTAAGATACAAACGGGAAAGTTGATCAAGAGAGAAAGTATCTCGTATAGCAAGGAAATGAGCAGATTTGGTCAAGCGATCAACAATAACCCAGATTGCATTATTACCTCGAGATGTCTTCGGTAATCCAACAACAAAGTCCAAGGATATTTTATCCCATTTCCACTCTGGCACTGGTAAAGGCTGAAGCATCCCTTTCGGTAACTGCCGCTCTGCTTTAACCTGCTGACAAGTCAAACACTTCACAGTAAAATCAGCAATATCTCTTTTCATTCCATCCCACCAGTAATACTCCCGCAGATCTCTATACATCTTAGTACTGGCCGGATGAACTGAAAACGGAGAACTATGAGCTTCACATAACAACTCTCTCTTCAACTGTGAATCACAAGGCACCCACAATCTCTTCCCAAATCTCAAAACGCAATCATTATCAATGTTGAATTCAGGCAACTTACCTTTCTGAACCAGCTCTACCCTTTTCTACAACTCACTGTCTTTCTTATGTGCTTGCTTGATTCTATCTGATAGAGATGATCTCACTGATACCTGAAACAAAACAGAAGGACTTCCTGCACCAACAACTTCTATGCCAAAGTTCATCAAATCCTTAACCAAAGGATCACGTTCCAAATGCAACATTGTTAATGAAGCATTACTTTTTCGACTCAATACATCAGCCACTTTATTTTCTTTTCCCGGATGGTAATTAATTGTACAATCATAATCCTTAATTAATTCCATCCATCTCCTTTGTCTCATGTTTAACTCTTTATGAGTGAATATATACTTTAAACTTTTGTGATCGGTATATATTTCACACTTTACTCCATACAAATGATGCCTCCAATTTTTTAAAGCAAAAACAACAACAGCTAATTCTAAATCATGTGTAGGGTAATTTACCTCATGATTTTTCAACTGTCGTGAAGCATAAGCAATTACCTGATCATTCTGCATTAGGACGCAACCAAGTCCTTTCAATGAAGCATCACTGTATATAACAAACTCACCATTCCTGGAAGGTAGTGCCAAAACTGGATCATTCACCAATCTTCTTTTCAATTCCTGAAAACAATCATAACATTCTTTTGTCCAGATAAACTTAACACCCTTCCGAGTTAGCTTAGTCATTGGACTAGATAACCGTGAAAAATTTATAAGAAACCTTCGGTAATATCCCGCCAAACCAAGGAAGCTACGAATCTCGGTTACATTTGTGGGTCTTGGCCATTCTTCCACAACTTTTGTTTTTGCAGGATCAAAAGTTATTCCATCTTTGAAACAATGTGACCGAGGAAAGAAATTTGTTGCAACCAAAACTCACACTTACTGAATTTCCCATACAGTTTCTTTTCTTTTAAGGTTTGCAAGATAACTCTTAAATGTTTTTCATGATCCTCTTAACTTTTAGAAAACACCAAAATATCATCAATGAAAACCACCACAAACTTATCCAAGAACTCATGCAAAAATCTATTCATTAAGTCCATGAATACAGCAGGTGCATTGGTTAGCCCAAAAGGCATTACTAAAAATTCATAATGGCCATATCTCGTACGGAACGCGGTCTTCGGAATATCTGTCTCCTTTACCTTCAGCTGATGGTACCCCGATCTCAAGTCAATCTTTGAAAAAAACTGAGCTCCCTGGAGCTGATCAAACAAATCATTGATATGAGGCAAAGGATATTTGTTCTTAACAGTGATATTATTCAAGGCTCTATAATCAATGCAAAGTCTCATAGAACCATCCTTTTTTTTAACAAATAAAACAGGAGCAACCCATGGTGATGTGCTAGGTCTAATGAAACCTTTCTCTAATAAATCTTTCAATTTCTCCTTCAACTCTAAAAGTTCAATTTGTGCCATTCGATAAGGGGGTTTTGAAATTGGCTTAGCATCAGGAACTAAGTCAACAGTAAACTCAACTTCTCGATCTGGTATTATTCCAGGCAACTCATTAGGAAAAACATCAGGATACTCATTTACCACTGGCACATCATTAATCTAAACAGTTCCTTTATTTTCAATGACGTGTGCAAGGTAACATTCATTTCCATCTTTTACAAGTTTCTCGGCCTCTTGATATGTTATCAAAAGTAAGGGTTCATTCTTGTAAACAAACTGAAATTCTTTCTGAAAATAAACTTCTTTATCTCTACAGTCAATCATAGCATGGTAAATAGAGAGCCAATCCATACCCAGGATAACATCAAACTCAACTAGAGGTAGAACAATAAGGTTTGCAAGTAGGTTCTTTCCACAGATAAGGATAGGAAGATTCTTATAAATTCTTTTTGCCTCGACACTTCCCCCAGGTGTTTCTACCAAAAGTTCAGGAGTCATTTCTTGAGATGGTATTCCCATTTTACTAGAAATGTTTTCAGAGATGAAAGAATGTGTAGACCCCGAATCAAACAACACACTGGCATAATCTGAAAAAACAAAGTACCTGATACAACTTCATTTGATGGCCCGACATCTGCTGAAGTAGTTGCAAAGGATTTCACCACCACTTTCTGCATGTACTCTAACTGCTTCCCATCACTCAAGCTCCTTGTCGGACACTCGTTTGCATAGTGACCCATCTCATTGCACTTATAACATTTCACTAACTGTAAATCAAATTTGTTCTTACCTTCACCTTGATCCTTTTCAGTGCAATCACGAGCCTTATGTCCCATCTTACCACATCGGTAGCACTTCCCAGAATTCAGAAGACATTCCCCAGCATGCCTCATGCCACATTTATCACAAACTGGAAACTTAGTTCTCTTACCATCAGACTTTTTTGAAGAATTCTTACCTTTCTCCTGCCACCTCGGTCTCTTCTTCTGCTGGTTGTTATAGAACACTTGGTCATCGGCAAACTCCATTTCCACCTTCTCAGCACATCGAACAAGCTTTTCATAACTTTTAAACTCACGAGACGCTAATACCCTTCGATACTTTGGCTTTAATCCTGAGTAAAAACGATTGATTTTACTATCAAGGTCCCGGATGAAATTTGGAGCATACCCTGCCAATCGAGTGAACCGTTCTTCATAGGCAGCCACTGAGTCTTCCTCTTGCCTCAATTCCAAGAATTGCTTTTCCATCCTAAGTCGAACATCCTTAGGAAAATACTTCTCAAGAAACATACCATTGAATTCATCCCAGTCAAGAGCATCAATCTCATCAGCGTCCCTGATATTTTTAACCATAGACCACCACTGATCTGCTTCACCCTCCAAACGGTAAATAGCAAGACTAACCTTTTGATTGTCTGAACACCCCATGACATAAAAAATCTTCTCCAATGCTTTAAGACACCCTTCAGCTTGCACAGGGTCAGATGATCCTCTGAATGATGGGGGATGTTGCCTCATGAAATGTTCCACCACTGACATGTTCCTCTGCGGTTGATCTGGCTGATCTCGTGCATGGATACCACCACCATTTATAGCCTGAGTCAACTGTGCCATCACTGCAACAAACTGTTCAGTTCCGATTCCGACCATCTCAGGTTGCTGATTTGGAAGGTTATCTTCCTCCTGATGTCGTCCCAACATAGCTGCTTTGTTTCCTCTGCGGAAAACCATTCTGAACATAGAAATATCTTAGGCGAAGCAACATGGTAATCCGTAAATGCTATATCATTTCAATCATATTATAATTTAACACTTTTCTAACTCCTAAAGTTGTTTAAACCTCCCTTTGATACCAACTATAAGTCCCCAGCCTTAAACCTTACTTAATATTGAGTTATTACAAGATTACACATTGAGGATCTTTTCGGGTTTAGAGTTTTAGAAAATTAGATCATAAAACATGCATTACATTCCACATATAAACAAAGTGGTTACATAAAGATAGTATTCTTCATTCCCATCAATGGAAACACATTTAAAATAAAACATGGATTATTTCTTGACACATCCTTGACTCTATCATCTTATCATGTACCTTTCCCTTGACCTGTGAAAAACATTTCAAAAACTTGGGATGATCATAAAAACTCAATATGGGTTATAAAAACATGGAAAGGAAACATGAGTTCATATATACATAAGAATGAAATCAAACTTTACCCATAAAACATAGGCACTTTAACATACCTCATAAAATCCTGAATAAATCATAGAAATCATAAGACATAACGGTAACTTGAGGCATTCATAACATTCTTACGTTGGGAGTAACCCTCTTGGTTACGTTTGGAATACCCATCACGGTATATTCCCTAAAATCTCTTCGGAGAAACCTTAACGTTTCACTCCTTCGCGTTACCCAATGCATTGGAGAGCTATAACGGGCTCACCCGCCCTTAGTTTATCACGGAACCACCCTTCTTCATAATAATGCCCAAGAACCATAACATAATCATATCACATAAAACATGCATAAAGGAAACATAAAATTTCCACATTTCAATCACGAGATATCAATACAACACATTGATATAAAAACATAATGAAAACCATTTTCAATACTAAAATAAAAGAAAAGTAAAACATGGTATTTATTTTTCTTTTAAAAAGGAAGGTATGGCTTGTAGAGGAAGCCAAAACTCAAATAACGGTCACGACGGCGGAGAAGTCGTTGTCGCCGCATACGAACGACAAAAACATTCCCTTTTGTTGTTTAGTAAACGCATCGTATAAAAAATATTCCTTTTGAATAAACGTAAAATTCAAAGGGGTTTATACACCGTATAAAAGAAAGTTGTGTATAAAACAAAATATGCCTCAACGAAAGGAGATTGAGACGAAGTCCCATACCTCGTATCCGACTTGACCCGACCGTTCTTTAATCTCCTTAATAATAAACTTGAGTTAATCTCTACTTGATTATGAATATTTTTCAAGTTCATTATTCCTTTTATACCATGTTATGAACATCATGTAATCAGTTAAGTTAATAATGTTCATTTTGTCAGTATTTGGTTCTTAAGTCAAAAATAGACTTCTTACACTTACATGTTGTTAATTTGGTCAAAGGTTCATTATATCCAGAATGGTATTCATGATTTAGATATCATATATGTCATATATATCCAGTACATACATGAATTTATAATATTACATAATCATTTAGAGGTAAGAAATGAAATGCATCGTTCATGGAGACGGTAAGTCGTACGTACGCATGAACGCTACTTTCATTTCTATTTCGTATTTTATAGAATGGAGTCATAACAATATAAAGGTATATTATAATTAAAGTTTATTATCATATATAATATCATAGTTCCATCCTTAATATGTCCCACATATGGTATTTAACGAATCAAATCACTTTGAGGGGGCGGTAGTCCGCACTTCCTAAAATGAAGATATTGTGTTTACCCATAATGGAAACCATAAAGGTATGCCCAAAATGAAAAAAAACAGAAGCATAAGGAAGACATAAACATATTATATATCATATATAAAAATAGAGACATCATAATGGCCACCTTTGAAGGTGTTAAATGAGTATTGAACAATCATCGTTTCGGGAGGCAGAATTTCGCCATCCACGGAAACCGTATGTTCTTTAACCATTTGATGTAGTTGTGTGAGAGTGTAGATCAAATAAATCTTATAACAACATCCTAGTATATTGAAGATACTGGGGTTGTTACAAAAGAAGTAAATAAAAAGAGTTTAGGGGGTTGGAGAAGCAAAATAAAACAAATGAACATGAGAGAATGAATTACCTCAAAAAGTGTAACTCCTTTTGATTTGAGCCTAAAGGCTTCCATTGAAAGGATTATTCCCAAAGGGAATCCTCTAGGATGAGGAGAGGGATGTGGAGAGAGCAAATGGGCAGGAGTTGGCCGAGCCAAAGGCTTTAAGAGTGTGTGAAATGAGGTAGAGGTGGGGGCCTTTTATAAGAGGAGAGGAGGGGCACTTTTGGAAAGTAAAGAAATATTACATTATTTGAAAATGTGTTTCGGTTTTAAAAGGTCCCAAATTGATATATGTCATGGATAAGGTGATAAGGGTTCGAAATCCACCCATCCAATAAGTTTTTGACATGTTTAGTTCATATATATTACATTATAGTTCCATTTTATTTTAATCGTTAAATAATGATGTCATCACTGCATCATTATGATGTCATAAATAATTTAAATTATTTAATGTCTAAAAATTATAAAAAAATTACTATGATGTAGGAATTATTTTTAGATTTCCAATGACTATTTATAATCAAAATTTGGACCTGTATAACCCCACTTAAAAATTGTTTTCATAAAACATATAATGTTTGTGTCATTTTCACTTTAACATTAAATAAAAAGTAATTTATGTCATTTCCCAAAAAAAGTGGATCCATGGGGTCCCCAAGTTGACCCATGGCATGTCATGGTCGTCCATGACACAAAAAATGAGTTTGGGACATGTTTCTAGGTCATTTCATTTTATTAAAGTATTATTTATACCTTAAACTACACTAATTACCACTAATCGCGATTAAGAACTTAATAAGTTACTATTCCCCAAAAAATTATTTTTATCCCATTGAACAACATTTTACGTCTTAATGACAACCATGTATGTAGGATTTTTAAAATTCAATACACATTAGTGTTAAACTTTCATTTAACTGAAAAATCAGTTTTCTTGATTACCACTTAGTGGTTTCACTATTCATCAAAAATTGAAGTTTTTCAGAAAATTACCAAAAAATCACCCTTAGCTATATTTGATATTCCGAATTCAAAAATGAAGTCTATTTTACAAAATTCAAATCATATTAGTCACATTAATTAATTTAATAATTAATTCCCGCTGCCAGAGCAAATAGCGTGTTTTTACAAAACAATAAGTATCAAAAGATTGACACCAGTTTAATTCTAATTTCAAAGTGAAATTGATTCCAATGACCACCATTGGATAAAATGGTAAAAATATATTCTAATTTCACTCAAAAACAAATTCAAAACATAATCTAAAAATATAAATAAATTATATTAAAAAGCAGTTTTGATGTAAAATGCAGTATTTTTCACTATTCATTAAAAAATGAACATTGTCAAAAAAATACCAAAAATTCACACAAAGTAAATTTTGATGTCCCAATCATAAAGAATAAGTTCATTTTGACAAACATAGTTTATAAAATTGTCAAATATAGATTTAAAAATGGTTTGCCATCAAAAGGTAGTAAAACAATCTTTTAAGAATATTAGTGTATTTCATGCATAAGATTGTATTTATTTTCATTTTAAGCCTCTAAAACACTATCTTAATAATTAATAGACATAGATAAAAATATCTATTATTCATTACTTACTTGGGATGTTACAATATTATTATATATACCATGATAATTTTCAAATTGTAGATCTCATTGGTGTTCTTTTCCTTATTCCCTAGATTCATTCCATGAAGTAGACAATATTGTTACACCACCCTATCATAATAGAATCCTCATTTAAAGATTATATAAATTATATAACTAGATTTTTAGTTCTAAAATTTTGGATCTAGTGTATTACAAACTAAAAAATTCCATCATGTGTGGTTGGTTTGTTAGATATCCATGCATTGAATCAGGAAAATAAATAATTAGAGTATCCAAATTGACCACAGTGGGCATCCAATGTTGCCTAAAAACAAGAAAAGGTATAAGTAATGAATGAAATGAAAATATAGTTCATATGATTAAATTGTATAGTCTTACCCCCACATCATTGGTATTAAAAAGAGTCTATCATTCGTAATTTGTTTGTCAGACGATTTGAGCAGGGATGAAATTATTTCACCCTCTTCATCAGAATTTATATCTTCTTTTGAAGAGGTGATGTGAGGACTAATGAGTCCAAAATTTTGTTTATGGGAAATCCCTTCAATTTGATTTCATATATTCTCATTTGAAAAATATGAAATGTATTTAGTCATAATTATCATATTATATCAGCTTTTGTAAAATCAAATCCTGAAAACATACCTCATGTATACATTTACAACGGAGGCACCTAGCCATTCATACTTGAGGATTTCATCTACATTGACAGCTCTAATGTAATCTGATTCTTCCCCTTTGTACATATTTTTTTCAAAATCAATTTTGTGAGTATTTTCATCTATTAACTTTGTATCCACATGAGACTAAAATGATATTAATTGTAGATAGTGAACGGTTGGAGTGAAGGTTCTCTCAGTAGATCATTTTGATTGGTTGATTGATCCTTGAGATAGTTTTGAGCCGATATTTCATTTCACCCCCTTATCTCTTTCATTCTGTAATAACATTTATCAGTTCAGACATTTTTTCATTAAATTTTAAAGGTTCATCTTGAAAAATAAATTAGAAATGAATACCTCCTTGTCAGCATGTTTTTTAACAAGAATTGACGGACATGCGATGAATGTTCGAACTAGTTGTTCGACCATATGATTGTCATTGTCATCATTTAGAATAGGTAGCTTAGTAATCAACTCCTGAGCTACATTAATTGACACTCTAACAAGAACTGTGGGAAGTGTTCTGTTGTGTATCATGTCGTTCTACATATTAAACAATGTATCCCTCGCTACAAGGTGATGGGTGGGAGTTGATAGATACAAATCATAGTAATTTTACCCTGTATAATATTAGTACAGTAAAGGTATCAGTTTTTATGTGATTAAAATTTCATATAAAAAATTATTAGAACATTGATTACCTCGGCTAAGACAGGTTTTCTAGGGGAATGGCTCGCTTCAAAATAGGTGTGGGTGGGGTGGGATCTTCACGCACAGGTTTTTCATGAGTTGTTGATTCTCTTTACCCCCCCTTAAAACTGTTTATCATCTCTCTATGGTATTTTAATTATTATTGAAACACAACTAATGTTTCTCTCATATTTTTCATTTCCTTAGTTTGATCATCTACTTGTTTTTATTTATGAAAATATGTTTGGGGTGTCATCACAAAACCCACACCTCTAACACGACCATACTGTTCTAGCTGCTAAATGTATGTCTACATCTGGTGTGGGTGTTGCTGATTCATGTGCCTATGTCAGATAAAAAATATAGGAAAATTATTAATCACTATTATGTAATAGCTATTTAAATCAACACAAGCCTATATTATTTCATACTTACACATGTTTCCCACACTTTTTTTGTGTTTTAATCTATCAGTATTCCCTCTTTATTTACACGAGCCACCTTCCATAGCATATGGTGTGGGATGGAAGTCGATTTTGATTTTGATTCATCAATCTATATATAAACATAGGAACATGGTTATGGTTTTGTTTCAATTCACATAAAATTATAATGGTAGATTTAAAATATGTACCAATTGTTTCTCAAGTGAAGTGTACCCCATCCTTTATTTTCAGTAGGGGTACACTGTTTTTTCTACCCATTCCTTATTTTTAGAACTCATTTGTTTTTTATAAATAAAAAACTGTCAATCAAAGTGATGAATACAATAAACTTCAAACAACATATTACTAGACACAATGTACCTAAAAAATTTCTCCGCATGATAGCTGTTAAATGCATCCCACGCTCCTTCGGATATCAAGTGTGAATAAAGATGATGTGGGTATGGATGGATTTTCCCTTTAGCATCTTTACGATGATATTTTGTTAAAATTGTGTAGAAGCCTCTATGAATCCTTCCTGTAAATCTTAATACATATTCCGTGTGTGGGGTATCTACTATAAATGCACTCTACAAAGGATGATGAAGATCAAGTCAATGTTTATTATTTTATTTTATTTTAATAAATTATAGAAATGATATCATAATGTTACTGTAATCTCTTCCCACATTAGTGTCTTAATCTAGTTGACAAAATGGTTCCATGACTATACATCAATCGCATGCATTATTGAGTGATGATCCCAATGTATTTATTAAACATGGACTTGTTGGGGTTAACATGCTCACCTCACTTATTCCATCTCACCTCAAATTTGATTCCCTTTTCTTTTGCCTTAAGGATTTTGGATAACACTGTCAAACTACGATGCTATTGATTTTTTTTTGCATCTCTAGGGTTTCATTTCCTACCATTTCCTTAGTTTTAGCATCATCATTATGTTCCTCTAGAATTCTAGCATCGGTATTGAGACTAGCAGCAACATGCTGAAAAACTTTTGTACCTCAGCACTAGGACAAGAAACAATAGCTCTAGAAACCTATTTTTCCTCTTCATAAAATCATCAACAAATAGATAATAACATAAGGAAACACAATGTATATTTCAATAAAAAAATAAATTGATTATTGTACTTCCTTTTTTAAAGGATGAAGATATTTGACCCCACTATCGACTATGTAAATCCCTTCATTGTGGTCTCCTCTGACATAAAAAACTCCATCTACATTGGTACTACTATGAAATGATTTCAAAGTCCCAATGAAAGGGTTATCCTATGTTAAATGTTCATCTGAACCTTCAATTTGTTTGGTCGATAAAAGAATAAATGACCAGTTTTGGTTTGCGGGATCTAGAACATAAAATACTTATACTGTTTGTAAATCCATTTTAAATGGTTCACCTTTATCCCCTTCCTTACTAAAATCAACTTTCATGAATCTAAACTCATTTATTTTAACATCACTCATATTATCAACCCACTTGCATTGAAAAATCATCACTTGGAATTTCATATAATCCAACTTCCATATTTGTTTGATAATGCCTAAGTATGACATATTCGCATAAATTAGATTTCTATCATTAGCACTGAAAACATGCATCGCTTCAGCCACAAGTGTAACCCTACTATTATTCATGGAAATTTTATCATCATGTTCATTAGTATATAATGTGTAACCATTAATTATGTAATCATTTTAATATAATACATACACACTTGGTCCTCCATCTATCCATCGAAGTCGTTCTGAAATTGAGTCAATATTTTCATCTGAATTCTTAAAAATATGGTCCTGAAACCATCCAATAAACTATAGATTATGTTTATTTGATATCCATTTTTCATCCCTATATGGATTCAAATTTCTAAAAATTTATTTTTGGGTTTGAAGATATGGGTTAACGTCAAAACTATTATTCAAAATGTAAAGTTGGGACTGCTCCCAATCTATAATATTGATTGTGTCAACCTCCCTTCTAGAAATTCCTTTAATCTTAAGACACCCAATGTTATGATTTTTCAGTACGCCAATGCTTTCCTCACCAGATTGGTATTTGGTACAGAATTCAATGGCTTCCTCAACAATATATCGCTCTGCAATACAACCCTCTGGCCGACTTCAATTTTTCATATACCCTTTCAAAATATTTATATACTGTTCAACGGGGTAAATCCATCTATAATGTACATGACCACATAGTTGAACCTCTCTCACCAAGTGAATCATCAAATGAACCATCATATCAAATAATATCGATAGGAAGAACATTTCCAATTCACATAATATGACATAAATTTATCTTTCTATAGTTGGCAATTTTGTCAGGTCTATAACTTTTCTGCATATAGATTTGAATAATAAACAAATCTTTTTTAATGTGTGGCATACATTCTTTGGAAAAATGCAACATAAAGATATATGAATTAGATCTTGCATCAAAACATGGCAGTCATGTGATTTCAGACCCTTTAAATTTAAATTTCCCATTGGTACAATATTCTTGATATTTGATTAATACCCCTATAGAACCATTATATCATTTAAGAAGTTGAAAACTGATATCTCTCTTGCCTGGAAATATTCTAAGAAGTAGGAGTAAGAAATGTTTGTTTTTCACCTTTCACTGGTGCCAACTCTTCTCATATTTCCATATCAACCATGTCCAACCTAGCCTTAATTCCATCATTTTTTTTTCAGGTGCATTTAGCAATGTGTCGATGACACTATCACATAAGTTTTTTTTCAACATGCATAACATTAAAAAAATATCTGACATATATACAATTCTAGTATGGTAATTAAAAAAATGTTCCCTTTTTCCAATCAGTTCTTGTAGGGTTTTTCAAAAAAGGTTTACCAAAAGTAGTGTCCATATCTTCTACTTTATCAAGCAATTGATCACCTATTAGTGGAGACGGTTCTGTGAATTCTTCTAAACATCCATAGAATGATGTTGTCCAAGATTGGTACTTATGTCGTTAGGGTATAAATCTATGATGTCTTAGAAACATGGTTTTTGATGAAATTTTCAACCAAATTAACTGTATACATTGTTTACAAATAGGACACCCTTGGGTTTCTTTAATTTTATATCCTAAAAAATTTCCATAAGTAGAAAATATATTTATTATCCTGTAAAATATGTCTCTAAAATTGAAATGTTTATTTTTTTAAGCATCATACAATGTAAAACTTGAATCCCACAATAATTTCAAATAGTCGATCAATGGATCCAAATAAACATCAATATCATTACCCAATTGATTTTGTCCTGATATAAGCATAGTTTACATGATGTATTTTTTGTTTCACACATAACTATGGTGGTAAGTTATAATTTAACAACATAACAAGCCATGTAATGTTACAAATTCTTTGAAAACAAAATGATTCGTTGATCATATAATGATTCACTGTTTTATTTCACCCTTATACCAATGTATTAAATTGGTTTTGTAATGAAAATTACATGTATAATAACAAATTCCATGCCATGTTTGATTCAATTATTTTATTTTAAACACTGTTAAAAAGTGAAATGTTACTTGTTTTGATAGTTACATTGTGGGTGGAGGTGATTTGGAGAACTCATGATGAAATCCAAGAAAAATGGGCCAATCTGCACAGGATTCAAGCACACCAGTGGACTAAAACTCTTACTACTACTAAACCGTGGCTTCAAATGGGAGGAAACTTTTTGATATGGTCCAAAATGTAATAAGATACATTTCATCTGAAAGAGACGAATCCAAATTCATCTTTTATGAGGCCCATACAGACTGATCTGTCCAATAAAATGAATTTACACAGGGTCAAAACCTTTCCTCTGTATTTTGGCAGTATCTCTAATTATATACTATATTTGGCCTCCAAATTTGACATGGAGGTATAAAAGTTGTCTAAAAACAACTCATTAGTTTTTTTAAAGTGAATTAATACTGTATGACTGGCCAAAAACATGGACTAAGAGTATTCTTGAAATCAGGGTGCCCAGAACCACTTCCCACTTTTCCTATAAATTGGCACCTTGGGCACCCTATTTTGGAGTTCAACCAGGAGGCACAGTTATACCATTTTTTATTCCCAAAGGTGTCTTCCTATCACCCCTATATGTTCTGGAGGCTATGCAAAGTGATACTTCAAAATCTTATTCTTCCTCTCCTACCATGGATATCTAAACCCCTTGTGATCACCCGGGGAGGAACGTGATGTAATCCCGAGCTTCATGTTTGTATTACATTGAATAAGATTTTTAATTCCAAGTTGTATGTTGTTTTTATTCATCATATATTTTTATTTAATTGATTTATATACTGGTATGTTATACTAAAACTCAAATGATCATGTTTGGGGTACCCTTTCATGTGATGTTTCACACATCATTCATCACTTTTTCCTCCCTCATTCAATTATAGTGTTTGCTTGGTTAATATTGGTCAATTGAACTCACATAAGCACTGTAATGTTCATTTACATTTATTTCATGATATAAAAATCCAAATATAATACAAACCTGGACTGCACATTGTGTTTTTCGTGTTTTACCTCGGTGAGTTTTGGTTATGATGTCGAACACAAATCACCCAATCATCGGCGGTGTCCGGTGAATCATTGTCTGTTTTCAAATGAACACTAGGAGGTATAATATAATAAAATAAGTAAAATTATGGTAATAGGTGTTAAAAAATAGGTATTAAAAGATCTATACCCTTTCCCTTGAATCGATGAAGGATGAGCATCACGAAACTTCCCTAGGTTGATCATGTTTAATTAATCTTATTTATTTCTACTTTGTTTTATCACTTTAATTTTATATTGTCATATTTAATCATCAAACAAAACTATTATAAAACCCCCTTTCTATTTTTTTACTTTCATAATAAAAAAAATTTAATTAATGATCTAAGGCTCCGTCGTGAGATGACCTCGGGTTGCTGCTATACTACAGAAATTCTAGTCAAAATTAAACAACTAATTTGATGCGCTCGACAACACGATAAAATTTTGGTGTCATTATTGAGGATCCAAGATCATTTTATTCTATTTATTTATTTTTATTTATTTATTTTTTATTTTTAATTAGTACTCCCTTTAATTTTACATCCCCCCATTTTATTGCTTTTTTATTTTTGTTTGTTTTTGTCTGTTCTTTCTCTCTCTCTCTATTCTTTTTTATCTATTCTATATCACTAAATATAAAGTATAACATTATCTTATCTTCTCTTATATCATTTATTAAGTGTTTTTATTTCATTAATCTTCCATAAAAAAATTAAAAAAACAAAAAAACAACAACAATCAATCAATCAAATTAGACATCATTATTGCATGACAAGATCTGACAAAGAAAAACTATTTGAATTTGAACATGAAATTGAAAAGACAGTTCATTAAAAAAATTAGGGAATCTATAGTAGTTATATAAATTAACACTAAGAAACCTCTTGTGGAACCTCAAGTGGTCCTAAACAACTCAAAAATTGATCCCAATCAAACCCAAGAAAACATGGTTGGAAATAATCGAACTTTGAATGAACTGACCACCCCAGATATGGAGTACCAACCTGTATACATCCAATATCAGAAAGAATCAGCCAACATTGAGTTGATATCAGGCCTCATACACCATCTTAAATTCCATGTTCTTCTGGGTGAGTACCCTCAAAAAAATCTCAACGAGTTTCACATAGTGTGCCCCATCATGAAACTCCAAAATGTGTTTAAGGACTTAATTATGTTTAGGGCCTTCCCTTTCTCCCTTGATGGTGTAGAAAAATATTGGATATACTCTTTTCCTACCACAATTGGGGGATTAAATGACCTAGAAAGACTCTTTTTATAGAAGTTCTTCCCTGCATCCCAAACTACATCAATTAGGAAAGAAATTTGTGGCATTACGCAATCACAAGGTGAGTCCCTTCATGAATACTGGGAGAGATTCAAAATACTTTGATCAATCTTTCCCCACCACCATATTAGTGAAAAAATATTAATCCAATACTTATATGAGGGACTTGTCCCCATGGATCATGGAATTATTGATGTTGCAGCTGGTGGTTTCCTTGTTGATAAAACTCATTCCGCCACTTGTGACTTAATAGCCAACATGGCTCAAAATGCACAACAATTTGGAACACGAGAAATTTCACAAACCTGATGAGTTCATGAGGTAAGTCATTTATCTCTAGAATAAAAGGTAGAAAACAATAGTGAAGAGATGCATGCCCTTATAAGGCAATTATATCAAGCACAAGGTAACTCACAATCTCCTCCAATTCCATTACAATGTGGTATTTGTTCGGACAATACTGATTTTTCTGACCAGTTCCTACAACTTCAAGATTCTCCTGAGTCATGTATAACCATGTTCCTAAGGAATCCATTCCAATAATAAACTCCCTTAAAGTGATAAAAATTTAGTCCAAATCCAAATCTCAGGTGTCAAGCACAACCCCAGTACCAACAATAAGGAAACTCAAGCAACCCCAAGTAGAATTGGTATCAACAAGGCCAAGGTATGAAACCTTATTATCCTTTAATTTCTCAAAACAATCATCCTCCCCATCCCAAATCTGCACCAAGCCTCGAGGATATGGTGAAGAAAATGGAAACTCAGAACCTACAATTCCAACAAACTACACAATCAGTTATTCAAGACCTACGAACTCAAGTTGGTAAATTAGCAAACACCATCAGTGAGCATAAGATGCAAATTATTGGACAACTACCATCCCAAACCATTTCTAATATGAAGGAAAAAAGGTAATGTTTGTGAAATTACACTTTATAGTGGTAAAGAAGTTTATCCTTCTACTGATTCTACACAACAGGTATGTCCCCTTCTTGAAAACACTCTTTATCCACCCATAAATGATTCTAGTGAAGAAAAAAAAAACCAAAAGGGTAAACTAATTATCATTGAGAATTCCCATGAACTATCCATTCCTCTTACTTTCCCCCAAAGACTCTCTAAATCTAATAAGAATTTTGATAATGACATTGATAAAGTGATAATGGATACATTTAAAAATATGCAAGTTAACATTTATTTATTGGATGCAGTTAAACAAATACCTCGATATGAAAAATTTCTTAAAGGGATTTGCACCCATAGAAGGAGACTGAAGGGGAATTAAAGAGTCAACCTGGGAAGGAAGGTCTCAGCCTTGATTCAACCAGCAATTCAAACCAAGTGCAAGGATCTGGGAACTTTAACAATACCTTGAACCATAAGGGATATATTATTTTCAGATGGTATGCTAGATTTAGTTGATTCAATTAATGTAATTCCTTACTTTGTGTACACTTATCTTAAGGTTGGAGAGATTCAATCAATAGGAATCATATTTCAACTTTCCAACTAAAGAACAACACACCCGTCAGGAGTGGTTGAGGATGTCCTTGTAAAAGTGAAGAATTTAATCTTCCTCACTGACTTCTATATTCTTAAGATGGAGGATACCCAAACATAAGGGCATTCCCCTCTATTAATTGGGATTCCATTCCTCAAAACTGCAAAGATGATCATCAATGTTCACAATGGTATGCTATCCATGGAGTTCAGTGGAGAAAAGGTAAGTTTTAACATCCTTGAGGCTATGAAACACCCCATTGAATAGCACTACACTTCCTATCTATTCGATGGAACTGATCTCAAATGATGCACACACACACGATTGTCTCCTTAACCCATGCTCTGATTCAATTTCCTCTTCTTCACCCGTGGATTATTTGAGTTTTGATTAGTGTTTTGAGTGTTGTGTGGGTTCTAAAAAGTGTAAATTTGTTGATTTAATTGATTTGTTTGTTCATTCTGAGGTACCCATGACTGTCGATGATTCTGAAAATCTCATTTCAATAGATTCTCTATCCTTAGAGAATAAACATGAGTAGATAGAAATATTCATGTACCTCACTCCCCATAAACACCCTCCCTCAATCCAAAAAACAACGATGTTGGAAATTAAACCACTTCCTTCCATTTTAAAATATGTGTATCATGAGGGTATTGACCAACAACCTTTTATTATTACCAATAACCTCTCTCCACAACAAGAATCAAATATGCTCAACCTTTTGAGTGAGTGTAAAAAGGTAATAGGATGGATATTGGATAATATTACAAGTATTAGACCATCTATTTGTATGCACCATATACTTGAGGAGGATGAGGCTAAACCCGTAAGACAATCTCAACACAGGTTGAATCCCACTCTCCTTGAAGTGGTAAAATTAGAAATCAGTAAATTATTTGCTGCAGGGATCATTTATCCTATATCTAATAGTAAATGGGCTAGCCTAGTGAAAATTATGCCTAAAAAATAGGAAGAAAATTTGTGTCAAATGAAATGAATTAATTGGTTCCAACACATGTGAAAAACAGTTGGCGAGTCTGTATTGACTACCATCGATTGAATCAATCCATGAGGAAGGACCACTTTCCTCTACATGTCATTGACCAAATGTTAGAACGATTGGATGGTAATTCCCATTATTGTTTCCTTGATGGATATTCAGGTTATTTTAAAATCCATATAGCCCCTAAGGATCAATAAAATACAACATTTACCTATCCATTTGGGAAATTTTCATACAGAAGAATGCATTTTGGTATTTTTAATTCTACTGCTACTTTTCAGGGTTATCTGTTGAGTATATTTTCAGTGTACCTTGATAATTTCATGGAAGTTTTTGTGGATAATTTCATAGTTTATGGAACTTCTTTTGATGAATTTTTCTCACGCCTAGGATCTATCCTCCATCATTGCATAGAAAAATGTCTTATATTAAATTATGAAAAATGTCATCTCATGGTTGAATGGGGGATAGTTCTTGGGCATGTTATTTTAAAAGAGGTAATTCAATTGGATAAATCCAAACTTGAATTAATTTCAACCCTTCAATATCCAAAATGATTTCGTGAGGTGTGATCTTTCTTGGGTCATGCTGGTTTTTACTAATGATTCATTAAATACTTCAGAAAGATCGCACTTCCCTTTTCTCGGTTATTAAAAAATGATTCTGAGTTTGTGTTTTATAAAAATTGTGAGGATTCTTTCAATTCCCTAAAAAGTAATCTCACATCACCTCCTTTCATCCTACCACCAAGGTGGTATCTTCCCTTTAAGCTTATTTGTGATGCCTCTAAATTTTCAGTTGGGTTACTTTTATCAAAAAGGGTTGATAAAAATCCTCATGTAATTGTGTATGCTTTACGTACCCTTGAACCTGCCAAGAAAAACTAAACAACCACTGAAAAAGAACTTATTTCTATTGTGTTTTTCTTGAAAAAATTACATTCATATATTATCAGGTCAAAAATAATTGTCTTTTCTGATCATATTGCCCTTCGTTTCCTCATAAAGAAACCTAAAGATAAGACCTGCCTCATTCGGCGGATGCTCGTCCTACAGAAGATTGTCCTTGAGATTAGGGATAAGAGAGGAGTGGAAAATATGGAAATTTACCACATTAGTAGTATTTTCCCATCATTGGACCATCATGTTGACTCACCCCTCCCTATTGGAAAATTCTTTCCTCATGAGAACCTTTATGATGTTATGGACCTTACCCCCTGGTATGTAGACATTGTGAATTTTCTAGAAACATCTAGGGTCCCCACTGATTTCATCACTTCATAATCCTAGATATTTAAGCATGATTCTCGGTGTTATATTTGGGATAACCCATATTTTGTGGAGAATTTATCGTGACCAAGTAGTTCATCGATGTGTCCCTAACCATGAGTTCACATCTATTTTAACCTTTTACCACACTTTGGCTGGTGGGGGACACTTTGGCTCTCAATGTATGGCTTGAAAGGTCCTTGAATCAGGTCTTTATTAGCCAACCTTGTATAGATATTCCCATCAGTTTTGTAAGTCATGTACTAGATGTCAATTCACTGGGAATATCTCCAAGAGGAATGAAATTCCCTAACAACCCATGTTATTGGGTGAAATTTTTTATGCATGGGGAATTAACTTCAGGGGTCCATTTTCAAATTCAATTGAATATTTGTACATATTATTGGTTGTTGACTATGTATCTAAATGAGTGGAAGAAAAGGCCACCAGGACTGATGACTCTTGAGTGGTTTTTCATTTTCTGAGGTCCCAAATTTTTAGTAGGTTTGGTTTACCAGGATTAATCATTAGTGATCAAGGTTCACATTTTTGCAATCTCAACATGAAAAAATTGATTCGTAAGTATGGGTTTGATCATAATGTCTCTACTACATAGAACCCCCAAAATAATGGACAAGCAGAAATCTGAAATTATGAAGTTAAGAGAATCTTGGGGAAAATGTTAAAACCCAATAGGGAATATTGATGTTTGCACTTGGATGATGCACTTTGGGGGTACCGTATTGCTTTTAAAACCCTAACCAGAATTTCACCATACAAGATTGTTTTTGGAAAGGCTTTTCACCTACTAGTGGAGGTAGAACACTATGCATATTGGGATGTTAAACAATGTAATATGAATCTTTCAGATGTAGGTGAGTATATGAAGTTTTAGATTCTTGAGTTGGAAGAAATTTGACGTGATGCATATGAGAAATCTCGGATATATAAAGAGAAGACAAAGTCTATCCATGATAGAATTATTCATCATCAGAAGTTTCATATTGGTGAGAAGGTCCTCATATACCATTCCAGGATAAATCTCCACCCATGTAAGCTTCGTTCCTGATGGCTTGGTCCTTATAGGCTTACTGATGTTTACCCTTTTTGTGCTATACATTTTTTTAGGAGAAGAGTGGAAAGATGATTATTTTAAATGGGTAGAGGATCAAACAATTATATGAGGATTTTCCAAAGAATCTTGTGGAGGAAATCCAACTGATAGATGCCAAATATGACACCACTTAGTAGGTTGTACCTTCTCCCTACCATTATTTAATTGTCTATTAATTTAAAATACTTTCATTAAGGACAATGTAACTTTTAGGTGTGGGGAAGTGTGACATGTCATAGTTAGGATTAAAAAAAACAAAAAAAAGAAAAGAAAAACAAATGTGTTTTTATTTTTGATTTCTTTTTACTTATTTTTTGTTTTTAGATAAAAAATATTCTTAAAAAGAATAACCAAAATATTTTTTCATTCTTGAGTCGATTTTGCAGAAAATTCCATTAAATTTGGAAATATGTATTCAAATGATTTTTGATAAGGAATATTTTTCTATAATTTTTATTTTCAAAACATTCTTAGGTATTTAATGGATTATTGAATCTCGTGCCTCATTAGCACTGACCAATATTTCAATCCCTTACCCGAGAGAAATTTTAATCCCTTTATTACATATTATTCCTTTTAATCACTTTCTTGAGAGTCTCAAGTCATGTAGAGAAACTATAAATTTCCTTGATTCTATTTTAATCCATAAGATTTAAGTATGCTACATTCATGATAGAGGAAATCATTCATTGACAATCCATTTGAACAATTATCCTTATTTTAAGCCACCTTTACATTTTATCCTTATTATGCCTTAGAGACCCTGAAATTACTATTAGGTAGCCACATTACAAGCTAATTTATCTTTACCTACCCATATCTTATGTATATTCTTGTATATTTTCAGAGAGTGTTGGTGAGAGGGTGTTTCCATGGGAATTATAGGGAGAGCATCATTGTTATGGGTTGATATAATGGGTGTCTACATTTTCCTTGGGAAATGGGTTCACAAGATATATTACATCATTTTTTTACACATGTTTCCCTCTATCTCCAAAAAATTCTATACATTACAAAAAATATAATTATTTACATTGAAAAAATAGAACAAAAGAAAAAAATGGAGAAATATGATGTTTACTCATTATTGTTCATTTCTTGGTTGTGACCCACAGCGATGGAAAATGGGGAGAGTGAGTTAGAGGTGATACACTTTGTGAGGGGTTGAGTTTGTACATTCATTGTGAGCACTTTCTTAATTTTGACATGTTTTCTACATAATATATTAAACAATCCTCTTCTACCTCATATTTTTAAACATTAAATACTACAAACCCTTGAACCTCAGAACCACCTATTGGAAGACCTCTTGAGTAGCAGACTAGTTTCTACTGGTAGTGAAATGGGAATCTTAGAAATTATATGGTAAGATCACATAAAATCTGGGAAAATAGCATAAATCCACTTTCATAAGTTCCTTTAGTGAAGGGGTTAAATGTTTAGGTGAGGTAGGTTGTGACATGTTGCATGGGTAAACAAATGAAGCTGAACAAATTCGAATGTGACAAAAGAAAAATGACAGGAAAATTGATTCTATAAACGAGACATGGTGAATTTCATTTCAAAAAAATCTTACATGTTTTCACACCATTTATTTAGTAATGGGATATGATTAGGATATTATAATTTTCCTAGGAGTGAAAATGTTTAGGTGTGGGGGTGTGATCATACCACGATTCGCTATTTTATTTCACCTTTATACCAATGTATTAAACAGGTTTTAAATTGAAAATTAAAAGCATAATAATAAATTTTACTCCATGTTTGATTCAATTATATTGTTTTAACCACTGTTAAAAAGGTCCATGTTATTTGTTTTGATAATTACATTGTGGGTGGAGGTGATTTGGAGGACCCATGATGAAGTCAAAAAAATGGGCCAATCTGCATAGGATCCAAGCACACTAGTTGATTAAAATGGTTACTGATACTAAAATATGGATCCAAATGGGCAGGAACGTTTTTGGTCAAGTCCAAAATGTAATTAACTACATTTAATATGAAGGATCCAAAGCCCAATTCGTCCATTAAGAGGCCCATATGGACAGATCTGTCTAACAGAACGAATCTGCATGGGGTAAAAACTTTTCCTATGTATTTTGGAAATATCCCTTATTATATATCAGATCTGGCCGCAAAATTTTACATGGAGGTATAAAAGGTGTCTTATAATGACCCTATAGTTCTGTCCAAAGTGATTTAATACTTTCTTACCTGCCAAAACTATATACCAAAAAAATTATTTAAATTAGGGTGCCCAAAACCACTTCTCACTTTTCCAACAAATTGGCACTTTGGTCACCCTTTTTTGGAGTTCAGCCAGGAGGAAAGGTTTTGCCATTATGGACTCCCAAAGGTGTCTTCCCATAATCCCTAGAAGTCATGGAGGCTATGAAAAGTTCTAATTCAACATCTTCTTCTTTCTCCCCTCCCATGGATTTCTAAACCCCTTGTGATCACCCAGGGAGGAACGTGATGTAATCTTGAGCTTCATGATTGTATTACATTGAATGGTATTTTTAATTCCAGGTTATATGTTGTTTTTATTCATCCTCTATTCTTATTTAATTGATTTATATACTGGTATGTTATACTGAAACTCAAATGATCATGTTTGGGTGTACCCTTTTATGTGATGTTTCACACATCGTTCATCCCTTTTTCCTCCCTCATTCAATTGCGGTGTTTGTGTGGTTCATATTTTCCAATTGAACTAAAATGAGCACTATAAAGGTCATGTACATTTATTTAATGGTATCACAAATAAATAAAATACAAGCCTGGATAGAACATCGAGTTCTTCATGTGTTGCCTTGGTGAGTTTCATTTATGTTGTTGGACACAAATCACCCAATCATCGGTGGTGTCCGGTGAATCATTGTGTGTGTTTCACTGAACCCTAGGAGGTATCCTAGAATAAACTCAGTAACATTATGGTAACAGGTGTTGCAAACTAGGTATTAAAATATCTATACCCTTTCTCTTAAAGCGATGAAGGATGAGCATCACGAGGATTCCCTAGGTTGACCACGTTTAATTAATATTTTTTATTTCTACATTGTTTTATCGATTTCATTTTCTATTGTAATATTTAAGCATCAAACCCAAGTATTATAAAACCCCATTTAACTTTTTTACTTTCATAATCAGAACCAATTTTTTGAATTAATGATCTACGTCTCCATCGAGAGACGACCTAGGGTTGCATCTATACTGCAGGCATTCTAGTAAAAATTAAACAACTAATTTGATACGTTCGACAACAAGATCATTCACTCCATTTGTAGATAACACAAGATGAAGGTTTCTCGCCTCATTTCCAAATTCAGGATACTCATGATCACTTATCTTCCACTAAGGAGAGTCTTTCGGGTGACGTGGTTTCCTATATTTAATTCTTGTATCTGCATGTCATTTCAATTGGCATGTAGTCTCCTCACATCCATATAGGCACCTAAACCTTGGAATGATGGGAAAGTACAACACAACTTTTGTAGGAATGGATTCATCATTCTTCTATCGATAATAACCACACTTTAGGCATTATTTTAGTGATTTTTTCTCCTTGATAAATAGTATATATTTATTTGGGAAGGCGTGTGTTCTTTCAGAGAACATACCCATCGATCATAGAATTACTTTGTCGTCGTATGTTCATCTCGGAAGCTCATTATCTTCTAGGAGCATGTCATTTAGGAGAGCATGTAGTTTCGTAAAACTGGTGTCACTCCACCCATTTCCTTCTTTCAAATTATACAGCTTCAATACGGTTTAAAATACTATATATTTAGTGAAACTAACATACAATGATGTCTTTGCGCAACTCTTTAACTTCTCAAACAATTTTGGGCAATCAAAAAGTTCATCTTAAACTTTCCTTGTCATTTCCTTAATACGATGTTCGTCATCATTCACATATATAATCACATCCTCTATACAATCATCTTAATTGTTCATACTTGTAATCATATCAGATGATCCATAAAACGTAGTGCTATCCCAACCACTACCTACATTCATTTTTCCCCATGTTTATTCCAACATGTATAACTTCGATCTATTCTATGACAGGTCAAATGTTCTTACAACTCCTCTGGACTAATTTTTCTTGAATAACAACAGCGTAAACATGGACAAAAGGTTTGAGTAGGTTCATGTGCATGATATTTTGAAAACATCAATAAACTCTTTCACACCATATTCATACTCTTTTATCAACCGATTGGAATTCATCCATTATTTATTCATATTCATCCTATTTGATTTAGTAATTTTAATATTTAACAAAATATGTTCGACTAGGGTTATCATCCAATTATAATAAATGGAACTAGCTATAGTAAACAATACCCTTACCTATCCATGCATTACTCAGGACCAAAGTAGATCACACCCATCTTCCCAACCACCTGATCAATAGAACTAGATATTAGAATCCCTTGCACTAGAATGTTTTAGTATCCCACATGTGATCTATATGCATTGTTGAAAACTAGTTTTTTAGTGTTTCTCTAGAAACATAAATTCTCAAGTCAAGAACTATGGTACAAAACTAATAGATGGGTTTTTTTCCATCGATTGCATCCAAGTGGAAGGATTCATTACATGTGTTATAATTGTTATTTGACTAGGGTGTCTATAAAGTGTCCCATAGAGTCCTCTAGTGAAATGGTTTTCTAAGATTCAATGGAATTGCACTGGTAACAAAGTGGTGGTGCCATTCAAATGGGTAAGGTTTGGATAGATATTCAATTGTGGAAGAACTAGACCATGGAAAAAATGGCATAACAATTATTCCAACAACCGCAACGCCATACAAACACACAATCATGCTCACAATCGCAACACCATACAAAGAAAACAAACACAATTTTAGATTTTACAAAGAATCCCTTATTCAATTCCACTTTTTAATTTAGGGGTTATCACAGAAGTTTTATCATCTTGGGGAATTAATTCATTATCCAAGTATATGTAAATTACCAATTTCTATATTCAAGTGTTCAACAAGAACCAACCAACATGTAATTCATTTAGTGCCGAAACAGATACCACCAACGGACATGATTTTCAGTTGGGCGTTTATCCCGTATAATTCAAAACATAACCATCAATATCAAATAGTAATAACATTTGAACAAGAGGAAACCAATGAGTAAGAGGAGGAAACTCACTGTAAAGGTGTCATGCAGCACACAGTGGAGGTGCGTTCGTGGCGGAGGAGAGGTGAAAAATATATGAGATTTCCAACTGAAAGGAAAACATAAAATGAGAACTCATATTTTATACCTATCCAAAATAGGTCCAATGGGATTTAGGAATGGGACATGTCTAGTTAAATAGTTTTATTGGTCCATAGTGGGATTTTATTCTCCATCTATGATATCTGCTTCCTGTTTATTTATTTTTTGTGTATCTACTATTTTCATAGATGTTCAACTTATAAATGGGACTTGTCTGGTTTTCTGGAGAAAGATCATTTTTAATTTACTCTAATTTATGGGTAAAATATTCCACATTAATTGTATTTTTTCCAAGGGATCATTGTTATCCTGTAGATATCATGAACACCTCTTAGGTTAGTGGAAATTTAGGTTAGTTGTTGGTTATGATACTAGTGTAGGAAAAAAAATTACATTTCCAATTGTAACTGACCCATGTCCATTTAAATATAGTATGGGGGTCAGACACTAATATATTCCCAACTCCACTGGAGTTCCTATGGGGGTGGGTCTTGATAGTATCGTAACTGATAAATCTTTTAGGTTAGTTGTTTTATTTCATCATGGGGTTCAATAAGAAGAGGTGCATCATGCATCCAAGGATGTGTATCATAGACTAAAACTAGAGGCTGGGAATGTAAAACACACAAAGCATATGAAAGTTCCAAACACCCCTTGAGTTTCAAACACATACACACCCAAAAACTTCATAATTGACAAAAGGACCCTTAACCTTTCGAAACACATACCAAATCATTTCCATAAAAAATCCATCAAAACATTAAAATGAAGAAACCTTTATAAAACAAACCAAATAATTTATCAAAAATTTTACAAACAAACCAAACAATTTATAAACAATTATATAAACAACTCAACCAGTTTATAAAAAATTTTATAATAAGATAACAAGTTTATGAACAATTTTTTTTTCAGTCCAAACAAAGTATAAATAATTTTATAAGCAACCCAATTCAATATGAAAGCTAATTTGAAGTATAATGGCCTTCATGAGAGAATCCATTGAAACCTGTAATTCTTTTATGTCCACTAAATATTTCCCCATCTACCACTGATTTTTAGCAATACATAACACAACTAATATTTCTCATCCTTCATTCCTTCTCATTATAGTTCACTCATGACATAGATGCATCAGATTTTTTCTTCTAGTCATCTGATCCCTTATATGCCAATAATCCTACTTCTAGAGCTTGAAACTATCCACACTTCCCATAACCCTAAATCCCACCCCCCATGTGAAACTCCCACACCCTTCAACAAAACAATATAATTTTATAAAATCATCTTATAAAGAATTTCCCACACACCTTCTGACCCTTTGTCCATATTGATCCATCACATATGAAAGATTCTAAAAAACATGACACTAACTCCCACTTAATGGGAGTTCAGTGATTTGAACCGATAATCCAAACTCTAGAATCATTATTTGGTCTTCGAAAATCACATGGAAACAAATTCAGTCACTCCCTCTAGATGCAGGTTATAGGAACCTCTGAAATTTGAAATTCTATGAAATAGATACTTTGATGTTTCATTGAGAATGCATGAGATTTCTGTAATAGGATTCAATATCATTGTATTATACTTCAAGCTAATGTCTCCATATAATGGAACATTGAGATCCTACAGGAATAGTGAACCAATGAAATCCAATATCTAAAGCTTCCACAATCATGTCATTAATTCACTACTATCAGAATTTCAATAATCTTCTAGAAACCTCTATAATTCCACTTGATGAACATAACATGCCGCACGACACCTACATCTAGAAGTGTTTTGATATCTAGGAAAACCCATGGTACTACCACCATATTCTAGTGAAATTCTTCTGAAAACCTAATAAACCATCAACCCAATAGTCTTCTAGAAAAACTTCTTTTGATTCTTTAAAAAACTACTCCCCAAAAAACACTACATTCGTGCTTTATCATCGATTACTACAAACAGTTTTTGGGACATAAAAAAGGAACATAAGCTTTGATACCAATTATTGGGGACACGTGGAAATTTTAAGATCATCGGTAGTTTTTACTATTGATTCTCCAATATAGTGGAACTTCATCCAAATGTCTCATTTTATCCACTGATACGTGCATCCCTCGTGACTTCAATTACCAAAATTGGGATGACCACACACCCGACCACTACACCTATTTTTCCTCCAACTTGGATTCCCCTGGTTTTAGTCATCTTAGTATCCTTATTTTAATGATAATACAAGAGAACAAGCATACATAGAATATATAAACATGTTAGTACAATGTAAAATGAAAATTTTATATTGGGATTATTTGATTCATACTTTAATCTAAAGTGTATGATAGAACAAAAACATCACATTTTTATTCCATTGAAAAAAGAGAACATGAGTTACAAGGTAAAGGAAATTTTGGAAAACCCTACTTAGTTCTCTAGAAGATGTATCACATATACCATATTTTTATCACTTTATATCCTCTATACTCCTTCCAATTATTTGAACCTAGCCTTTTTAATTTCAACATATGGGAATCTGGACGTGCTTAAGTGTGCTCCTCTAACTATAGCCAACTAATTTCGATACTTAGGCCTCATCGGTGTTGGTAAAATCAACTCTTACATTTATTTATACAAGAATATATACTTACACATGTATTTCATACCACTCTTTCCAGTAGTCCTAAACTAATCATCTAGTCACAACTTCCCTCCTAGAATTTTAGGTATCCTTCCATAGGCATGAGTAATTGTTGATTGTTAGTAGAAACTTCATTTATGACCACCAACACCAGTGAATGGTGCATTCTATATCCACTACACTCTAATGAATTTGATGAACTATTCCTTTTTCATTTTATAGGAGAGACTCACATGAATCATCATTAGATTTCATGGAACTCATGGACTTATACACCTCTATCACCTCCTTTGGATATTCATTCAAATACCAGTAGCATCCCCTACCATTCACCTAACATCATTTATTTAGACCCATAACCTATGTCATGGGTACTTGCATAGAATGTTACAACTCAATATTTCCACAGTCGGACTCCACTGTACTCCATCAAAAGAACTCATTCATCCAACTACTCATTCTGAACATCTAGTAAAGGCACTCTCACTGAACATTCAGTGAAGGAACCATCTAGATACCTGCATCTAGTGAGCTAACATTTTAAGGATTCATTGAACATTAATTAAACTGAAATTTCTACTATAGGTGAACTGATAAATCCAACTTCTAAACTTCCAGTGAACTAAATTGAGCATCCTAAACTCATAATTCAATGGTGCTAGTGAACTGCTCTTTATAAAATATCTCCTAAGTGAACTTTCAATGAATGAACTTCCATATCATTAACACTTGACCAAGAAAACAATTATCACACCAAAATCTAACGTAGGTCTCATCAAGGGGTGGAAAGTAACTAAATAAATACCATTTTTATGAATTTAGAAACAAGCCTTTACTATATATATAAAGTATTCATACATTTAAAAATACCTATTTAAAACCATCTGAAAAAAGTGTAAATCTAATGGAATACACCAATAACTCCAAACAAAAATCACAATCAATCCATGGAAGATATTAAATAATTCCATAAATCAAATATACAACCCCTTAATAATATGGGAAACCCCTAAACCAAGAATCACCTCACTTTATAAATTTTGATTTTTTCAATAAACCATGAACAAATAATTTAACTTCAACAAATCCATCATTTCCATTTTATTATGAATTTAGAATAAATGAAACATGATTTTGAATAAAAGTATAATTGAATTATTAAAATACAAACATTAGGTCAAAGGAAACCCGAAAGTGATCGTGTAAAATCTTTTACTAGTCAAATTTAGATAACATATACTTAATTTATCTAATTAAAAATCATGTTTAGAACATCTAGCATCAAAGGAAGTATCAAATAAATGGAATGAAATATAATTACCAACATCAACCGATATAAGGGTTCATCCAAACCCTACGCACCCTATGGAAACCAAGGAAACCACAATATAGACTCACTGAGGGGAATATGTAATTGTAGAAGTGGATGTCGGGACAGTCGTTGGATGAGGAGGGCACGCTGAAGTAGGTCAGGTGGACAAGGGGGCATGCAAGGAGGAGGAGGAGGATTAGGAGTAGGAGGAGGAGGTAGTGGGGGCGGTATAAGAGGATGAGTCGGCAGATGCGAAGGAGGAGGAGGAGGCAGCTACGACGGCGGAGGAGGAGGAGGAGAAGAAGAGGATGCGGTGGAGGAGGGCTCAACAATGGAGGAGGGATCAATGGCGGAGGGCTCGACGGTGGAGGAGGGCTTGATGGTGGAGGGATGGATGGTGAAGGAGGGATCGTCGACGAAGGAGCGATCAACGACATAGGGTTCAGCTTCCATGAAGGCATGAAAGGGTGTGAGGGAGGACGATCCTGTTAGGGCTCTTTTATAAAAACCATTGAAACCTTTATCAGTACTAGTTAAAAGCGATGATAAAGGTATGTTTTATCATCACTAAAATAAAAAAGCACTCATAAAAGATACCTTTATCAGCGCTTTGTTGGTACTGTTAAAGATATGCCTTTATCAACGCTAAAAAAGTGTTGATAAAAGACCTATTTATCAACACTAAAATTATAGCATTGATAAAGGTATGATTTTAATAATTTATTTATATTATTATATATTTATTTAAAATGATATATAGGATAAATATTTATTTATTTATTAATAATTATAAATATAAATATATATTTATTTATTTATGCTTATAAAATTAAAATTTATGTAATTATAAAATTATATGAAATATACTTATTATATTTATAATCATATAAATATATAAAATAAATATAATAATTATATATATTTAAAATATTATAGATATATATAACTATATTTCTTATAATTTTATAAATATTTATATGAAATATATATTTACTTATAAATATAATTATATTTATTTATTTATTTAAATAATTATAAAATTATAAAAAAAATATATTTAATATTTATAATTTTTTACATATATAATTAATATATTTATTATAAATTTAAAATTATTTAAATATATATGTATTTATTCATAACTATAAACAACATTTGTATTTATTTACCAATATTTGTATAAATATTTATAAATATATTAATAAATATATATCTGTTTATTTATATATAACATACTATATATGAAATGATAAATATTTTTCAAAAAAATTAATAATTATTTAAATAAATATAAATTTATCTGTATTTATTTATAAATATTTGTATATATTTATAAATATATCTATATAATTATATATTTATAACTTTATAAGTAGTATAATAAATATATTTATTATAATTTTATAATTATTTACATATATATATATGGTTATAATTATAACTATAAATAGTATATATTTGTAAATATTTATATATAATTGTTAATATATATATTAATAATATTTGTATAATATTTGTATAATTTTATAATTATTTATATATATAGTTATAATTATAATTACAAATGTATTTGAAAAATATTTATATATATCATAAAAAAATTTAATAGAATATATTTATTCATTAAATATATGTAATGTAATTTTATAAGTACATTTTTTAGAACATATATAGTTCAATGGGTAACATTAAGAATTAATCAATATACCACATCAATGGATAACGTGATATAATGTATAAATGAACATTCATGCATGATACATAACATATATGCATGATCAATATATTCATTAGAAAACTCATATATATTCAATAATTTTAATTATAAATATATATATATATATATCTACTAAAAACTATTATTTATTTATAAATAACATAAATATAATAAATATAATTAATTAATTCAATAAATCTAATAAATCTAATAAATTAATATAATAAATCTAATAAATATAAGTCTAATAAATCTATAATAAATATAATAAATCTAATAAATCTAATAAATATATTTATTATTTAATGTAATTTATAATAATCTTATAATTATTTAATTATATATATATTTAATTATAATCTTAGAAATACTTTTTTCAATTAAAATATAATATATATATATATATATATTATTAAAAAATGTATATTAATTATAAACAATTGTTTTTTATTTAATGTATACAAATAAACATTATTTTTTAATATAAATATAATAATTTTATATAATTTAATAATATTTTTTATTAAAAACATTTATCAGCGCTTTTAACTAGCACTGATAAAGGCTCACCCCTTTATCAGTGCTTTCTACTTAACGCTGATAAAAGGCAGTGCTTCCCTTGACTTGGTCTGTGGTAGTGCGTATAGGCTTCAGTCTATACCCTGACTCATACTCGAGTTGCTTTGCTAGATGGAATCACATATTATGCATACCTTGGATATGAAATGACACATTTATGTCCGAGACGTCTAGATACTTTACATTTCGTCACTGCCAGCCGACATCCTACCTCCTTTTCAGCTTCCCAAAATGAAGTACCGCTAACTATCTAGGTGGAAAGGGAATATGATGAACAAATCCAACCTAACGCATGACTCTATTAGGTTGTTGCCACTCAACAGTATGAATGTGAATAAGAGGCACTATAGTCATGAAATCGTGACTCCAAATAGTAAAATATGCGGACAACTATTCTAATAGATCCCAATATGGTAGCCATGTAATCTGAAATGACATGTGACATTAGTTAAAAAAATTACTAAAAATAAAAAAATATAATGTTATAAAATTTATTAATCAAGAAAATACTATATATAACTATGTTAGTGGGTACTAGATTTCCCAACATGAGACAATATACACCTATGCTGGACCTCAACATAATGAAAAAGTGGTTTGTCTAAATCCACATGTAACATACAACATAAAAAGTGATAAATAATAAGAGATTAAATTCAATAACTCACAAAAACATCAGAAAACAATAAATATGAGTGATCATATCAATGCCCATGTGGAGCATCATGCAACACATCTATAAATCTCATTACCAACAATAATAAGGGAGAGGGGAGGGATGTGCTCCCATGACCACATCTGAATAAGGATGACACATCCCTACAGATCAGTGTGATCTGATCAGCATGCCTTGCATAATGATTTGTATATGTATGCCAAGTGCGCAGATCCCCAACTGTATCTCCTGACCTGATCAAAATCTTCTATTATCCCCAGATACATAATGTGCACATTCATATCGAAGTGACTAGTTCATAGTGTCCCTACAATGAGACACAAGATATACACATGGGCATTATGCATGATAGTTTACTCATCAACATCAGCATGTAACTGTACAAAGTGCATCTCAAGCCACCTCATAGATATCGACCCACCCTCTATAGCATCATCATCACCCATAATGTTGATTTCTATCAATCACTATACAAGATCAGTCCAATCTCCATGGTTGGGTCCTAAAACAGTATCCCCCCAGATAGGAATACCGAGTAGAACAACCACATCTTCAAGGGTGATGGTCATCTCTCCCTAGGACAAGTGGAATGTGTGTGTATGAGGTCTTCATCTCTCAGTGAGAGAAGAAAGGAGGTGATGGTCAAAAAATGTAAAATCAGTTACAAAAATTCCATATAATGCAGCACGATATAGGTTTAGTATAATGTAGCTAGATGCAGAATTTGATGATAATGGTGTTCTCTTTGCACCCTGATCCGTCAAACCTCATGCCTTGCAAGCACGTGATGTGAAATGTGCCTATACTACTCAGTGAGTAGTGTAGTATCCTCCCTATCTATGTATAGAAATGAAATAATTCTTGTGTGTAACATGTTAATATAATATTATGGTCAGCAGAATGTTATGACTAGTAGAATGTAAGACATAACATATCTATTCTCGTTATTTTATGAAGTTTTTTCTTACCAAAAGAAAATTCCACGTCTTCATGTTTCTGAAAGTGTAGTTATAAAGTGGGTTTAGATATAGTTTTACCTTGGAAAGGGTGTTTTATTGAATTGGTCATGTTTGATTTATGAAATAGCTCAAACCTTCTGGCCTTATTGGTTTACTTGATCCATGTTTGATAATTGTTTTGAAAACCCATGTTTGTTTTATAAAATAAAACCAAAGGGATTATAATGTTTTACATAGGGTTTATTAGTTTGATCCACCTTATGTATTGAGGATTTCATTGACTCTAGAACATATACCAATAAGTTATATCCCAAATGGGTTGCTTTGTAATTTATGTATGATTTATCACATGATAGTATATTTCATGATTATTTTCTCACATGCTTTCTTTATGGTGTATCCATGGATAGTTTGATTAGGCTTTCATGTCATCTAACATGCACTAGTCATATTCCTTGTAATGTGAATATGACAGGCATATTATTAAAACCAAGTATGATTTACAAAATCGATTTTTCATGTAAAAAATCTTTCTAAAGGGAAGGCCATTATGTTGAAAAAAGTTTCATGTATTCAAATGATGCCTCATTTCGGAAAGTTTAGCTTCTCTGTGACTTATGTAAATGGTTGTATAATTTATGTCCATTAATATTTGAAAGTGAAAAGGTTATTTTTTTAAGCGATAAATTTTGTGACATGTAAATTAGCTTTAATTAATTATATTTATGATTTTTATTTATTTTCAATTATGTTTTCTATGTTGAGTCAGTTTTTCAAATATAATTTAGATTGTATTTATATTTTATAAGTTATATGATTTCAAATTCACCTACATGAAACATAATAATGTTTAAACTTGATGTCTTTTAAAGTCTATAAATAATAAATTATAAATAGAATATAAATAAAATTTTACACACTTACTGAACATATAAAAATAATTGAAAATAACAAAATTTTCATATAAAAAATTAATGAAAAAGTAATTCTAGAGGCACATATATATTTTTTAAACCATTACATTTGTTTTTATAATTTTTTTAACATTCCATTAATTTTAAATTATTTATTATATTTATGATTTTTATCAACAAATTTTTAGATGTTTAGGTGATGTATTATGTTTTATTTAGATTGTTTTTATAGTTTATATTTCATAATATTTTAAAGTTACCCACTTGAAATTTATAAGTTTTCCTATGTTTCAAGTAGTTGTATTTTAATTCTTCTAAAATTTAAACTATAAGTAATATATAAATAAAAATTAAAGCACTAGCTAAACATGTAAAAAATGGTTGACAATAAATAAATTATCAATTTAATAGACATACAATAATATAGAGGATAAAGTATATTGATTCTTTAAATCAATTAAGTGAATGGGAAAAATATAAAAAAATGAGTACAATCGCTCTCTATGATGAGATCTTGTCCCAAATGATGGTGTGATAATAGGACATCCATATCGAGATCGGTGACCTCTATACTGGGGTGGAGTATGATGAGCTAGAGGTGGATCTTCCTTAGGTGTTAGAACCTCACATTTATGATGCTCTGGTTGTGACTAATTTGGAGGAGGTGTCATCTAGATGTCTTCAGGTGTACCTGTTCCTTCTACCACTAGGCGAGTAGAAGTACCTACCATCATTGCATGGGGGAACCATACAACCTGTAAAGTCATAGGAAAAAAGGGTAGATGCATGAGAAATGACCTCTGATAGAATTTTGGATCAACTGTACCTTAAGAATCCTATGTATATTCATACAACATAAATGGATCTCATGCATCTTAATTCAAATCCCCAATTGGATCAGGATATAATATTAGAGGGTCAACCTCAGCATGTAGAACCTGTTAGGCCTCATGTGCAACATGATGTGGTCTACATTATTGTCGTTGTAACTCCTCAACATCAACAGCTGCTGGAGGAGGTTCCTGAGCAAGAACCTCCACTCCCTAACTAGGAACATCATCTCCCTAGGGTGGATGATCAAATGTATTATCCTATAAAACATGATATGAAGGAATTATCCCTTGTACTCTGGCATGGTATGCTGCCTAGCTAAAAACCTCCTCCTCCTCTGGATCAGACATGAAAATAATATATTGTAGTTTAGTATTCTATAAATATATTCAAAATGAATTAAAAAAATAAAAAAACTAATGGAAATTTATTAACTTACTAGATTCAGGACCCCTCTACCAGGTGGAGTAAGATACAATATAAACTTTGGTCTATAACATGACTCATACTTGAGCTCCTCTACTAGAGGGAATCTCATAGTACACGTACCCTTGATATGAAATGATGCTTGTCTATGCAATAGGTCTATATAATCTACATGTCATCAATTCTAGTCAATATCATGCCTCCCTACTAGCTTCGCGGAATGAAGTGATGCTGAAAATATCTGGAAAAAGTGAATATGATGAACAAATCCAAACTTGCACATGACTCTGTCAAGAATGTGCCCCTCCACAGTGTGAAAGTGAATGAGAGTCACAATAGACATGGCATCGTGAATCCTATTAGTGCAGTATGTGAGAAGCTAGTCTAATAGAGCCCAATATTGAATCTATGTAATCTGAATTGACATGTGACATTTGTTAAAAAAATGTTATTAAAAACCAAAAAATATAATATTATTAAATTTATTAGAAATGGAAAAACTATATATACTTACATCAGTGGGTACTAAACTATCCAACATGAGATGATATGCACTCAAGTTATGCCTTAAATTCCTAAAAAAGTGGTGTTCATGACTCCACCTATGACATAAAACATAGAAAGTGATAAATAATAAGAAATCAAATTTAATAACTCATACCAGCATTAGAAAAAATAAAGATGAGTGATCATACCAATGTCCACACAGAGCGTCATGCAACACATATATATGAAGCTCCTGACTAGGAACAATACATGATAGGGGAGGGTTGTAATCCCATACCTAAATTTGAATAAGGATAACAAATCCCATGAGATCCATGTGATCTGATCGCCATACAATTCATAATGCTCTCCAAGTTTAAGCCAAGCATTCAGATCCCCAATTGTATCCCCCGACCTGATCAAAATCCTCTAGTATTCTGATATAATTTATATGCACCTGCATACCAAAGTGATCATTACATAGTGTCCCTCCAATGAGCCGCAAGATATATGCACGAGTGTGAATCATGACAGTCTGCTCTTCAGGGCCAATATGATTTATATTCTTGTCGAAATAATAAACATAACATCCAATGTCCACTAAAAAATAAAATTTTCATATTTAATAATAGTATAATTAATCATGGTTCGTAATTATATATTTTTTCTTATCCCATCATGGAATGAAAAAAACCAACAAGTGATCTCATGTTTTTGAATCTTTCAGATATATATTCAATTCTAGTTTCTTGGTTAAAATAATTTACTTCTATGAAAATGCATTCTAGGTTGATCAAACCATAAAAAAGTGTAATTGTATTGGATGTAAATATTGTGGAGATACCAGATTAGAAATTAATTTAATTAAGTCAATTTAAAATATGATTACTTAATGAAATTAAATTAAAATTTTAAATTTACTTACCTGGAAAAGAATTGTAACACATGTACACTAAGATTATCACCCTTTACAACATCCATGATGTTGATTTTAAAAATATTTATTGAAATGCCTTCCACCTATATAAGTACTCATTAGAAAATTATAATATTTATCTAATATTTTAAAAACATGTGATAACATTGTTACCCCCAATCAACTTCCTAAGGAAAAAATAATGTTATAAGAACCCAAAATTTTCCTTTTCTTTATAGTTATTCCTTCAAATTCAGATACTCCTATAGAAGTTAAGTGTAAGAAAATACTATAAGTAATTATGAATATAGTTATAAATAAAAAAATAATGGAAACTAATATCTCATATGTCATTGGATAAAAAATATTAGTTTACGAAAGTGAAAAATGATTAATACTCTATCCAAATATGGACACCACCTCGGTCGGAAGCGACATTGGAGAAATTGGATCAATAATATCATGTACCTATACTCTTACCTGACCCGAGTGAATAATATGGTGATGTAAATAATCATCCAGATGATGTATAATAATGGATTCTACAATATGTGCATAGGGATCTCTATCATGAAACTCACAGTACACAGTCGGGGTCGAAATAAGGAGGTGGAAAATCTGGGTAGGAAGGCTGCATGGGCTTCATCTGTCTCATCACTTCTGTAATCAAAGTTGATACAAATTATTTAATCTTATACACTGTCAACTCATTCATATATCATAGCTCAACCTTCAAAGAATCTATTTATTCCCCATATTTTTCTCCCTCCGGTGTCTCACTACGGGCATTAAAAAAATTAAATATGATTCCTTACATATACCATCTGATATGGTATGGGTGTTTCAGATTTCCTAAAGTAACATCAAGAATATATTTCCTACCCTCATGGATAAAAGTCCCTTTTGTCATTTAGTCCTGAAGGCCATCCTGAATTAATATTTCAAAAGTAATATTAGTGAGATAAATTTACTAAATAGTAATGTTGATGAAAAGTAGCAATTAATTACTTAAAATCATGTTAGATACATCCTTTATTGGATCACTAATATACATTCACTTTTATGAAATTATTTCCCTTTTCCATTTTTCATGATGAGTGGGAGGAGATGGTGGTTCAAGTGGAACCTTATTAAAGCCTCCACATGAGTTTTCTCTTAATTCACATTGTTTTTTACTAATCAATCTTTCCTCTGATAAAGGATTCCCTCCATGTGATAATGTATGAGGGTATAAATTGTTATACTGTATATATTGGTTAGTTTCCCCAAAGTACTATTACATAAGAAAAAATAAATAAGTTATAAATTAATGGAAATTAATTAGAAAAATAAATTTTACCAGAAAAAAAATTATACCATAAAAATTTCCTCATATCAAATAGAGACAAACTTTTGTCATGTATCTCTATCAATAAACCCATACTTAAGGAAAGGATATTTATCGTTTTTACTCACAAAAAATATAAATTCAAGTCAAATTTTTGTTAAAATCTCTGATTTTTATTACTGAAAAGGATATACACTTTTTTTTATTTCTTTTTGTCTCTTGAAAGATAAATTTCATTTGTAATTGAATAAAAATATTAAGAAATGTATAATATTTAAACCATTGGAAAACTAAAAAAATAAGTTTTTAAATTTATAGTTTGGGACTCCCATAACATATCGTTCACTGACTGTTCTACACTCCTCCAATTTGGGTATAAAATGCTTATCTTATAATGAATATATATAGCTAGGTAAGACCTAAACTATGTGGCATTTAGGCTAGTTGGGAAGTCAGTCTCATTAAAGATAATTATGAAACTTTGGTCTTAACATGGAAGTGAAATTTTCGAGAAATGTGTAATATCATAAATAGCATCTTTAGGTATTGTCCTCTTTGGATAAAAATAAGAACTATAAATAATTTTAACAAATATATTTTTAATTTCATCAAATATTTTAATTACAGTGATATATATTTAAATGAAAAAATATACATAACTTAGTTCCCCTATCTTAGTGTATTAACTTTTGAAATATGTATGTTACCTCAACAAAAGTATGTGTACATATATCTGATTAAAAATAGATAGCTGTAACAAATAATAAATTTATTATTCATAATAGAAAACAAAACATTGAATTTTATATTTTTCAACCAAACTAAAGTGCAACTAATACCAGTGTATATAAAAATTACCAAAACAAATTACCAAAATTATTATCATCCAAAAATGTGTAATTTTTTGTACCTATATTTGTTTAGAAATAAAGAAATTTTATAATTAAAAATCTAATTATTCCTGAAATGAATAAAATTGATAATATTTTTTTTAATAAAATAAAATAATTGCAAATAAATAATATAAAGAAAATAGTCACTAAAAAATGATGATGGTAAAATTTTTCAACCAAAAAATGGATTTCTAAATTTAATAAATATAAAATATATTAAAAAAAATTATGTAATGCTAAGCATCAATACATTTAAATATCAAAGTTCGAAAATAAAGTATTTAACTATGTTAGTTTGACAAAAAATAGATTACATGATTAATTAGGAGGGTAAGGTAGTGTTTTCTTATATTCCTTCTACATGATCATTTCTTGTTGCATAGAAAATGTCCACATCATATTCATTGTTATCATCAAGTAATCGTGTAATAGATGGAGAAATTTCATATAAGTCTTCAACATAATCAATAGTATCACCACCCAAATAAATTTTTTTCCCTATCATAATAATTGACCATTATTCATTTGATGGGTCATAAATATAAAATACTTTTCTACATGCATCGCCATGATAAAGGATTCCTCCTTGCAACTAAATATTTTCGAATCAATAAGTGTAAATCCATACTTATCATGCTTCACACTACTATTACTATCAACCCAATTACACTTAAATATTGGTACCCAAAAATTTATTATAATAAATCTGTCATATATCCTTAACAATCCAAAATATGATGTTGATGTAGAAATTGGGTTTCTAACTTTAGAACCCAAAAAATGTAGTGATTTATTGACAACCATTACTCCACTATTTTTTACAGTACTCATTTCATCATGGTTTTTTTTGTGAAAAAAGTGTAACCATAAATATAAAAACCAGACCATGTAATCAGATTAAAACTTGGTCCCCCTACTAACCATTTCAATGTTTCTACTGTGGATGAATACATATTTATTTTATACTTAAACCATGAAAAAATGTGTTTTATATTCATTCATCAACTGGTTTTCATTTCGTCTTGGATATATTACCTTCAATTTAGAAACATGTAAATATCTATATTGTTGAACATCTCTAATGTTGTTTAAAATATATAAATGTTCTTGCATCACTTCATCGCGTGGAATTAACTTTATCTTTAATCCACAAATACCTTTACCCTAACTATCTACTATCAAATTTCAAGATTTTAGGATACCAACATGATCCACTTCGGACATATAATCAATATAAAACTCAATTATCACTTTGGATATATATTCTTGAATTACATAGTCCTCTAGTCGATGTGGGTTCTTAACATATGCCTTTAAAATTTTCATATATCTTTCAAAATGATACATCCAACTTAAATAAAAAATCATACCTATTATTATATTTGACACCAAATGAATTAATAAAATTACATAAAAAAACAATTGTGTAAAATACATGTATAGTTGAAAATTTATGAGAACAACTTCATTCTCCAACACATCTTACCAATCCAGATGTATGACTTTGCTACAAACTAAATTGACAAATTAACACCACATGATTATATACTTTTTATGGGTATCGATAATATTCCACACAATGAAACTGGTAGCAACTATTGCATAAATACATTATTTTCATAAGATTTTATACCTATTAACTTTATATACTTCAATGACAATAAATTTTTCACATTTAAAGAAAACCCACTGGGTACTAAATTTCCATTCAGGCACAGACAAAAATTTATCTTCTCGCTCTTGATGAATGTGTGATAAGCTAGAGGAAAATATGTTTTATTTCATTCCATTGTGGGATCTAACACTAAACATATTATCATGGATATTAAGTCCATCCTTACTTGTAGTCCATTTTTTTCTTTCCTTTTATGTCTAACAGTGTTCCAATTATAATGTCGTAAATGTTTTTCTCGACATTTCAAAACATCAATGTTATGTTTTACATCCAAAAATATCTAATAAGGAAACACAAATAAAATGGAATGTTTCTTCCATATATTTAGATCATGATCGTAACTTCATTTCTTTCCAAATGTTACATATATTTTCTTCACCTTGTTGTAATATTATTCGGTTGAAAATGGTTGTGGGGAAAAATCATAATCTTGTAAACCATTAAATGCATTTTTAATCTTCGATAAGAATGATCCATTTGAAAATATATATTATGTCTTGTATACATTATTTTTCATCCATTATGTAATTGATTATTTGAATTCCCTTATTTTCAAATTAAACATGCTTTCTGTCCTCTAACATTATATCCACATATGTTTCCATAGGTCAGAAATTTGTTTATAGTGAACATTATCATAGAATGGAAAATAAAATAATCTTTATTTTATGCATAAAATACTATAACACCTGCCTCCCATATAAATTTCAAACCATCAATTAATGGTGTTAGATAAACATCAATATAATTTCTATGTTGTTTTGGTCTAGAAATCATCAAGCTCATCATCACATATTTCCTCTTCATACATATATGTGGTAAAAAGTTGTAGAAAACCAAAAATATAGGCCATATACTATATTGGATTCTTAGAATTCTATATGTATTCATTCCATCTAATCAAAAACCCATTCTAATATTTTTAACTCCATTTACAAAATCAAGAAATTTATGAGCAAATATTTTCAATTGTGGTGAATCATCTGGATGACATAGTTTTCCATCAGATATGTGCTCATATATATGTCATCTTAAAATCTTTTCATAATTTTAATTAGAAAATATATGATTCAAACGATGAATTATTTGAAGATTTTATATTGATTTTGTAGGGGTTTGGTGTATATTCTTGAAAATGAATCACGATTGGGTTTTTCATCCACTTTATATCGTGATGACCCACATTTAAGACACATTGATAAACTTTCAATTTTCTTCCTATATAGAACATATTCAATTGGACAATAATTTATCTTTTTATACCCCAATAAAATTGGAAATAATATGTTTTTCCACATAATTGGAATCTGGAAGCTTGTTGCCTTCTAAGTGTATCTCTTTTAAAAGTTCAAGAAATTCATAGAAACTACTATCACTCCAACCATGCATTTATTTCGAATTAAATCATCTAAGTACTACCAATAATATGATAAGTTTCGTGAAAATTGAGAATAGTGGTTTCTCAGCATCTTAATTTAGTTTTTCAATAGTTGTTTTTTAATGGTTTCAAAACCTACATCATGAATTAATTTTTCAAGACCATCCTTCATATGATGCGGAATATACTCATCATAATTATATCTTTATTTGTATGTTATTTCACCATTCCATACCCATCTTTTATAATTATGACTAAAATCATAGAAACTTATATGGTCTTTTATTTATATATACCCTAATTTACTGATATTCAAAAATTTCATGCATGGAAAGAAAATCATATCATTTTTTTCAAGATTTTGTTTGGGAAAATTCCAAGAAATTGTCAACCCCTTTCTCATATTCATTAGCAGTTATTCGTGTATTTATATAATTATAATCCATTAATTACCTAAAAAACCACAATATAATAGATGAATATATTAATACATATAAAAATTTAAACATAAACATAAACAAATAAAATTAAAACATATAAGAATATACAAAAACAAATAATTTAGATATGCATAAATTTTCAATAGATAATTTATATCTTAACAACAATTTAAGAAAGAAAAACAAGTTACGGTAAAAGAAATTAATCAATAGTAATTATAAGGATAAAAAAATTTATAAATGAAAAAAATACCGAAACAAGTTACAGTAAAGAAAAAAATGATTTATACCAAAAAATATTATAATGATAAAAAATATATAAATATAAACAATTATAAATACCAATAGTTACAACTGAAAACAAATTATAGCCACAAACAATTTATAATCATAAAAAATATTATAACATTACACAATTTTAAAAATTATACAATTAGTAATAAAGTGCATATAAATATATGATTTGGTGAATGTAATTTTTAACCAAAAGATAATTAATTTATCTTCAAAAATAAAATAAAAAATAACTTACAAAATTTGGATGTAAATAGATCCTGAATTTCATTAAACTCACTCGAAGGTGGTGGAAATAGGGTGAATTCTAAAAGATTAAATAGAAACATATAATCACATTTAAAAATAGATAATTTAAACATAATAACAATAACAAATATTTATATCTTACAAAAAATATAAAAATAAAAAATAGGTTGCAAAAAAAATCAATTCATTATAATGAAAAAAATAATTTATAATTGAAAAAAATGAAGAAAAAAAATAATAATTTCAACAAAAAACAAATTATAACGATAAAAAAACATAATTACTAAAATATACAGCCAAAAACAAATTAAACTGACAAAAAATTTATAATCATAAAAAAATTTATAAAATTAAACAAATTTTAACTAAACTTTTATAGTTGATAATAAAGTGTGTAAAAACGAATCGATAGATAAATCCAATTTATAACTAACTTATAATGAGTTTATCTTCAAAAAAAATTAAAAATTTGAAGTTTGATAATGCAAAATAGGTCCAAAATTATGATGAACACACATGAAGGTATTGGAAATGGGGAGAACATTGCATGATTGAATAGAAGTGTTTTCAAAAATGAAGTAGAAAAAAGAACGAACAAAATCCTTTAACCATGGTCGTTGATCATCCAGATTGGGTTTTTCATGGACTCAATAATGCTAAAAATCATGAAATAAGGATGAATAATGGATGATTGAGGAGAAATAATGTGAAATGATGATTAAAATTGACTAACACTGAAGATCCAGGGTTGTCAGGTGTTGTTGAGGGTGGAGAGAAAAGGGTTTAAAAATTCTAATTTGAAGAAATGAGGGTTTATATGCTCATGTTTTTTAAACACTTTTAATGTCGATTTTATATAAAACCATTGTAAATTTTTTTTCTATTACCTTTAACATCAATTTTAAATAAAACCAAAGTTAATGGTTTGACAAAAAGCCTCTTTTTCTTCTAGTGTCATATTGATGTAGTTCTAATTTGAGAAGGGATCACGTTTGATATGCAAAATGATGAGTGGGTTCAAGTTCATTAATACGTGTTGTTCAACACTCTATCAGTTATTTCATTAATACAGTATGTTGTATAGTTGATTTATTATGCCTTATGTTTATATATTTAATTTATTAGTTTCATTTTATTATGTTGTAATTTAGGATGAATATTGCTGATTTGAAATGAGAAAGTCCTTGTGCAACTGACCATCAATTCCAGGAACTTCATTTGAACACATTTCATCAGTGGATAAAGACTCAATAATGTGTAAAGAATTTATTTAATATTCTTATAATTTAACTAAGGTTTATTTTAACAACCCTTTATCCATTTAATTATATAAACTTTATAGATTCACAGAATGCATGAATCAAGTTCTCATACTATGAGCGAAGAACTCAACCAACTAACTGATGGCTCGTTCATTACAACTCTTCACTAAAATTCTTTGTATTCTTCTGTATTAGTGATGTTAATGTGAATTGCACAGTGAATAATGGTGATGTTGGTTGTTCATCTAATGATGTAGGTTATTATTATGGATTTTTGAGGGATATTATTGAGGTTATTTACAGTCATGGATTAAAACATATATTGTTGAGCTATGATTGAGTCAATTTAGTTTGTGGAACGAAAGTTGACCATTTCCAATTCGCAATGGCAAACTTTAACAATATTCTATATAAAGAAGATTGAGTAAGCAATGAGCCCTTCATACTGACATTATAGGCAAAGTGGGTTTATTTTGTAGGCATTGATTCTAATTGGAATGTTGTGGTGAAAATGTCTAGAAGTGGGGTTTTTCTAATTGACCGAGAGGAACTCAATGTTGTTATCATTCCCAATCAAAAACTTGACCAAACCACTATAGTTGTATGAGAAGAAGATATACAATGAGACAAAGATGTGGTTGAATATGATACGATAGACTTTCATGATCAGTTAAATATTATCAACAATTTTTCTCTAGTTAATATTTGTAAAAATATTTTTGAATTATGTGTATAAAAACTATTTGAATTAACTATATATTTTTTTTATAAATGTAGTTATGTTACAGGATGGGCATAGTTGTTCACTTGAATTTGTTTGTATATATGCATTCGTTTTTTAAAAATAATTTATTGTAGTTTTCTATAAGTATATTCAGTTAGCCAATTTTAATTTCTAATAAAAAATAGGTTATTGCTAATTGAATTATGAATTTATGTTTAACATGATCTAGTGCATCTTTTAGGAGACACATACAGGGGTCCCGGTAGAGGGGTTTGATTATATAACTTCAGAGCCTAGTTGGATGTGTTATTTGATGATACCTTCATCTGGTTGGAGAGGGTGTGAGTGTATTGATTTATCAGTTGGGGTATATGATACAAGATCCATATAGATTCCCTCTAACAACATATGATTGGACTTTGTTTCCCCAATATATGATTGATAGATTATTGGGGAAGGTTTGGGTAAATTCACTGTTTAATTTTTCATGACATATTTTTTATTATTATCATAGTTGCTGACTATTTTTTATATATGATAATTTGACATCCTATTGAGATGAGTTTTGAATAGTATGTATCGCGCAATGTTGAAAGCTATGGAATAATTATAAGGGAAGGGTGAAGAGAGATCATTGAGAACCATTTACGGGTATTCCAAACACTATAAAACGAGTCCCTCTTAGCATTATTCACGTGTAGTGACAAGATTTTGCAGTGTTTTGGCCAAGTGATGCGATGATGGTAGAATTTATTGATTTTAATCTATAAATAACTCTAATTTATTCATTCCTATTAACTGAATATTTTGAATGTAGATTGATTCATCCCATCATTCGCGTAATCGGATATTGCAGGGCACACATTTCAGACTTGACACTCAACATGTATCCCAACTTAGATACTATGTAAGTTTAGAAATCAATGTTCATTCATATATTAAAAATGTTATGGTATGATATGAATATAAGTATGTATTTTGTGGGAACCTTTATTTGAGTTACATCGGTGAGGTGAGTTGACCGATTGGATGTCAATTTGTGCGAGGACTTGTTAGGCGGGTGATCCTGATATTGTCAGCGTTATAGTAAGCAAATTATTTAGTAACAAATATATTTTTGTTTCATAAAAATTGTTCATATTTTTTCATTAATTCATTATGTATATTCAACATACTCGGTTTGACACTGAGTTAGAAGGGGTGTCAAAGGATCAACATCACAGTACTATGCACATAGATGAGATATTTCAGAATGTTGTGGAGTGTGATTGTCATGGTTATTCTGTGACTTATGGCATTGGTGTTCTATGATGTTTAGTTGTTTGAGCAGAGGCGATGGGTGCATGTAGAGATGTAAGTATGGGCATACCGATTGGGGTAGATGCTGCTATGAAGACTATGGAACACAACATGAATGAGGGGTTTCAGTAATTATGTGCATGTTATAAGGAGATATTATCACAGATGTCAGAACATATAGATGAAGTGATGCTGGAGTGTCCTGTTGATGGTAGTTTTTTATGATATTTTAAATTATGGTTTAATCTTTTTTAAAAAAAAAGATCTTTAGTAGGCATAATATGGTGATCTTTAGATTGGGTGAGTTATAGTGACCTCAAAATGGCGATTGATATTGATGTTTGGTGGGAACTGAATCGGGTAGGTTTTCTCCCATGCAGGTGTTGTGGGGGTGTCTATAGAGCTATTTTTGTGCGGCTTGATTTCTCATGGTACAAATATTTTTGGATTCGGGTCATAGTGTTTGGTTTTTCTCTAGTTTGTACCTTGGAATATGCATTTGTGTTTGAGTGTTTTTTATATCTTACTATAGATGTTATTATATTTAAAAGGCAATATTTTTATAATTAATGTCGAGTAATAGAATTGATCGGGGTGGGTTCTGTTACGAAATTTTGGCAATTCTGTAATTCGGGTTTAGGATAATGACAATAATATCCTTCCCTATCCCCACCGCCACTAAACAGAAAACTTGGCCGTATAGGGTTTTGTTAATGGGGCTAAATTAATTTTAATTAGGTATATGGGTGTGCATAATGCCCCTTCATTTGGTGTTTTTGTTATTTTGGGCCAAAGGCCACATTGTTTGGCGTTTTGGCCAATATTATATAATAATTATATAAACAAATATATATATATATGTATATATATATTATAATATATTAATATATATAATTAAATTTTTATAATTACATATATATTTAGAATTTACTATTTTTTTAAAAATATGTTATGTTTATTTGTAAATAAATATATATTTATAACTTTATAAACATAGATTTATAAATATACATTTATAATTATATAATTATAAATAAATTTATAAATATAATTAAAAATAATTTCATATATTCAAATATATATTTATATAATTAAGTTTTTTTTGTAAATATATATTTTTAATTATATTTATATATAAATAATTACAATTTTGAGAAATGATTTGTAAATATTTGTTTATAAATATGAAATTATTTATAATTATATCAATAAATATATTTATAGATCTTTATTCATATAGTTATAAATAAACCTAATTAATTAAAAAAACGTTGTATATAATTATTTATATAAATTTATAAATTTATAAATAATTATTATATATAAATCATAATTAAGTAAAAATCATATTAAATTTAAAATACATAATTATATAATTAAGTAAAAATTATATTTAAATAATTTATTTATATAATTATATATTTAAATAAACCTTATATTTATAAGTATATATAAATATTTTAAAATAAATAAACATTTTATTTAAAATTTATAAATTTGTATATAATTATTTAAATATATAAATAAACCTTAATAAATATATATATATAAAAATAAACCTTATTAAAATTATTTATAGAATTAAGTAAACTTTATATTTAAATTATTTGAAATATATAATTATATATTAAGAAAAATTTATATTTAAATAATGTATTTAAATTAAACATATATTTATAATAATATAATAATATACAAATATAAATATATCTTAATTATATATAAATATTAAAATATAAATAAACCTTAATTATAAATCAACCTTAATTATATATAAATATTTAAATATAAATAAACCTTAATTATTTATTTAAATAAACCTTATATATATATATATATATATATCTTATTATTTAAAACTATAAATAAACCTTATTTAAAATTTATAAATTTATATTTTGAATATAAATAATAAGGTTTATATATATAAATAAATTTAATAATGTTTATATATATATAAATTTATAAATTTATATATAATTATTTAAACATATAAATAAACTTTATTAAATTTATTTATATATATATATAATTAATCCTTATTAAATATATAAATTTATATTTTGAATATAAATAATATGGCTTATATATATATATATATTAAATATATATTTATTAATAAAATTGATTTAACATTTATAAAATTTATTTATTAATATTTATTTATTTATAATAAAAGTGTATAAAATTAGTTACAAATATATGAGTAAAAAATTGATGTTGATAAATATGTATTTATTTATAATAAAATAGTGTAAAATTAATTATAAATATATAATTAATAAATTCACATTTAATAAATATATATTAATTTATATTTGTTAATTTGTCAATATGTATTTATTTTTTAAAAAAATATATATATATTATTATAAAAGTGTATAAAATTAATTATTAATATTGATTTATAATTAATTTTATACACTTTTATAATTATATATATATATACATACATATTTATATATTAGCAATTATAAATAAATATTTACATATATATATATTAAAAATTATAAATAAATATAATTATAAATATATACATATTTATATATATATATATATATTTTATAATTATAAATATATATTTATAGAGATAGATTTGTAATTATATTTATTATTTATAATATATATATATATAGTATTTATGATTATATATTTATTTTATTTATTTATTTATTAAATATATGATTATAAATATAAATTAATTATGTAAATATAAATTAATTATATAAATATAAATTAAATATATAAATATAAATTAATTATATAAATATAAATTATATATAAAAATATAAATTAAATATATAAATATAAATTAAATATATAAATATAAATTAATTATATAAATATAGATTTAAAATTATAAATAAATATAATTCTAAATATATACATTTAACTACATATATAAATATCTTGCTATATATTTAAAATTATAAATAAATATAATTATAAACATTTACATATTTATAAATATATTTTTACATATTTCATATAATTATATATTTTTTTATTTATATAGATAAATTTATAATTATATTTATTATATATATATATAAATTCATATTTATAAATATATATTTATAATTCTATAAATTTATAATTAATTTATATATATATATATAATTGTAATTATATATATATAATATTAATTATATATATTTGGGATTATATATTTTTATATATATTTAAATAATGATTATTTATAACTATATATGTTTATATTTATAATTAATAATTATAATTATATTTAAAAATATAATTAAAAATAATTTCACATTTTTAAATAAATATTTATAAATTTGTTTTTATAAATATATTTTTTCTATATTTTTATAAATATATATTTTGACTTTAAGAGGTGCTTGTCCTCTAATTTCTGGTGCGTGACCACCTCTATTCCCCTAAAAAAGAAACCCCATTAATTAAATAAAAAATTAAAAAAACATATCACCCAATTTTGTCCACCAAACCGAAGACCGTGACATAAGAAACCGTTCATGTCCACGAAGAAACCCAAGATCAGATCTTTTCGTTGCCACCACTTTTATCTCTTGTCTTGTGTAAATTCTTAGTTTCTCGATCTTCCAAAATAGGCCTCAAACACTTCATGATATCTTTCATTACTGCCAACCTCATATATGATGCTTTGTTCCTCCCATTCCCTTTCACAGGAAAGGGTTTCCGGGCTGTTACAGGCCACCACCGTGGCAGCATCGACGCCACCGATTGAAGCCCTGGGCCAGCACGATGGTATCCCATCACGTTCGCATGCCTGATATCAACATCCAAGGGAGAAATTGGGAAGCTTAGGCGAATGCTCCATGCGGTGTACCACCACGGGAACTACTACCTTCTGCACATCAACTACGCCACGATAGCATCGGAACGACGACAGATGGGAAAGTTCATGGTCGAGGATCCAGTTTACCGCCGATTCGGGAACGTGTGGGTGGTGGGGAAGCCAAATCTGGTGATGTACAAGGGCCCGATGATGTTCTCCATGACGTTGCATGGCATTTCCATCATGCTACGGTGGTGCCAGTGGGATTGGTTCATTAACCTTAGTGTCGCCGACTATCCCCAATTGTGTCTTTTTTATTTAAAATTGACATTAATTTAAGTAAAAAAGAAAAAGTGACATACTGAAAACTGAGCAAACACTTTCATATTGTCTTACTACTTTTGGAAAACAATTCACGAGTCATTTTTTATGTGTATGAATCAACCACACCTCAATCCGATGCACAATGTGGTTGATATGACTAAAAGTGTCTATTGTCAGTTTAAAATTGACATTTTAGTTCAAAACATTACACTCGCTGAAAACCAAGAAAACACACTCCGATTATATTTATAATTTAAGACCGCAATTCATAAGTCATTTTTTACCTGTGTGAAGCAGTCTCACATCAAACCGACACACGTTGCGACAAGCATGACTCAAAATGCATGTTTCTAGTTTGAAATAACATTTTAATAAAAAAACACAATTGGCATCCTGAAAAACTGAGAAAACGCATTCAAATTGTTTTGATACTTTAGGAAAATGATCTATAAGTCACTTGCGATGTGTATGAATCAATTGAACCTCAATATGATGCTTTGTGTGGCCATTATAACTCAAAGTGTGTCTTTTTATTTTAAATTGATATTAATTTTATTAAAAAGAACAAGTGACATATTGAAAACTGAGCAAACACCTTCAGATTATTTTGATAATTTATGACAACGATCCATGAGTTATTTATGCTATGTAGAAGTCAACCACACCTTAATCTGTTGCACGTTGTGATCGATATGACTCCAAGTGTCTTTTTTATTTAAAATTGACATTAATTTAAATAAAAAGAATAAGTGATGTACTGAAAACCATGCAAATGCAGTTGGATTATTTTGATATTTTAGGACAATGATCGATGAGTCATTTGTGACATATAGGAACTACCATAAAAATGGCTTTACATAGCACCACCCTTTAACTGCATTAATCAAAAGTGCTCATAAAGGGGGTACCTTTATCATTGCTAAAAAAGCAATAATAAAGGTACCCCTTTATCAGCGCTTTTTTATAAGCAATGATAAAGACCCCCCTATCTACTTTTTTTACTAGCGCTGGTAAATGTATATTTATAAAAATCATAAAAAATAATATATTTATATATTTATATATTTATATTGATTAAAATATATTTATATTGATATAAATATAATATATATTTTTTAAAATATGTTTTAGATAAGGCTAAATCGGCATTTACACTTAATATATGAGATAATTAGTGAAAATGGCTTATAAAATAATTAAAAAAATTTTAAAAATAATAATTTTCTAATTATAATGAGTAACAATCATTTAATAACAAATTGAATATAAAAAATCAAAAAATTAATAAAAGATCAAAAATAAGTTGAAAATGTAACTTGAACTTCAAACAGCCATAGTTTTTTATCGGGGTGTTTGTTTGGGATCTACCACATATCAACTCAAATTATATTATGAGATTTATGCACTAATGACATAATAAAACCATTTGTCATGTTTTTAGAGGCCAAAAAAGACACAAAAGGCCTCCAAATTTGATTTTTTTAGTCGGGTCACCCCAATTTTTTTAATATTCAGTGGAATTTCAATCTCTTTTAAAGGGGTATTTTTGCCTTTTTTCAATGGGGAAAAAATTTATTCATGTGGCTTAAATTTATATAGATACTATATTTTTAAAATTTTATCATTTTTCCACAATGTACTATTATTTATAATCAAATATATAACAATATATACATATTTTTTATATATTCACCCATAAAAATTTAATTTTATAAATAAATAATTATATATATTTAAATAAAAATATTTTTCTCAATATATAAACCTGATATAAATAAAAAATATTATCCATTTTATTTAAAATAAAAATGTATAAATATTTATATACATATACAAATACAATTACTGTATATTTAATGTTTATATATCTATAAATATATTTGTTTGTAGACAGACATATATATGTATATCTACATATTCTAATATATGTATGCAAATATTAATATATAATATATTTAAATAAATATAATTATGTATAATTATATTTATAGATACACGTATATACAAATATATGTATGTATGTATTTATAAAAACACACACAAAAAACATATTTTGAATATGTATTTAAATATATATATGTGTGTGTGTGGATAAAAAATGTAATGAAATATATTTATATATATAGATATATCATATAATGAAAAACAAATAGTGTAGGCGAATGGAAGAGGTGTAGGTGCACGAGGGGGAGGTCCAGGGTTCGAAACCCACTAACGACTAGGGTGCCCACGGGCGGGTGAAATAGGCCCTAGCAGGGTGGGTTGGGGGGTTCTTAGCACTTAAAAAATTGCTAATAAAATAGGTATTTATCATCTCTTTCATTATCACTGATAAAAGGGGACTTCTTAGCATTGTTGAAAGGGGGGATCAAGCATTGTTGAAAGGGTGGTGTGTCTACCCTCTGATTTGCATATTTAAAAATTGACTTTTATTAGCACTTTTAAAAAAACACTGATAAAGTGGATCTTTATTAGCTCTTTTTTAGCACTGATAAAAGGGGACTTCGTCGTCGTTTTTTTAGCGCTGATAAATGGGATCCCCTTTTAATAGTTCCTCGATTATCAGTATTTTTATAACACTGGTAAAGACTTTTCTTAGCACGGATAAAATCCTATTTTTTAATAGTGTGGAATAAATCACACCTCAATGTGATGCACAATGTGACCGGTATGACTAAAAGTGATCGTTATCAGTTTAAAATTTACATTATAGTTCAAAATATGTCACTAACTGAAAAAAATCATGCTCTGAATATCTTGATAATTTAGGACATCGATTCATAAATCATTTGTGACTTGTATGAAGAAGTATCACATCAAACCAATGCACTATGTAACCAGTGTGACTCAAGATACATGTTTTCAGTTTTAAATGACATTTTTGTAAAAAAAATTGGCATACTGGAAACTGAGTAAATGAATTCAGAATATTTTGATACTTTAGGACAATGATCCGTTAGTAATTTGTGACTGGTAAGAATCAACCAAACCTCAATATGACATACGGTGTGATCGGTATAACTTCAAATGTGTCATTATTTAAAAATGACATTAATTTTAGTAAAAGAACAAGTGACATACTCAAAACCGAGAAACACATTCATATTTCATTGATATTTTAGGGAAATGATTCATAACTCATTTGTGACGTGTAGGAATTAACCTCACCTCAATACGATGCACAGTGTGACTGATATAACTCCAAATGTGTTTTTTATTAAAAAATGACATTTTATTAATGTATTATTTCATATTAATGCTTAATTTATTTCTTTATAGAAATACTAACATAATATTTGTTTTCTTATATAGGTGGAATCTATTTCTCGGGTTGAGATGATTTGTTCACCAACTAATACCGTGGGTGAACATTTTTGAGAGGTGATCATAGGCATTAAAATATGAGATATTAATTTTTTTAAATGTTTGTTGGATAATTGTAAATGTCATTATATAAAAAATTATTTGAAATATATATAGTAGTGTTTTTTTGTATTCATGATGTCAAATTTATTATAATTAAATTATATATTTTGTGTTTACAGGTTACAGTTTTTTGCCGGTGTGCTGTTATATTAATAGGTTTTTACTAGGTATGTTGTTATATTAACAACACATTGCAACAAGTTAGACCTTTATCAATGCTATTTCGAGCAGTGATAAAGGTCCTCTTTATCAGTTCTATTTAAAACATTGATGAATAGAGATTTATCATTGATAAAAATAGTGCTGATAAAGGGTGATATATATCATTGTTTTTTAGTGTGGATATAGGACCCCCTTTATCAGTGTTGTGATTGACATTGTTTTTTTAGCGTTGTTTACAGCCTTTTTGTGTGCTGTAAAAGGGAATATTAGTAATAGTGTTGTCGGTGTATAATCAAATTATTTAATAAAAAATATGTTTTAATTTCATATAAATTATTCACATTTATTCGTTAATTCATTATGTATATTCAACAAGTACAGTTTGACGTGGATTTAACAGAGTTTTCAAAGGATCAACGTTGGTTTATTGTGTGTAGAGATGAGATATTTCAGCATTTTGTGGAACGTTATAGTTATGTTTATTCAGTGACTTATGATATTGGTGTCCTACGATGTTCAGTTGTTAGAGCGGAGGTGATTGGTGCATGTAGAGATGCAGGGATGTGCACACCGAATGAGGTATATGGTGTCATGCAGACTATGAAACACAGTATGGATGAGCGACTTCAGTAGTTACGTGCAGGGTATAAAGAGAGATCATCACAGATGTCACTATATATATATGATGTGATGAAGCAGTGTCCTATTGATTTTATTTTCTTGTGGTATTTTAAATTTTGGTGTAGTTTTTAAAAAATATTAAAATATTTAGTGGGCACCATATAGTGATATTTAGGTTGAATGAGTTATAGCGACCTCCATATAGGGATTCAAGAATTGACTTGGGTAGGTTTTCTCTTTGTGTCAGTGATTTGGCATGGCTATGGATGTGTTTTTGTGCAGCTTGATTTCTCTTTATTTATCATGGGTACAAATTTTTTTGGATCTGGGTCGCAGTGTTTGGGTTTTTCCCTTGTTTGTACATGTGAATGTGCATTTGAGTTTGATTTTTTTTAATCTTACTTAATATTCTATTATCTTAAAATGTAATATTTTTAAAATTAGTGTCAAGCAACAGAATTTACTGTGTGGGTTCTGTTATAAAGTTTTAGCGGTTCTGTAATTCGGGTTTGCGACAACAAAAATAATGCCCTTCCCCGTCCCTACTGGCATCTTATCATCTCCAATCCCACAAAATAATGGATCATTCTGTAACACGGTGAGATGATGACAAGTGGTATTTTTTCCACATGGGGTGATCGGATAAAGGGATGAAATAAAGGGTATATTGGTCTTGCGGAAAACAGTTTTGCGGAAGATGATCTCCCTCTCTCCAATCAACAACATTACCTATTTTCAGTTTATAATATTATAATATGTATTAAACAAATAATAATAATTGTGATATATTTTAAAATTAATATATTTTTAAATGATATTATATTTTTCCTCTACAAAAAAATATTACGCACTTCTTAAAATTGACCAAATAATACGTGTTTTATGTTTTTTATTATTTGAATAAAGTTAACATATTTTAGTTAATATTTTTAAGTGTGAATTTTTTAAAAACATGTTAAATATTAATGAGTTAATTATATTTTAAAACTGATCATATTTGTAATTAAAAGAATTTTTTTGTTTAAAAAACTACGTTACATTTAAAAAAAGAACTAAAAAATATGGGATAAAAATCGATTTTTATTCATTTTGGAGAAAATTAATAAATTTTATTTGATATCATTAAAGTCATAATTTTTTTTAAAATACGTAAAAGAATATTGATATTATTGTATTGTAAATACAATTATTATGGTAAATGAATTGAATTTTTTCTGTAAAAAAGGTTTTATGATATTTAGAAAAGACAATAATTTATCTTTAAAAAATATTTTTTTATTTATTTGATTAAAAATAATATATTTTTTTAATATTTTTAAAGTCATGAAATTTCTTTAAATTTATAAGAAATATATTTTTTAAGTCAAATTAAATTATTAAAATTTTACCTATCATCTTAAAAAGATATTGTTTATTAAGAGAAACATGTTTCTCTAAAAGTTTAAAAAACTGCTGTTTAAGTAATAAAAATCCATAGAGAATTTTAACTAAAAATGTTCTGACAATACTAGAAGGATGAAAAAATTACTCTACAGATTTTCATTGAATAACTTCAAGGAAAATTGAATTAAAAATTTGTGATGATAAATCTTTTACTTGAGTTATTTGGTGGAAGAGTTTTCATTGAAGATTAGTGTAAATTTCTAGAATATGCATTCTTAAATGGTAAATTATATAATATTTATAAAAATTATGTAACAAAAATAATACATATTTTATATCATTGCATTTATTATAAATATATTTATTAAAATTTAATATTTAATAATATTTTTTTTGTTTTATAAATATATAATTTTATTGTAGTGTTGAACTTCTATTGAAAATTCAATTGGAATTTCCACTAGAACTTTTACTGGAACTTCCACGGTAACCTCCACTGGAACGTCCACTGGATCCTCCATTGGAACCTCCACTGGAACTTCCACTAGAACCTCCACTGGAACGTCCACTAGAACATACACTATAACTTATACTAGATCCTAGAACATCCACTCGAACTTTCACTGGAACGTCCACAAGAACCTTCACTGGAACTTCCACTGGAATGTCCACTAGAAAATCCACTGAAACTTCCACCAGAACCTCCACTGAAACGTCCACTGAAACCTCCAATGGAACTTCCACTAGAACTTTCACTGGAACCTGAAAACTCCACTAAAACCTCCACCAGAACTTCCACTAGAACCTCCACTGGAACATCCACTGGAACTTGGAATCTCTATTAGAATCTCCACTGGAACGTTCACTAGAACCTCCATTGGAACAACCACTGGAATTTCCTATTAATATATTTATAATTTTTATTCATATAGATGTTGAATAAAATATATTACATATATTATAAATAATTACATTTAATATAAATATATTTAATAAAATTTAATTTTTATTAATATATTTTATAGTTTTATAAATATATCATTTTGTTGTATTGTTGAACATCAATTGAAACTTCAATTGGAACGTCCACTGAAACCTCCACTGAAACATCCACTGGAACCTCCACTACAACCTCCACTAGAACTTCCACTGGAACCTCCACTAGAATGTCCACTGGAACCTCCACTGGAACTTCCACTAGATCTTCTAATAGAACCTAGAACCTCCACTGGAACTTCCATTGGAACTTCCATTGCAATCTCCATTAGATCTTTTAGTGGAACCTCTAGTAAAACTTCTACTGGAACCTCCACTTGAACCTCCTTTTAATAGATTTATAATTGTTATTAGTATAGATATTGAATAAAATATATTACATATATTATATATAATTTCATTTAATTTAAATATATTTATTAAAATTTAGTTATTATTAATATATTCTATATTTTTATAAATATATACTTTTATTGCATTGTGGAACATCCATTTAAATTTGAATTAGAAATTCCACTGGCACCTTCACTGGAATCTCAACCGGAACTTCCACCAAAACCTCTACTAGAACATCCATTGGAACCTTCACTAAAATTTCCACTGGAACCTCCACTGGAACTTCCGCTAGAAGTTCCACTAGAACCTAAAACCTCAACTAGAACCTCCACTGGAACCTCCACTATAACCTCCTCTTAATAGATTTATAATTGTTATTAGTATAGATGTTTAATTAAATATTTTAAATATTTTAAATATTTTAAATATAATTGCATTAAATATAAATATATTTATTAAAATATCATTTTTATTAATATATTCTACAGTTTTATAAATATATTCTTTTGTTGTATTGCGGAACATGCATTGAAACTTCAATTGGAACATCCACTGTAACCTCCACTAGAACCTCGACTAGAAATTTCACTAGAACCTCCATTGAAACATCCCTTAGAACCTCTACTGAAACGTCCACTAGATGTTCCACTAGAACCTGAAACCTCCACTAGAACCTCCACTGGAACCTCCACTAGAACTTCCTAAACATGTACATTTTATTTACATTATTATTCATGTATATATATATTTTTAAATGGTAAATTATATTTTTTTATAAAATTTATGTAAAAAATAAAATAAATATTATATGTAATTTCATTTAATATAAATACATTCATTAAAATGTAATTTATATTTTTCTCTTATTTTTTATTGTTTTTTTGTTTTTTGTAATGGAAATTCTTCATTGACATTTTTCCCTTCAAATAAAAATGTGATTTTTACTTCAAATTGGTATTTTTTTTAGTTCCATTATAAAATATATTCCTTTTATTCTTTTAAAAAATTATAGAATAAAAATTCTTATACATGTATAAAATAATGTGTTTCTCTTTATTTGAGAAAATTTTATTATTTCCAAACAATATTTTTCTTTAACTTTTAAATGTAATAATGTTTTGTTATATTTTTATAAGTACATATTTTTAATTTCTTTCATAAAAAAAGTTTTTTAAACTTGAAAAGATTAATAGTTGTTTACAACATTATTTATGAAATAAAAAATCAATATATTTTTTAAAATATCCATCTATAAAAAATTTATATTTTTCAATGTTATAATTTTTTTATAAATTTATATGTTTTAAATAACAATTTTTATCAACGTTTTTTTACTTTTAATTTTTGTTTTTGATGTGTTTATGTTCTGTATCAACGCTTTTTAGGTTTTGTTATATCAACATTTTTATATGTTATTATTTTTTTGTAATTTATAGAGTTTTTATGGAATTTTAAATAACATTTTATTATTTAGTGTTTTTGTTTTTTGAATTTTTTTTGATATGTTTTTGAAACATTTTTTTAATGATTTAATTTTTTTATGATGTATTACACCTGTATGGCGATAATAATAGCAGAGGGTAAAACCGAGTTTTTGTAAAAATTGTGACAACTTTTTTTATTGCATTTCAATTAAATGGTCACTTTTTTTTGATAAACATGTCATTATTTTAGTTGAATATTCCAGTTATTGAGGGTATTGGAGACGATGTTGGATTAGTCCCAACTGCCACCAAATAAAAGAATAGAAGAAATCATTCATGTCCACGCAAGGAACCCAAGATCATATCTTTTCCACGAAGTCAGTTATATTTCTCGTCTCGTGTAAATTCTCAATTTCTGGATGTTCAAAAATGGGCATCAAACATTTCATGACATCTTTCATGACTTTCATCCTCTTCCACATTGCATTGTTCCTCCAATTCCACTTTACCAGAAACAGTTTTCGGGCAGTTACAGGCCACCACCGCACCAGCACCGCCGCCACCGACCCAAGTCCCAGGATGGCATGAGGGTATTCCATCACGTTCGCGTACCTAATATTGGCATCCAATGGGTGACGCCGAGACGTTGAGGTGAATGGTCCGTGCGGTGTACCGCCCCGGAAATTAATACCTGCTGCACATCGACTACGCTGTGACAGCATCGGAATGATGGCGTGTGGCGGAGTTCATGGCTGAGGATCTAGTTTACCGCCGATTCGGGAACATGTGGGTAGTGGGGAGGAGAATTTGGGGGCATTTTTTTATGAAAATGGGTTCCCCATTTTTTTATTTAGGAAATGGGGCACCCTAGAACCACTTGAAGTGGCACTAATGAAAAAAAAACTCCATAGCGCCACTTGAAGTGGCGCTAGGTGGAATTTGTCGCCCTATTAATCAGAACCACTTGATTAGGCAAGGGTGTATTGATTTTCAGGCATTAAAATGTACTTAAAATATGTTCAAATGCTTTAATAAAATGATCCATGAGTCATTTTTGACATGTATGAACCAAAATATAAAACGAAGAATATTTCCTATAATAACATCATCAGTATTCGATAGACATAGTAGTTTGGAGAATCAATCCAGAACATTATATGTTGAACATACCATAAATTCCTTTAATAATTTTGTCCAATTATAATGACGTCGACATCTTTCAAAATCCAATGTCATCATTGAATTTTGAAAGCATTCAAAGTGAATATATCATCAACATTATATGTTGAACATATAATAAATTCGTTTATATATTGACGATATCCTAAATTACTTTATTTAACTCATTACACACTTCTTTCATACATTACATGATAAATTTAATTCCTTAAATGATAAATGTGATGTCTAACATTAAATTAATGTTTTACTATTTGTACAATTATATAGAGCAACCACTATTATCTGGCCAGGAGACGCATGTGTCGTGTCTTGTGTTGGCATGACGACATGTTCGACAGCTGTTCAGAGAGCACATCTGTATCATCATGATGCGCCCCCGACAGCTATTTCTCCATACCTTAGACATGTGAGATTTTATGGAGTCACTATGTGTGACTTTAAGACTATTGATCATCATTTGATTGCTGCATTGGTTGAGAGATGGTGGCCAGAGACAAACACTTTTCATCTCTCGGATGGGGATATGACCATTACATTAGAGGATGTCACCTACATGCTTGGTTTTCCCATCCATGGACAGGCAGTTACGGGTGCCACTAGTGGAAACTGGGCTACCGTCATACAACGACTATTAGGCATTGATGTCGTTGCAGTACGAGGTGTCCTCTTGGGTTCTCGATTACGCATGACATGGCTTGATGAGAATTTCGCTGTCATTACTGACGACGCAGATGAGGATACACTTATTAGGCACACAGATGCATATATTCTACGACTACTCAGATGCATGTTATGCGTCGACTACTCCACCCTTTTGGTACACATGATGTACCTTCCATTACTTGAGGATCTTGATCAGACAGCTACATACAGTTGGGGATCCGTAGTACTAGCACATCTATATAGATCCCTTTGTACCAGTTGTCAGGTAGTTGTACAGAAGATTGTAGGTTGTATGGCTATAGTACAGATGTGGGCTTGGGAGCATTTTCCACGCATCGCTCCTCGAGCTGTTTCACCCCTTGCAGCAGAGCTATTTCAGGATTGTCCTCGGGGACGATGGTATTTTTACTTCATTACTTTCATTTATTTAGTAGTTTTGTTTTTGTTATTTATAAACTTAATGTATATTAATTTTTTGTATCCATGTGGAGTCAGTATCAGAAGCATGCACACACACCGAGACATAGTGTGCACAACTTTTGACAGATATCCAACGCATTAGTGCCAGTTGATGTAAGTCAAGCAATACTTCTTTATAGAAAAACATTTTTTATCAATATTTTACGTTATTTCAATGTAATCATACTAACATTATCTTGCTAGTATGTCACTTAATTTTTGAGTTTACATTTCAGGTTTCATGGACTCCATATACATGTTATGTCTATGCGTCACATCCACCGTACTGCACAGCTATGATTGGAGATCGTGCTGCAGTGGTGCCACTCATCCACTTCTATATCATTGAGTGGAACCAGTCAGACCGGGTCATGCGTCAGTTCAGTTATATACTGCATATCCTGATGGCTCTAGGACAGCCTGATTGGTTTCATTCTGTTGTACTTATGGGTAGACAATCGTTGAACTGGCAGCAGTTTCATGCATCTCATATTGAGCTGTGGGACGCGCGTGCCCGATATGGTATTTCTCGATATGGATATCCCACAAAATAGTATCAGTTATCTGTCCAGGGGGAATATGCAGACTGGTATCGACATCATACGATCATGTATCTTACATGTTAGGGGATTGACATTCTGCAGATGATATGTTTGTTAAGGTATATTATATTTGTTTAACTATTTTTTGGTATTAATTTGAATATCATTTCATTTGTATACAAATAACGTTGATCATCTTTTACATGTCACACATCCTCATTAGGAGGAATATATTAGATGAGATGTAGTTCATCGAGATGTGTTGGCTCTCTACGACCATCTCCAGATGATACAAGACATTTTTTATGACGAGGATCCATAGGTATATCCTGATCCCTATCCTTCAGCTAGAGATCCTAAGGGTGATGATGTCCCTGCTATGTCTGCTGATGACGAAGCCCTGCCACCACCACTGCCAGCTGGGAGACGGAGACGAGTACCTCGGAAGGGGCAGAGATGGCAAGATAGACATCCAAGAGAGCCTCCTGGAGATGTGGCAGCTCCACATAGAGATGATCCTGCCCAACTTTATTGATGAGCTTGCATAGCAGGGAGACACTTATATACCACATCTATCGTCTTCGATTACTACTATGGACTATGAGCTGGATCAAGTGACACAGCTTGTGGCATCCCCCTCTCCTCCCGGTGAGGACTTCTTCAGTATGCCCTTTCTACCATTTTTAGGAGCCCCTGGACCATATGGCTCCATGCATGATTTTGGGAAGTCATCGACGTATGATTTTGGGCATTCATCCACACATGATTATGGTCAGCCCTCTACACAGCATCATGAGGAGGCACCAGATGCACCAGAAGCAGAGGATCCCGCTGCTAGGACACCAGAGTGACACATACGTCGAACACGGGGAGGACGTGAGATTCAGACGCCACGTTGTGGTACCGGGGGCACTGATGTTGATTTATTCAGATTTCATGATGTATATGTTAAAAACTGTATCCATTATTACCAAATTAACACTCACATATCAAACATGGATGTATTCTCACCCTATTTTATTGTTTTGTATGTTGATGCATGATTTGTATTTGGTTATGGTTTACTAATGTTTTTTTGTCTACATAAACGCATAATATATTTTAAATAAAGTACAAATATCACATACTATATGCTATAATTAATAGTCATAACTCATAGAAAAAGGTACAAAATATATATCATATAAGTAAACAAAACCTGTTTTAAAAGGTAAAAAATGGAAATGACCTCAGAAATGTGATTTAATGATTAAATGTCCTATAAATAGAGGAATTTTATATAAAACACTAAGCGTGTCTTCTTTCACTCTCACTCAGAGGTTTACCATGTCCGCCTCTCCTCCGTCGAACGGTCTGAACCCAGGGGCACCGAAATTGGAGGGTTGATCTAGATATGTGAGTGATATTTAGATAAAAATGAGGGGCTTTCCAGATTTAATGAAACTAAATTGAGGGGATAATATGGATTTATGAAGCTATGGTGGTGTGATATTTTTATTTGGGGGGCACACCACCATAGCTTCCTACTTTCATATTAACCCCCCACTTCAGTTTCATTAAATATGGACAACCCTCCATTTTTATCGAAATATCACTCACACATCCAGGTTGGCGGTTTCAAAAGCTTATAAATTATTCTTCGTCAACATTTTTGATGAAATTCTTTTTCGATTTCAACTATTTCTTATATTTTTAATTAATGTTTCAAGTTTCATTTAGATATGTGATATAGTTTCTATTTTATAGTCTTTCAAAGTTGCATACTTCAAACATTTTTAAGTTTTAGGTTAACGATTTTGAAAGATTATAAATTCTTTTTCGTCAACATTTTTCAGGGTATTGTGTTGTTTTCAACAGTTTCTTATATTTTTAATCAATGTTTAAAGTATCATTTAGAACCGTGTTATAGTTTCTGTTTTATAGTCTTTCAAAGTCGAGTACTTCAAACAATTTTATGTTTCAGGTTAATTATTTTGAAAGCTTATAAATTATTTTTCCTCAATATTTTTCATGGAATTCTTCTTGTTTTAAAATATTTTTTATATGTTTAATCATTTTTAAAGTTTCATTTAGATCAGTGTTATAGTTTCTGTTTTATAGTATTTCAAAGTCGCGTACTTGAAACATTTTTATGTTTTAGGTTACTGATTTTGAAAGCTTATAGATTATTTTTCATCAACATTTTTGATTAAATTCTTTTTATTTTCAACTATTTTTTATATTTTTAATCAATGTTTCATGTTTCATTTATATCCGTGTTATAGTTTCTATTTTATAGTCTTTCAAATTCACATACATGAAACATTTGTAAGATTCAATTGGTGGTTTTGAAAGCTTGTAAATTATTTTTCATCAACATTTTTTATAAAATTCATTTTGTTTTCAAATATTTATTATATGTTTAATCAATGTTTAAAGTTTCATTTATATCCATGATATAATTTATGTTTTATAGTATTTCAAATTGACGTACATGAAACATTTTTATGTTTCAAGTAGCTGGTTTTGAAAGCTTATAAATTATTTTTCATCGACATTTTTAATGAAATTCATTTTTTTTCAAATATTTATTATATGTTTAATCAATGTTTAAAGTTTCATTTATATCGGTGTTATACTTTATCAATTATAGTATTTCAAAAACACGTATTTGAAACATTTTTAAGTTTGAAACAGGTGGTTTTAATTGCTTAAAAATTATTTTTCATCGACATTTTTTATGAAATTTATTTTGTTTTCAACTCTTTGTTATATATTTAAAATATAATTATTACAAATTTTTAAAATTATAAATAATTATATTTTCAAATTAATTATAATATTAAATTAAATTATAATTTATTACAAATTAATATAATTATAAGTTATTATAATTTTAAATCAATTATAAATAATTAATTGTCATTATCTAAATTAAAAATTATTTATTATTAATATATGATTATTACAAATTATTATATCTTTATATATACATTATATACTTATTCTATTTATATTTATATAATTATATTAAATATATAATTATAGTAAATGTATAATTATAATTATAAATATAATAAATATCTAATTATAACTCTAAATATAATAAATATATAAATAAAATAAATAATTATTATAGGCATATATTTTTTATAATTACATATTTATTATAATTATATATTTATAATGTAAAAAATATATAATGTATATATATAGAATTATTTATTTTCATTATGTAATTATATATCTATATATACATTATATATACATTATATATAAATAGAATTGCATATTTACAATGCAAAAATATATATATAATGTATACATAAATATATAATTACATTTACTACATTTATTATATTTATTACATTTATTATTTTTATTATAATTCTATAATTATTATATTTTTGTATTTACTATATTTATAATTATTATATTATTATATTTTTGTTTTTAATATATTTATATATTTATTATTTTTATATATTTATCATAATTATTATATTTATAATTATACATTTATTACAATTCTCTATTTATAATTATAACAATTCTAATATTATAATGAATATATAATAATCGAAATATAATTATAAATATAATAATTATAATAAATATATTACTATAATAATCAAAATATACAACAGATAATATTTCCTATTTTATTTATTACATTTATTATAATTATATATTTACTTTATTTTTTATATTTATAATTATATATTTATGATAATTATATATTTTCATTTATGATAATTATAATATTATAATGAATATATAAATATAAATATAATAATTATAATAAATATAAAAATTATCTAATTATATTAAATGTAAAATAATAAATATAATAAATTCAAAAAAAACTATAGCGCCACTTCAATTGGGGCTAAAAAGACCCATTACCCTATTTAATAAACGCCCTAGCCCATTAAACTAAAAAAAATCTCCCGTAAATTCGCCAATGTGGGGAAGCGAATCTGGTGGCGTACAGGGGCCCGACGATGATGTCCATGACACTACACGGCATGGCCATCCTACTGCGGCTGTGCCGGTGGGATTGGTTCATTAATCTCAGCGCCGCCGACTATCCCCGGGTGACTCAAGATGGTACGGGGTTGAGTTTTTGTTTGTATAGATTTTTTATTACTATTAACGGAATGTTAATTTAGAACCCAGATTTGATCCATGCGTTTGCTGGGGTCCCGATAAATCTGAGTTTCATTGAGCACACCAGTCATCTGGGTTGGAAACTGTGAGAGTTTTTTCCCCTCTTCCACGAAATTTATCTCATTAAATATTGCATAATATAAATGGGAAATCAGGAACAAGCGAGGGAAGCCAGTGATAATTGACCCTGGGCTGTACAGTCTGAACAAGTCCGCGTTGCTGTGAGCACGTAATCAGCAGAGTGGCCTCCCAACCTCCTTCAAGCTCTACACAGGTCCCGCCCCCCTCCCCCCTCAACCATCTTCACCATTTTTATCTTATATTTTGACACGGTCGGCGTGGATGGTGGTGTCGAGGTGGTTCGCGGAGTACTGTGTGATGGGATGGGACAAACTCCCCCACACAATACTCCTCTACTACGCCAACTTCGTCTCCTCCCCCGAGGGCTACTTCCAGACTGTGGCCTGCAAATCCGCCGCCCTGTCCCACGACCTCCGGTACATCACCTGGGACAACCCCCCTCACCAACACCCCCGCTCCCTCTCCCTCCCGGACCTCCGTCGCATGCTCCTCACCGCCCGCCACTTCGCCAGGAAGTTCCGCCACAGAGACCCCGTCCTCAACCGCATCGACTGCCACCTCCTCCGCCCCCGTCGGTGGACCTTTCAGCCGCATGCGCATCAACACTGTGGCGGAGGATTCACTCCCGAATGGTGGTGTGAAGAGGAGGAAGCAGTGGTGCAGCCTGGGCCCGGTTCCCGCTGCCTTGTTATTCTCCTCCACAAGCTCCTCGCCGCTCACAACTCAAGGAAGAAGTCATGCAGATGATTTGTTTTTACGTTTTTAAAAAAAATAAAATTTCCAGAAAATGCTTAGGGCATAAATATCTTAAAAAATACATCTCAAAGACGACATCCTGGATACCGCCTTTGCATTTCGGGGGAAGGAGGCATCCACGATGCCTCCTTTCACCTAAAAAATCATTTTTTATGAAAATTTTTATTATTATTTTCTGTTTTGTTTTGTTTATATATATAAACAAAACAAAAAATTTCAGCAGAATTTCTCTGCTATTAATGATCCAGCACTACAGCCATTACAGCAATCTGAATTCTAAACGAAACTTGAACCCAGTCCTCTCTTTTATAAGAGAACTTACCCTTGAAATCATTCTGCATTTCCGATGTGGGATTCTGGATCTCCATTTCTTGCACAGAACAGTCTACTTTTCCGATGTAAGATTCTGTTTCAAGTACGTGAATTTGAAAGACTATAAAATATAAACTATAAGGCCAATATAAATGAAACTTAAAAATGGCTTAAACATATAAAAAATAGTTTAAAACAAAAAGAAATCATAAAAAATGATGATAAAAAATAATTTATAAGCTTTCAAAACCACTTACTTGAAACTTAAGAAGTTTCAAGTACATGATTTTGAAAGCTTATAAAATATAAATTATAATAGGAATATAAATGAAACTTAATACACGAATTAAACATAAAACAAATATTTTAAAATAAAAATAATTTCCTAAAAAAATATTGATGAAATATAATTTATAAGCTTTCAAAACGACCAACATGAAACTTAAAAATGTATCAAGTACGTGACTTTGAAAGCCTATAAAATATAAACTATAAGACTGATATAAGTGAAAAATAAAACACGGATTAAACATATAACAGATAGTCAAAAATAAAAATATTTTCTTAAAAAATGTTCATGAAAAATAATTTTTAAGCTTTCAAAACCACCTACTTGAAACTTAAAATGATTAAAGTATGCAGTTTTGAAAGACTAAAATATAAACTGTAAGACCAATATAATTTAAAGTTAAAACATAGATTAAACGTATAATAATTTATTTAATTATTAAATTAATATTATTAATAATTAATTATTTAATAATTAATTATTTAATTAGAAATTATTAATAATTACATATATAATAATTAACTAATTAATTAGTAATATAATTATTCAGTATATAATAGTTAATTAGTAAATTAGTAATATAGTTATAAATTATATTTATCCATTATAATTAATAATTAGTAATTATTCAAAATTATTATATAATAATTAATTAGTTAATTGGTTATATAATTTTTAACTATATAAAATTTAATTAGTTAATTAGTAATATAATTATAAATAAAAATTAATCATTATAATTATTAATTATAATTAATAATTATAATTACTAATTATAATTATTCATTATAATTACTAATTATAATTATTAATTATTAATAATTAAATATTAATTTGTTAATTAATAATATAATTATTAATTATAAAACTATTAATTATATAATAATTAGTTAGTTATTTCGTAATTATTAATAGTAAAATATACAATAAATAATTAGTTAATTACTATTATAATTAGTAAATTAGTAATATAATTATTAAATATGTAATAATTAATTAGTTACTTAAAAATATAATTATTATTTATTTATTAATTAATTAGTTACGTAGAAATATAATTATTAATTATATAATAATTAATTATTTGATTAGAAATATAATTATTAACTATATAATTTTTAATTTGTTAATTACTATTTCTTAATCATTAATTATATAATAACTAATTAGTTAATTAGTAATACAATTATTAATTTTATAATAGTTAATTAGTTAATTTTTTGAGAAAGATAGAGTTGAGACCCTTTTTATAATTAGTTAATTATTAAGATAATTATAAATTATAATTATTCATTATAATTAATAGTTAGTATTTATTAAAAATTATTAAATAATTATTTAATTAGTAATATCATTATTAATTATATAATTTGTAATTAGGTAATTAGTAATTATTAATGTTTTATTATTATGTTTGTATGGTTATATAAATATATATAAATAAAACCTAATTTACCCCCTCTTGAGATTCCACTCTGACCAACAGGTAATAATAGTATTTTGATTTCAGTACACATAAAACATCTAAACAATAATGTAAAATCAATGCATATGTCTTTGGTGAGGTGATTCCGTCCCACATGGTGTTCTACGAATAGAACGTCCACGTCGAGTGCGCAGTGGAGTCTGATGACCTGGAGAAGGCTGATCCTCGGGCACTGAAACATCGACTATTGCATCCTCCATCTGTGTGTCCGTGAGAGGAGTTGCCAACTGCATCTCGTACTGCTATTCAGATCCTTCTCCAACTATGGTGGTAGAAGAAACTGCCTCCATCGCAGAGGGGAACAAAGCTTGTGATGGAGCTATACCCCAAGACGACGACAGCTCTAAAATCCAGGGTTGTGAAGGATCTAGAACCCAAGATGGAGAGAACTGCGGATATCCTGCCTAGAAAGACGGATCCCATGCCACCTGAGGCACATCCTGAATAGGCTGATCCTGGACTACTAGAGGCCTGACCTCTTCCTGTGGAACAGGCGAGGCCTCACGTGCAGCACGACGTTGTCTACATTGCCATGGTCGTGGATCCTCAGCACCAGCAGCAGCTGTAGGATGTTCCTCTAGGGCAGGAACCTCCTATCTCCAAGACAGACGCGTGAAGATGCTCCCAGAATGTGCACGAAAAGATGCCCTCGCCTCCAGCGCTATAGCATGCACGACTGCCCGGCTAAAGACCCCCTCCTCCTCTTCATCACTCATGTGAACAAGATCCTCTGTGTGACTTCCCTGTAAATAGATTTAAATGGAATTAGAAAATAATTCAATAAACAAACTAATATATATTTATTGACATACCATCCTCTGCATCTCTATGTCGGCTTGGGTAAGATACAGTATAGACTTTAGTCTATACCATGGCGCATAGTCAACCTGCTCTGAAAGAGAGAATCTATTTGTAGGAACACCCTGAATACATAATTCTGCACATCTATGCCAGAAGTTCATAAAACTTGCATGTACTTGGGACCAGTCATCATCCTGCCTCCCTGTCATCTTCATCCCATGAAGCTGGTTCGTCTGTCTCGATGGTATTGGAATCGGCTGTGTACGAAAAAATTAGCGCATGACCCTGTCAGGCTGCTGCCACTCAAAAATATGAAAGTGAATGAGGGGCACTACATCCATATCATCCTCAAGCACAACAGTGCAGTATGCTGGCAATTGGTCCATAATACTCCAGTATGGAGGCCATGAAATCTGAAATGACAAGTGATTTTGTAAAAAAAAAACACCCAACTAAAAACCAAAATTGATAGTATTATTAAATATGTTAGGCAGTGATAGATTGTAAAAACATACCTGATCAGGTAAGAGACAGTCCAACTGTAGCCGACATACGCCCGAATGCTGTCTCGGAACCACGTCAAAATTGTGTTGCTGACACCACCTATAAAATACAACGATAATGACAAATAATGAGAAAGTATAGTCAATAACTCATAGTAGAATAAAAAACCAATAGAAATGACTTATCATACCAGCGTCCACGCGGAGCGTCATGCATCACCTCCATCTCGACCAGTGGACCAGCAAGGTCAGGGCGGAAGGCTGGGATGCGCTCCCATGCCCACATCTGAATAAGGATGACGCATCCTCCGAGACATGTACAGTCTCTATGAGATAGTCTGCATAATGATCTGTACGTGTATGCCAAGAAGGGTGATCCCCAACTGTACGTCCCAACCCGATCAAAGTCCTCTAGTAGGGGTAGATACATCATATGCATGTGCATCCCCGAGTGATCAGTACACATGGTCCCACCAATGAGTCATATGATATATGCACAGGCGTAACGCATGAAGGTCTGCTCATCGTCATCATCCTGTAAATGTGGAATCTGCAACTCCAACCAACAAATATGTATGGACGATCCATCTGTAGCCCTACGGTCGGAAAAAATATCAACGCCTAACAAGCATTGAGCCAGGTCTGGCCATGTTGCACGAGTGATTCCAATAACGGGTCTCCCCTGGATAGGCAGACCGAGAAGCACCGCGACATCCTCGAGGGTGATGGTCATCTCTCCCTCAGTCAAGTGGAATGTGTGTGTCTCTGGTCTCCATCTCTCAACGAGGGTAGCAAGTAGGTAATGATCTACAAATGTGAAATCTGATACGGCAAGGCCATAGAAACCATCACGGTGTATGTAAGGTCTAATGGCACGTGGAGGCTCCATGTGATGAAAATGGTGCGCTCGACGCACCATAACAAATCGATCTGGACGACCCTCTAACACGACCTGCGAAATATGGGTAGGTTGCTGAGTGAGTAGTATGGTATCATCCATCTGCATATAAACAATGAAAATGAGTCGTAAGTGTAAAATGTAAATATAACATTATGATGTTTTTAGAATTTATCTAATTGTATGTATTCAATATCTTATGCTAATTATTATGATATTATAAATTTGTTATAGAACAGTTCTCTAAAATATCATGCATGTTTAGATTGGGGTTTAGGTTGGAGGTTTTAGGGTTAAAATTTTTAATATTAACGTCCATGAAACATGTTAATGGGTAAACTGACATTTACTTTTCAATATGGGTTAAGTGTTCCTCTTTCAGATTTTTGAAATAAATTCTATTATCTCATATTTAAAGTTATTTCTTGAAAGCATGAATATTAATATGAAATAAGTTATATTATCTAAAATATTGAGTCTTGAATTTGGTTACACATATTTTGGGGGAGCATTATGATTAACTACTTATGGATTGGATTAAGATAAACCATGTAAATTAGTAATGATGTTTTTATAATTTATCTAATTGTATGTATTCAATATCTTATGCTAATTATTATGATACTATCAATTTGTTATAGAACATTTCGCTAAAATATACTGCATGATTAGATTGGGGTTTAGGTTGGAGGGTTTAGGGTTAAATTTTTTAATATTAACGTCCATGAAACATGTTAATTGGTTAACTGACATTTACTTTTCAATGTGGGTTAAGTGTTCCGCTTTCGGATTTTTGATATAAATTCTATTATCTCATATTTAAAGTTGTTTCCTAAAAGCATTAATATTAATATGAAATAAGTTATATTATCTAAAATATTGAGTCTTGAATTTGGTTACACATATTTTGGGGGTGCTTTATGATTAAAAAATTATGGATTGGATTAAGATAAACGATGTCAAATAGTAATGATGTTTTTAGAATTTATCTAATTTTATGTATTCAATATCTTATACTAATTATTATGATACTATAAATTTGTTATAGAACAGTTCTCTAAAATATCCTTCATGTTTAGATTGGGGTTTAGGTTGGAGGTTTTAGGGTTAAAATTTTTAATATTAACGTCCATGAAACATGTTAATGGGTTAACTGACATTTACTTTTCAATATGGGTTAAGTGTTCCACTTTCAGATTCTTGAAATAAATTCTATTATCTCATATTTAAAGTTATTTCTTGAAAGCATGAATATTAATATGAAATAAGTTATATTATCTAAAATATTGAGTCTTGAATTTGGTTACACATATTTTGGGGGAGCATTATGATTAAATACTTATGGATTGGATTAAGATAAACCATGTCAATTATTAATGATGTTTTTAAAATTTATCTAATTGTATGTATTGAATATCTTATGCTAGTTATTATGATACTATAAATTTGTTATAGAACAGTTTGCTAAAATATACTGCATATTTAGATTGGGGTTTAGTTTGGAGGGTATAGGGTTAAATTTTTTAATATTAATGTCTAGGAAACATGTTAATGTGTTAACTGGCGTTTACTTTTAAATATGGGTTAAGTCTTCCGCTTTCGGATTTTTGAAATAAATTCTATTATCTCATATTTAATGTTATTTCTTAAAAGCATGAATAATAATATGAAATAAGTTATATTATCTAAAATATTGAGTCTTGAATTTGGTTACACATATTTTAGGGGAGATTTATGATTAACTACTTATTGACTGGATTAAGATAAACCATGTCAATTAGTAATGATGTTTTTAGACTTTATCTAATTGTATGTATTCAATATATTATGCTAATTATTATGATATTATAAATTTGTTATAGAATAGTTTGCTAAAATATCCTTCATGTTTAGATTGGGGTTTAGGTTGGAGGGTTTAGCATTAAAATTAATAATATTAACGTCCAGGAAACATGTTAATGGGTTAACTGACATTTACTTTTCAATATGGGTTAAGTGTTTTGCTTTTGGATTTTTGAAATAAATTCTATTATCTCATATTTAATGTTATTTCTTGAAAGCATGAATATTAATATGAAAACTTATCTAAGATGTTTGGGGTCTAGAAAACTGAGGAATAAAGAAGAGATAACACCATTTAGTTTACAATATGGGAATGTCACAATGAAGACAATACATCATTATGAATGAGGCTGTGAAGTCGACCCAACAACTTTAGGGCATAGTTTCCGGTTATGACCTTCTTTATGACATATTGTGCATCACAAACTCTATCCTTGTTCTTGAGGCCAGTCCATCTCATTACGCATCCTACTCGCCTTTGGTCTCCCACGAGGACGTAACCGATTCATGTCAGGTATCACTATCGGCTGGTCTTCAGGCATTGGAAAGTAACGATACTCCCCAATAGGTGTCCATGGTGCATCATAACAGTTAGAAATGATATCCATCCAGTACACTGGATCAACATAAGGTTCCCATGATATGTTCACAGAGGCACATACTGTGATGGCGTGTGTACATAAAAACCGTAAGGCCTGAAAGTTTCCACATTGGCATTGCCTTGTTTCCAGTAATACCACCATTTTTTCACCGACGCGATTTGTGATGGGGTCTGAACGCTCTTCAACATAAAATCGAGAGTCTTCTCTTCGAAAGAGACAGACGTGATAACCAGAAGCTTCTTCAATATTTTTTTCAATCTCTCGTTGAAAGTGTCTTCCATATCTTAGCCCTTGATGTATTCCGTTTGATGCTAGTTTTTTTCTATCCACAAAGTACTTCAAGCATCGATATAATGTCTCCTGAACTAAGGCGGTTATAGGTAGCTAGCTAAGTCCTTTGAAGATACCATTGATGCACTCCACAATGTTTGTCGTCATGTGTTCGTACCTCTTTCCCCTGTTGTATGCCAATGTCCATTTCTCTTTTGGAATCCGCATCATATAATCATAAACTTCTTGATTAGCCTGACGAATTTGTTCAAAACGTTCTTCAAATCATCGTTGGTCTGACTCATATGCTACAAAACATAGATGATATTTCACAAAAATTGATTTTATCTTTATATTGAAACAATAAAACAGAACGAATTAAATACGTACCAAGCCTCGTGATTGCCTTCTTCATCAGTTCATTGTGGAATGTTTTATGCACATTGCTAGCAATGTGACTAATGAAGAACCAATGATGTGCATTTGGGTATCCTCATGTATCAGGATATGCATTGATTTCCTCATTAATTGCTCGATGGCGATCATATATCAAACAAACTCCGTGAATGTTGGTGAAACGGTTGCTGATACATGCCAGAAACCAACTCCATGATTCATAGTTTACTTTCTCTACAATGGCAAAGGCAAGTGAAAGAGGTGAAAGGTTTCCATCTTGGGTTTCCACAATCAACAACACTCCCTTGTATTTTCCATACAGAAATGTTCCATCAATCTGAATAAACTGATTGAAAAAACGAAATGCAGAGATACAAGGATGGAATGCCCAGAACAACCGATGAAATTGAACACGAGATGGATCAAGTTGATTATCATGAGACACATGTTCATTTGTATCCATATAGAAGACAACTTGGTTATAATTCCTCAGTATCGCTAGAAATTGTGGCAATACTCGATATGAGTCATCCCATTCACCATATACCTTCACAATTGCCTTCTGTTTCGCTATCCATGCCTTATTATAGGAAATCTTATAACTGAATGTCTGTAGAATCCTCTCTTATACAAGGGATATTGGAACATCTTGACATGTCCTAATCATATCAACAACAATATATGACACATATTCTGCATCCAATGAAGCATGATCTTGTGTGAGACTTGGATGAACGCAAGTATGAGCCGCCTCAATCCTTGAGATTCTCCAAACTCTAAATCTAATGTCTGGAATATCCCTTAAGATAAATCTACAATCATCCCCATACTTCACGCACCGTATAACATATTTACTACGACATGATTCGTGAACTACATAGTTGAAGTGTCTCTCAATATGAAATCTCTTTAACATTCTTTTTAAGGCATCTTTACTAGGAAAATTCCTTCCAATATATAATGTTTTGTCCACCACACTAATCCTATCTGGTACAACTCCAGGGAACTCAGTTGTTAGTGTGAGAATAGTATTATCGAATTCAGGCACACGTGTCATTGCTTCTGACCAAGATGAAAAGAGTGGTGGATGATTTATTTACTGAGGTTGATGTACACCAATTGCATTTCTCAAAACCTCCTCTCTATCTTCTGTTGGTCCCTCCCCATCGGCACTGTTGTCTCCATCTGATCCATCATTACGAAACACCTCATCAAAAGTCGGATTGACCTGTATATCCAGAAGATTATCTAGGTTGTCCTCTTCTACTGCATCATTTGGAATAGGCTCAATTTCATGAGGTAGACTGTCTTCAACAACTCTTGTAATTCTACGTCTTTGTACAAGTGGACATTGTTGTTTTACAGTAGCAACAACAACGTATAACTCCATCACGGTAGCATCTAACCATTGAGAAAATAAATTAATTGCTTGGACCCACTGCACATCAGCAACCAATGGACAAGATATATGCCACAATGTTGTTGGAAATTTCAAATGTCTATAGCTCATAGACATGATCTCTTGATCGGGTCCCAGATTTAAGGAAACACGAATTCTCTCTTGAAGGTCATTTATGGTAACACAACCAACTATACTAACCACCATAATTGGTTGTGTACTATAAGAAGCTCCTTTATCAGTTTGAATAATCTCCCCATAATAGTACACACTGGAAAACATGGCTCTCTATGTCAAAAATGTTTCTTTCATAAAAAATTTGATAGTGTAACAAATATTAACAATTATGTTTGACCATATGATGTTTATTAGAATATAATTTTAGTGCGCCTTTCTATACCCTAAACTAAGCTACTGATGTTTGACCATATGATATTTATTAGAATGTAATTTTAGTGCGCCTTTTTATTTAAATTGTTTGTTCTTCTTCATTTCACTTTATATGTTCATCAGTATCATTAGATAATCATTATATGAATCCATGATTTTATCCTATGTTATTTATTAATTATTCTAAAATTAACTAATAATAACTAATCATTAATTTTTCTATTATTCTATAATTAACTAATAATAACTTTAATTCATTAATTCTTATGTCCTTATTTGATTCTATAACATTATATTTATCATTTATCATTGATAAATATACTGATTTTCTTTTTCTTCTCTTAGAAATTTTAGTAGTTTATAAAGAAAATACGAATCATCTTAAGCATATTCCCTGGGAGTCTCAAACCAGGATGCAGCAAGGCCCATTATTGTGCACCAGTTCCCGTTCGAGTCTAGCTCAAAGCGGTGTTTTCGGGTTTTACCTCTATGTACATCTGTGCCAGAGCCACATCCACTTGTTTGTATCCAGATAGGAATTTAATTACGTAGATAACCACATAATCTTTAAGCTACCAAATTTCTAAATACTTAATCTTAATGTAATCTATACTTAATCTATACTACCTAACAATAATTATTTAAAACTATATATAACTAATTACAATAACTAAATAACCAAATATTAAGAACTACCTAAACTACTTAACAAATGAAAGATTTATAACTAAACAAAATTTAATTAATGAAATAAAAACATTAAATTAAATAAAGAAACATACCTCTAAATGAAGGTTCGTAAATACTCGCACAATAAAGGAATTTTTTAGAGAGAGAGAGAAATTCGGAGAGATGAAGTGAGGAGGGAGAGAGGAAGGCAATGATCATGTGAGGGGGGGGGGGGGTGGGCGCCCGTTTATAGGGAGTTCAGGCGAAGGCAACATCGCGGAAGCCGCCTTTCGCCTCTGCGTATGGCCAAAGGTGGCATCACAGAAGCCGCCTTTCGCCTTACCCGGAGGCGAAAGGCGGCCTCCCCCCGGCCGCCTTTGCCATGTCATCGATCCGGGCCAAAGACGGCGTGGGGGAGTAAAGGCGGCATCGCAGATACTGCCTTTGTCTGCTAAAACAAAGGCGGCATCTGTGATGCTGCCTTTATAGCGTTTTTTTTAAAACAAAATTGACATAGGCAGTTTTTCAATTTTTTTTATAAAAACGTATTTAAAAAAACTCTCATGCAGATGACAAGGCGATGCAGTGTCGTACGGAGAAAAAAAGAACAGAGAATATATTGAGAGAAAAAGAAATAGAGATGAAAATACAAAAAACATAGAAAAACAAATGACAGTGGTTTTAAAAATTATATTCCCTAAAGAAAAATTCTAAAATGAAACCCTCACCGCATACCCCTCTCCAAAATTGGAGAATTTTTATATGTTTTTTTAAATAATATTTATTTAAAGTGCAATTAAAAAATTAAATATATATGTGTGTGTATATATATTGTGTTTATTTTCTTTTTTTAGATACATATATATACAACTAGTTTGTTAACAATAAAATTATTATCCGTAATTTTTTTTATTATTCTAAAAATATATTGTTAATTGCTTTATTAGTTACGTTAATAATTATATATACATAATTATTAAGATTTGTTAGTTTAATTATTATAAATATTTAATTATATAATTAATATATATTAATAATGTAATTACTAACATTTAATTATAATAACATAATTAATAATACTTCATAGTAATATAATTAGTAATATAAAATTTAATTAGAATCATGTCCATTAGTATTTGAAAGTGAAAATGTTAAAATTTTAATCAATAAATTTTTTAAAATGTAAATTACTTTTTTCTTATTATATTTATGATTATTTTTCAATTAAGATTTATATGATGAGTGATTTTTTCAAATATCATTTTTATTGTATTTAAATTTTATAATTTATACGCTTTCAAAGTCACGAACATGAAACATAATAATGGTTCAACTTAGTGACTTTGAAAGTCTATAAATAATAAAGTAGAAATACAATTAAATTAAATTTTATACACTTACTGAGCATATAAAAAATAATTGAAAATAACAAGCATTACATAAAAACAATTAATGAAAAATAATTTTAGTGGCAAAATATATTGTTGTTTTAAACCATTACAGTTCAATTTATAATTTTTTTAGATTCCTTTCATTTTCAATCATTTATTATATGTTTAGTCAATATTCTAAATTTCATTTCGATTTTAATCATATTATATTTTATGTGCATTTATTTTTCAATGTGTAAATTTTATGTTTTTAATCAATAATGTTTGTGTCATATAAATTGATTTTTCTTTATTATATTTATGAAATTATTTCTATTTTCAACAAAATTTTAGATGTTTAGGCTATGTTTTATGTTTTATTTAGATTATTTTTATAGTGTATATTTTATAACCTTTTTAATTTACCTACTTAAAATTTAACAAGTTTTCCTATGTTTCAAGTAATCAACTTTGAAAACTTATAAAATATAAACTGTAGGTAAAATATAAATGAAAATTTCAATAGTGACTAAAAATGTAAAAATGGTTGATAGTAAAAAGAATTTCATCATTTCAATAGACAAAAAATCACATAGAGGATAAAATACATTGTTGTTTTAAATCCTTTAAATCAATAGCACACATATAAATAAATGAGTACAATCATCGTATATGATGAGTTCCAATCACACAGTCTATTGTGCAAACGATACTCTAGTATTGAGATCGCCAACCTCTATGTTGCGGTGGAGTATAATGAGATAGAGAGGGTTCATCCTCATGTGCCAGAACCTCACATGTATGATGCTATGCCTATGACTCATCAGGAGGAGGTGACATCTAGATGTCATCATGTCCACTTAATCCTTCCCCCACTGCGTAATTGGAAGGATTTGTCATCATATATTGAGGGAACCATAAGGCCTGTGAAGGCTCAGTCAGAAAAGGTGGAGGCATGAGAAATGACCTCTAATATGAGCTTAGATCAGATATGGCTGGAAAAAACTATGGATATCCTGATACTATAAATGAATCTCATGCCTCCATGTGCATATCTACAATCAGCTAAACATGGACTACTAGAGAGGGCGACATTTGCCTCTAATATAGGTGAGGCCTCACGTGCAGTATGACGCTATTTACATCGTTGCCATCATGACTCCCCAACATCGACACCTTATAGAGGTGGTTTCTGAGAAGGAAGCTCCTCTCGCTGGGCAGGAAAAACATCTTCCTGAGGATGATGATCAAATTGTGTAGAACACGATACAGTAACATCATCCCCTACACTGTAACATGGTTCTCTTCCTGGATAAAAACCTCCTACTCATTCTGATCAGACATGTAGATAATATGTTGTAGTCGAATATGCCAAAAAGCGATTCAAAATGAATTAAAAAAAGTATAATAAACAAACTAATGAAACTTTATTAATTTACCAGATCTTGGAGCCCTCTACCGCATGGAATAACATATGGTGTCAACTTCAGTCTATACCATGGCTCATTCTTGAGTTTCTCTACTAGAGGGAATCATATACTATGCATACCTTGGATATGAAATGATGCTCGTTTATCCTAGAGGTCCATATACTCTGCATGCCTTCAGCTCTAGTCGACATCCTGCCTCCTTGTCAACTTCACAAAATGAAGTTTCACTGATTGTCTAGGTGGAAAGGGAATACGATGAACAAATCCAAACTGACGCATGACTCTATCGAACTGGTGCCACTCAAAAATATGAAAGTGAATGGGAGACACTATATCCACGACATCGTGATCCTAATAGTGTAGTATGTGGACATCTGGTCTAATAGATCTCAATATGATAGCCACACAATCTGAAATTAAATGTGACATTTGTTAAAAAAATGGTTACTAAAAACCAAAAAAAAATATAATGTTATGAAATTGATTAGTTAAGGAAAGAGTATATATACTTACATCGGTGGGCACTAGACTATCCCACATGAGACGATATACACCCAAGTTGTGCCTTGACGTCATAAAGAAATTGGTGTGTCTAAATCCACATGTAACATAAAACATAGAAAGTGATAAATGATAAGAAATTAAATTCAATAACTCAGAGCAGCATCAAAAATCAATAAAGACGAGTGATCATACCAGTGTCCATGTGGAGCATCATGCAACACATTTACATGAATATTCTGACCAACAATAATAGGAGAAAGGGGAGGGATGTGCTCCAATTCCCACATCTGAATAAGGATGACACATCCCCTGAGATCAATATGATCTGGTCAGCATGTCGAGCATAATTCTTTGTATGTGTATGAAAAGTGTGAAGATCCCTAGTTGTATCTCTCAAACTGATCAAAATCCTCTAGTAGCCCTAGATACATCATGTGCACATGCATACCAGAGTGATCAGTTCACATGGTCCCTCTAATGATCCACAATATATACGCACGAGCATGAAACATGACAATCTACTCGTCAGTGTTAGCATGTAAATGTGTAATGTGCATCTAAAGTCACCTCATAGATATCGACCTACAATCTGTATCACCACTATCACCCACAATGTTGATGTCTATAAATCATTGTACAAGCTTAGGCCAGTCTCTATGGTTAGTTCCTATAACAGCATCCCCCTCAATAGGATGACCGAGCAGAACTGCCATATCCTCAAGGGTGATGGTCCTATCTCCCTCAGACAAGTGGAATGTGTGTGTATGAGGTCTTAATATCTCTATGAGAGAAGCAAGGTGGTCATGATCAATAAATTTTAAATCAGATACAACAATTACATAGAATCCATCATGATGTTGGTTTATTATAATGAAGGTAGAGGTAGAATTTGATGATGATGATGTGCTCTATGCACCCTGATCCATCAAACATCGCATCCTGCTAGCACATCGCGTAAAATGTGCCTATCCTGCTCAGTTGGTAGCATAGTATCCTCCATCTCTAAGTATAAAAATGAAATAAGTCTTAAGTGTAAAATATAAATATAACATTATGGTTAGCAGAATGTTATGACTGGTAGAATGTAAGACATCACATGTCTATTCCCATTGTTTTATAAAGTTTTTTCTTAACAAAAGAAAATTCCTTGTCTTCATGTTTCTCAAAGTGTATTTCTAAAGTGTATTTAGATATAGTTTTACCTTGGAAAGGGTGTTTTATAAAATTGGGAATTTTTGATTTATAAAATAGCTCGTTCCTTCTGGATTTGTTTGTTTAATTGATCCATGTTTGAGAATTGTTTTGAAAAACAATTTTTGTTTTATAAAAGAAAACCAAAGGGATTCTAAAGGCTTACATAGGGGGTATCAGTTGGACCCATCTTATGGATCAATTCTTTCTTTGATTCTATCACATATAATAATAAGTTATATCCCAAATGGATTGTTTTGAAATTTTTGTATGATTTCTCACATGATGGTATATTTCATGAATATTTTCCCACATGTTTGATTTATGGTGTGTCTATGGATAGTTTGATTATGATTTCATGTCATCCCACATATACTAGTCATATTCCTCGTAATGTGAATATGAAAGGCTTATTATGAAAACCATCTATTATTTACAAAATGGATTTATCATGTGAAAAATCTTTGTAAAGGGAAGTGCATTATGTAGATCCAAGTTTAATTTATTGAAATGATGTATCATTTTGGAATTCTTAGCTTGTCTGTGACTTATGTAAATAGTTGCATAATTTTTGTCCATAAATTTTTGAAAGTGAAAATGTTATGTTTTTAAGTACTATATTTTGTGACATGTAAACTAGATTTAACTTATTATATTTATTTATTTTGTTTATTTTAAATTATGTTTTCTATGTTGAGTTAGTTTTTCAAATATGATTTTGATTGTATTTATATTTTATAAGTTATATGCTTTCAAAGTCACCTACATGAAACATAATAATGTTTGAAATTAGTGGCATTGAAAGTCTATAAATAATAAAGTAGTAATAGAATCAAAATGAAATTTTACACACTTACTGAATATATAAAAAATAATTGAAAATAACAAAAACTCATAAAATCAATTAATGAAAAGTAATTTTAGTGGCGCATATATTGTTTTTTAAACCATTACATTTGTATTTATAATTTTATTTACATTTCTTTCATTTTCCATTATTTATTACATTTATTAATTTTTTTTATTTTCAACAAATTTTTAGATGTTGAGGCTATGTTTTAAGTTTTATTTAGATTGTTTTATAGTTTATATTTTATAATATTTTAAAGTTACCTATTTTAAATATAAAATTTTTTCTGTGTTTTAAGTAGTTGGATTTGAATGCTTATAAAATTTAAACTATAAGTAATATATAAATGAAAATTAAATCACTAGCTAACCATGTAAAAAATGGATGATAATAAAAATATTTTTATCAATTTAATAGACATAAAATAATATAGAGGATAAAATAAATTGATGTTTCAAATCATTTAAGTGAATATAAAACATATAAATAAATGAGTAGAATCACTGTCTATGATGAGGTCATGTCCCACATGATGGTGCGCAAATAGGATGCCCATATCAAGATCACTAACCTCTATACTGGGGTGGAGTATGATGAGCTAGAAAGGGATCTTCCTTAGTCATTGGAACCTCGAATGTGTGATGCATTATATGCGACTCATTTGGAGGAGGTGTCAGATGGATGTCTTCATGTGAACCTGATCCTTCTCTCACTACATGAGTAGAAGGACCTACCATCATCGCCTGGGGGATGCATACAACCTATGAAGGCTCAGGCATGAAAGGTGGAGGCATGATAAATGACCCATGATAGAAGTTCGGATCAGTTATACCTGGATAAGACTATGGATATCCTAACAACATAAATGAATCTCGTACCTCCTGATGCACATCCCCAATTGGATTAGGATGGATTGCTAGAGGTCCAACCTCTGCCTGTGGAATAGGTGATGCCTCACGTGTGGCACTATATAGTTTATGTTGTCATCGTCGCGACTCCTCAACATCATCATCTGCTAGAGGAAGTTCATGAACATGAACCTCCACTCCCTAACCAAGAACATCATCAACATGGGATGGATGATCAAAGATATTATACTGTAAAACACGTTACAATGTCATCATCCCCTATGTTGTAGCATAGTACACTGTCTGGCTAAAACCCTCCTCCTCCTCCGAGTCAGACATGCAGATAACGTGTTGTAGTTGAGTATGTTATAAAGAGATTAAAAATTAATTAAAAAAGTACAAAAAACCCAATGGAAATTTATTAACTTACCAGATCCAGAGTCCCTCTAACGTGTGGAGTAAGATACATTATAAAATTCAGTCTATAACATGAATCATACCTAAGCTCCTCTGCTAGAGGTAATTTCATAGTACACATACCCTTGATATGAAATGATACTCATCTATGGTAGAGGTCTATATACTCTGCATGTCTTCAGTGCCAATCAACATCCTGCCTCCCTACCAACATCACAGAATGAAACATTGCTAAATGTCTCGAGGGAAAGGGAATATGCTGAACAAATCCAAACCGGCGCATGACTCTATCATGAAGGTGCCACTACACAATGTGAAAGTGAGTGAGAGTAACTACAACTATGACATTGTGAATCCCATTAGTGCAGTATGTGAGCAGGTGGTCTAATAGATCCCAATATGGATGCTATGAAATCTAAAGTGACATGTGATATTTGTTAAAAAAACATTGTTACTAAAAACCAAAAAAATATAATATTATGAAATTGATTAGTCAAGGAAAGACTATATATACTTAAATTGGTGGTTACAAGACTATCCAACATTAGACTATATGCACTCAAGTTGATCCTCCAAATCCTAACAAAGTAGTCTTCTTGACTCCACCTGTAACGTAAAATATAGAAAGTGATAAATAATAAGAAATTAAATTTAATAACTCAAAGTAGTATCAGAAAAAATAAATAAAGTTGAGTGATCATACCAGTGTCCACACATAGTGTCATGTAACACATATATATGAAGCCCCTAACCAACAACAATAGATGAGCCACAACTGATCAAAATCCTCAATTATTCTAAGATACATCATGTGCACATGCATACCAGAGTAATCATTATATAGTTTCCCTCCAACGAGCCACAAGATATATACACGGGTGTGATGCATGATACTCTGCTCCTCAGCACTAATGGGTAACTGTGTAAAGTGCATCTCAAGCCACCTCATAGATATCGACCCTCCATCTGTAACAGCATAATCATCCATAATGTTGATACCTATAAATCACTATACATGATCTGGATAATCTCCATTGGTGGGTCTTATAACATCATCCCCCTGGATAGGAATCCTGAGGAAAACTACCATATCCTCAAGGGAAATGGTCATATCTCCCTGGGGAAAGTGGAATGTGTGTGTCTCAGCTCTTTATCTCTTAGTGAGTGCATCAAGGAGGTGATGATAAATTAATGTTATATTAGATACAATAATGAAATTGAATCCAACACAATATAGGTATGGTGTAATGACAACTAGAGGTGGAATGTGATGATAATGGTTTGCTCTATGCACCCTGATCCATCGAACCTCACGACCCACTAGCACGTCACGTGAAACATTCCTATACTGCTCAGTGAGTACCATATTATCCTCAATATCTATGTAAAAAATGAAATAAGTATTAAGTGTAAAATGTAAATATAACTTTATAGTTAAAAGAATGTTATGATTGGTAGAATGTACTATATAACATATCTATTACCATTATTTTATAATGTTTTTCTTACCAAAATAAAATGGAATGTCTTTAGGTTTCTCAAAGAATATTTATAATGTGGTTTTAGATATTTTTTACCTTGTAAATGGTGTTTTTTAAGATACAGTTTTATATATTTATATATATAAAAATTCTATCTTCATTTGTTAAAATTTTATTAGAAAATATGTTATAATATTTTTTGAAAAGTGAGGTCAAAATAAGATAAATAATAAAATCTATTTATTTCTCCAAGTGAAAATAAAATTTATGAACATATAAAGTGAAATGGATAGGAACAAACCCATTAAATAATACATGAATTCTTTACAACAGACAAGAAATACCTTGAAAATTTTCAACAGAACAAAGTTTAAATGAGATGAGATTGACTTAATAGGTGAAGTAAAATCCATCTTATTTTCAAGTGGTATCTTAATAACATCTTACAAAGGGATGTACATAAAATTTTGAAATATCAAAATCTAAATAAGTGGAGGAATAAGAATGAGTTCATCAAATTTCATGAATATTATTCAATGACGAGTGTGGAATTATAGAGAATTGATAAAGGAACATAAAGAGAAACATTCTATAAATTCAGTGAGTATTTGGTTATTATTGATCAATAAATATAAATAAGTGGAGGAATAAGAAGGAGTTCATAAAATTTCATGAAGATGTCCTAAAAATATCCACCAATAGAGTATTTTTATTTTCTGTTTTGATTGGTAAGGATTAAACTCATAAAATTGAGGGGTAGTGGGTGTCTATTTTATAAAAATGAAGTGAAAATTTATCTTTAGGTGTAGTTGCATAGAAAAAGGGATAATAATTCTGTTGTAAACCTTATACAATCAATGAAATTTTTGAATTTTAGTACATTAATAAATCACTTACATATACTCCTTGGATGTAACTTAATTGGTTTGAACTAAGAAAAATCACTCGCATTATGTAATTTATTAGCTTATAGGGATAATTGATTAACATAGGGAGACATACCAATAATCATTGAATTCATTTTCAATGGTTGTTAAAATACCAGAAGATAAGAGGAAATATTCCTAGTGATTTACAAGATTCCCTAGAAAAAATTATCCCTATATCAATCCCATAATTTTTGAAAAAATGGCTAGCATAACCCTAGAAGAGAAATATAATAGAGAAAGAGGGAGAAATATGGTGAAAAGAAGAGACAAATACCACTTAGTTAATGTATTCATTGATTTTTAATGGATAATCACCAAATTAATGTTTATATGAGGGGGGAGGGGTGGTCTACATGAGGATATTATCTAAGGATTCTAGAGAATTAGGGTAGTGTAATGATATTCATCATATTAAATTCATATTTTTAAATTAAAAATTATCAGGTTTTAAAATTCCCCATGGGATTATACATTTCTAATATTCATATTCATAGAGTTCATGAAAATGTATTCCTCAAATTTGAGAACAATCCTTTTGTAAATTTGATTTCAAATCAAGAGTTTGGGTGATTTTATAGTGTAAAAATGTTGGAAAATGTTGTTTTATTTTTAATGTGGTGATTTAACCTTTATGATCTATATTTAAAACCACTTCTTTAGCCTTATTTATTTTTTATATCAACATTTAGGGGGTGTTTAAAGCTTTTAAGATTTACAAATTACATGGATTATTTCAAAAGGGTGTGTTTTCCCATGTGTATTGGATTTTGAAACTTATTGTGTCTTTTAATGTTTTTCAATGGTCGTTTAAAGGGTAGTGTGAATTCCGATTTGAGTTTGAAAGTTTTTTTTTTTGATAAAATTGGTCATAAGAGTATATTGGGATGAATTTTATAAATGATAAAATGACTTGTAATTCCATGAATGTTTTAAAAATATAATTCCCATTTTAAATTTTATAAAAAATAATTTTTCATAAAAGGTGTGATACCCTCTTAAGCCCCTTTGATTCTTGAATGACCATTATACCTTATGATCCCATGTGGGGATGTTTATTATTGAAGAAACTAGTATGATGGGACTTCTAGGGGTGTGTATAGGTTTAGTAGTGACAAACTAGTTTCCTTATCTCTAGTCAAGTCATTTTATCAATACATCCTAGTAATGATGCCCATGACCCTAGAATCCCTTTTTAGGATCATTTAGAGGTTTTATCTCTCTACATCTATTGTATCCCCTACTATTTATATTATTTTTTGGAACATGTTTTCTTTTAATTTTCCCCATGTTTTTTAACTTGACATAGTGGTTCTTGACCTTGTTCTTTATTACTTCTTTGTAAGGTTTTCTTTTAAGATTTTTTGAAAAGGGATTGTGAAAGGTTTTTAAAGAAGGAAAAATGGAAAGTGTGATTTTTAAGTGTTTTCTAACTATTTTAATAATGATTTTGAAAAGTATTATCAACTGAGAAAATTTATAACGGTTTTTATTTGAAACTCTAAGGATGTGTGAGTTTTGAAAATGGGGTTTTTGGACACCATGCCTAGTTTTATGGAAATGGTGGGTTTTTAAACATATTTTAGAGGACTATATGATAGTTGGAAACTCTTTGAGTTTTGAAATGTATATTTCAAAAATGGGTGTTTATAAAATAGTTTGAATTCAAATTTTATAAATGTTTTTTGACCAAGAGGTATTTTATGAGAATTTATTTTCCAAGTGATTGTTTTCATTTAATGAAAATCTTAGAAAAATAGTTTTGATACATTTGTATATGTTACTACTTATTTAGTAAAACTTTATAGAAAAAGTTTATTTTTCTAATGTATTTTAGATGATATTTTTTAGAATGTAATATTAAAGTAATCTCGTAGATCTAGTAGGTTGTGGTGACCTTATATACTTTTCGATCATGCCTATATTTTATAGGTCCAAGTTTTTTCTGGCTTGTTTTGCTTCCTTTGGATCTTCTGAGAGGGATATATGGTCAAATGGTGACCATAGTTGAACATTTTTTGTGTATTTATTCTATTAAATATTAATATTACTAAATCAAATAGGATGAATATGAATAAATAATAGATAAATGTCAATTATATTACAAAAGTGTATGAATATGGAGTGAAAGAGTTCATCAAGTTTGCAAAAGATCATGCATATGACCCTTATCAAATCCTTATTATGTGTTTACGTTGTTGTTATTCTAGACTAATTATTCCAAAGGAGATGGAATAACACTTTATTTATCATGGAAGAAATCTAAGTTATAAATTTTGGAATCAAGATGGTGGAAAAGAGAATGTAGCTAATATTTGGAATAACACTACGTTTTATGTATAATCTGATGGGATTATAACTGTGCACAATGAAGAAGACTGTATTGAGGAAGTGATTGCTGATATGAATGATGATAAAGATCGTATTGAGGAAATGACAAGTACAGTTAATGATGAACTTCATGATTGTCCAAAATTGTTTGAGAAGTTAAAGAGTTGTGAAGAGACGCCATTATATGATGTTTGTACTAAATATACAGCATTGTCATCCATACTAAAATTCTATAATTTGAAATAAAAAAATATAGAGTGATTCTAGTGTTAAGAAAGTACATTCTAATGACATTCTCCTAGAATATAATGAGCTCCCTAGCCGAACATACGATGCCAAAAGAATGCTACGCTCGATGGGTATGATATATGAAAGAATACACTCTTCACCTAATGTCTTTATACTATTTCGCAAGGACTAAAAATAACTTACAGAATTCCCAAAGTGTGGTTCTTCTCGATACAAGAAAGATGAATATGGTCCTACGAAATTTCTATGTTACTTTTTGATCATTCTAAGGTTTAGGATATTATATGGAAGTGAGGAGACTACATGGAAATTGATGTGGCACATAGATACAATAAATAACGATGGTAAAATACGTCACCCGAAAGACTCTCCTTAGTGGACGAAAATTAATCATGAGTATCCTGAATTTAGAAATGAGCCGAGAAACCTTCGTCTTGCATTATCTACAGATGGATTGAATCCTTTTAGTTTTAAAAGCATCACTCATAGTACATGGTCGATTATGTTGGTAAATTATAACATTCCACCATGGTTATGAATGAAACAAAAATACAACATATTATCTATTCGTATATCCGGACCAAAATAATTGGGTAATGATATTGATATTTATTTGGCTACATTGCTCAATGATTTGAAATTATTGTGGTATTCAAGTGTTATGTTTTATGATGCTTACAAAAATTAAGATTTAATGTTGTGAGTCATGTTGTACAAGATAAGAAATGACTTTTCTGCTTATGGAAATTTGTTAGGATATAGAATTAATAAAACTCAAGGGTGTCCCATTTTCAAATAATGTACATAGTTAATTAGGTTGAAACATTCATCAAAGACTGTGTTTCTAGGACATCACATATTTCTACCTTGATGACATAAGTACTGATCTTGGATGACATCATTCAGTGGAAGTTCAGAAGAACAAAAAACACCATCTCCACTAATAGGTGATCAATTGTTTGAGAAAATAAAAGATGCGGAAACTGCTTTTGGTAAACCATTTTTGAAAAAGTTTATGAAAACCAGTTGGAAAAAGAGATAAGTTTTTTTGAATTACCATACAGGAATCGTTTGGACATCATAAATTTGCTTGATATTATGCATATTGAAAAAAAATTATGTGATAGTGTCATCGACACGTTGATAAATATTCCCAGAAAACAATGGATGGAATTAAGGATAGGTTAGACATGGTTGACATAGGAATATGAGAAGAGTTGACAATTGTGAAGGGTGAAAACAAACTTTTCCTCCTCCAGCTGCATACACTCTTTCTAGGAAGGAGAGATATTGGTTTTGAAACTTATTAAATGACATAATGTTTTTAGAGTGGTATTCATCAAATATCAAGAATATCATGTCACTGACCGATTTAAAGTTAAAGGTTCTGAAATTACAGGGATTTCATTTTTTGATGCAAGATCTAATTCCTCTAGTTTTACATTTCATTTATTCCAAGAATTTTCATCATACCTTAATCAATATATATTTCTTATTCAATGTTATATGTAGAAAAGTTATAGATTTGGAAAAATTTCCAACTATGGAAAGATAAATTTCCATCATATTATGTGAATTGGAAATATTCTTCCCACAAACATTCTTTGATATGATGGTTCATTTTATGGTTCACTTGGTGAGAGATATTAGACTATGTGGTCTTGTACACTATAGAAGTATGTACCCCATTAAATGGTATATGATGTATTTGAAAGAGTATGTCAAAAATCAAAGTTATACATAGGGTTGTATTGAAGAGTGATATATTATTGAGGAAATCATGGAGTTCTATACCAAATACCTATTCGGTGTGGAAATTATTAGTCTACCGAAATCTTTTCACACTGGACGGCTTGCAGGTGAAGGAATTTCTGGAAGATATGTTGTCACAGTCAATATTACAAATCAGGATCGGTTCCACCTTTATGTTTTGCATAATATTTTGGAGGTTTCCCCATATGTTGAAACCCACAAACAAATTATTAGGAATTTGAATCCATTAAGGGATAAAATATAGATATCAAATACACATAATCAACAGTTTATAGGATGGTTTTGGGACCATGTTTTTAAGGAGTCAGATGAAAATCCAAATTCAATTTTAGAATGAATTTGATGTCTAGGTGTGTAGATCAAGTGTGTATGTATTATTTTAAAATGGTTATGTAATTAATGGTTATATATTCTATAAAAATGAACATGATGAAGATAGTACCATGAATAATAATGGTGTTACACTTGTGGCTGATGCGATGCATGTTTTTGGTACTAAGGAGAGAAATCCAATTTATGAAAATACGTCATACTTCAGCATCATCAAATAAATATGGGAGTTGGATTATACAAAATTCCAACATCTGATTTTTCAATGAAAATGGGTTGATAACAAAAGTACTATTAAAATAGATAAATTAAGATTCATGAAAGTGGATTTTAGTAAGGAAGGGTGCAATGAAAAACCATTTATAATGACATTACAGGAGTACACTTGTTTTATGTTCTAAATACTGCAAACTAGAAGTGGTCAATTGTTTTTTTATCGACCAAAACCACTAATGGTTCGGATGAAAATTCAACTGAGGATGACCCTTTCATTGAGATGTTGCAATCATTTCGCAGTGGCTCTAATGTAGATGAAATTTTGTATGTTAGTGAATACCAAAATGAATGGATTTGGATAGTCGATATAGGGTTAAAATACATTTAGCCTAAAAAAGAGTGTTTAATAACCAGGTTATGTTTTTTGTAATATAAATTTTGTTACCTCATGTTATTATTTGTTCACAACTTTATTTATGTAATCAATATTAAATGTTAATCCACTTAAGTAGATAATTAATTATTCATGTGCTGATTCTCCCAATCCTGAGTAACAACAATTCTTTCAACATGTTGTTGCTCACAGTGTAGAGGAATAATGAACTTCTGTATGTGCTAGTGCTACCAATCATGAGGAACAATAGGTTTCTCAACCTGTTGTTGCTCCTAGTGCAGAGGTACAATGACTATATGCACATGTTGATGTTACTACTCTAGAGGAAAAACATATTGACGATGTTGAATTCAAAGAAATGGTAGGCAATTAAGGATCAATGATGAAGAAAAAATATAAGCTTTGTAGTTTTATGGTGTTAGAAAAAATAATTAAAGTGAAAATAAAAGGAATAAAAAACGAGGTCAGATGGAATGCACAAGGCCAACATGTTAACCCCAACAAGGCCATGTTCAGTAGTTACATTAAAAACGTCACTCAGAAACACATGTTGATTGATGTAGATTTGTGGAACCATGTTGTGACCGTGCTTAAGACACTAATGTGGAAAGATATTATGGTAACATAATGATATCATATCTTTATTAAACTAAAGAATAAAAAAATAAAACATTGACTTACTCTTCATAATCCCTTGTAGAGTGCATTTATATTAGATTTATCCCACAAGAAATATATATTAATGATTTCTGGAAGGATTCACAGAGAAATTCACACAATTCTAATAAGACATTATCTTAATGATGCTGAAGGGAAAATAAACCCGAACCCACCCCTTATCTATGCACACCTGCTAACCAAATAAGCATGGGATGAATTTATTGACCATCATGTGGATGTGTTTTTTAGTTGCATTGTGTCTATTAATACTTTGTTTGATGATACGTGTATTCATCACTTCAATTGAAAATTTTTTATTTATGAAACAACAACTAAGTGATGAAAATGAGGAACGAGTAGCAAAACCAACGTACCCCTACCGTAAATCAAGGATATGGTATTATTTACATGAAAAATATCAGTACCTATTTTAAATCTACTATAATACATTTATGTGACATGAAAAAATAGTATAATTATCTTCTTCTATTTATATGCAGATTGATGAATCCAAATTCAAAGTCACTTCCATCCCATGCCATGTGCTATAGAAGGAGACATGTGTAAATAAATATGGGATACTAATATATGAAAACAAACAAAAATTTTAGGAAACATGTGTAAGTATGACATAATAAAAAAATTTCTTTATATCTCTATTACATAACAATGATTACTTATTTTTCTATATTTTCTATCTGACATAGTCTCAAGAATCAACAACACCTATAAAAGATGAACACCTGATATCGGTGGCCTTGAAGTGGTCAGAACAGTATGACCGCATTAGAGGTGCAGGTTTTGGGGTGACACCCTGAACATATTATGTAAAAAAACAAGCAGATAAAGATAAATAAATGAAACAGATGAAATAAATACTAGCTACCCTTGAAGAACAATTCCAATGGAAGAGACTTACTAGAAACTTTTATGGGGGGGAGCAAAGAGAAGAAACAACTCAAGGACAACCATTGTATGGAAATATTGCCCAATCCCCCACTATATTTAAGGTGATCCATTCCCCTCAAAGAGGTTTATTAGTCGCGATAATCAATATTCTAATAATTATTTCTATGAAATGTGAATCAGACAGACACTTATACCTTTTAGTGAGGGAAACTGTTTTCAACATCCAAGATGGCATTTAATACTATGGTGTCTCTTTTTATTTTAAATAGAAATTAATTTTAGTACAAAGAACGAGTGACATACTGAAAACCAAACAAATTCATTCATATTTTTTTGATAATTTTGGAAAATTATCCATGATTCTTTTTTGATGTGTAGTATTCAACCACATCTCAATCCGACACATGGTGTGACTACTATGGCTCCAAGTGTGTCTTTTTAATTAAAATTGACATTAATTTAAGTAAAAATAACAAGAGACATAATGATAACTAAGAAAACACATTCAAATTGTTTTGATACTTTAGGACAAAAATCCATGAGTCATTTGTGATGTGTAGGAATCAAACATACCTCAATCCAACGTATGGTGTGATTAGTATGACTAAAAGTGTCTATTGTTAGTTTAAAATTGACATTTTAATTCAAAACATTCCACTTATTAAAAACCAAGAAAACATGCTCTAATTGTCCTGATAATTTATAACATCGATTCATAAGTCACTAGTGACATGTATGAAGTAATATCATGTCAAAACAACACACGATGCAGCTTGTATGACTCCAAATGAATGCTTCCAATTTAAAATGACGTTTTAGTACAAAAACACAACTGACATACTGAAAAACTGAGCAAACTAATTCGGATTATTTGATACTTTAGGACAATAATCTAGATGTCATTTGTGACATGTAGGAATCAATTTCACCTAAATATGATGCATGGTGTGGCTGGTATAACACAAAGTGCATCTTTTTATTTAAAATTGACATTAATTTTAGTAAAAAGAACAAGTGACATACTGAAAACTTAGCAAACACATTCATATATTTTTGATAATTTTAAACAACGATCCACGAGTCATTTGTGACATGTCAAAGACAATCGCACCACAATTTGATGCACGGTGTGACCTCTATGACCCCAATTGTGTCATTTTTATTTAAAATTTATAGTAATTTATGTAAAAAAGAACAAGTGACATACTGAAAACCAAGCTAACACATTCAAATTGTTTTGATATTTTAAGAGAATGATTAATGAGTCATTTGTAACTTGTAAGCATTACCACAAAAACAAATTTACACAGTTCCACCCTTTAACATCATTAAAAGAAGCACTGATAAAGGGGGTACCTTTATCAGCACTAAAGTCCCACCCCTTTATTAGTGTTTTTTAGCATTGTTAAAGGGACCCCATTTATCAGTTCTTTTTTGTAAGTTCTCATAACGACCTCCCTCTATCAGTGTTTTTTTATTAGTGCTGATAAAGGGTATATTTAAAAAAATTACTAAAAATAATATATTAATATATAAATATATTTATATTGACATAAAAATATTTATATTGACATAGATATATTTATATTGATATAAATATAATATATATTTTTTAAATATGTTTTAGATAAGCCTAAATATGAATTTACACTTAATATATAATATAATTAGTGAAAATGGATTATAAAATAATTAAAATTATTTTTAAATTAATAATTTTCTAATTATTATAGAGTAATAGTCATTTTAATAAAAAATTTAATGTAAAAAATCCAAAAAATTAATAAAAGATTGAAAATAAGTTGAAAACGTAACTTGAACTTTAAAAAACCATAACCGTTGATTTGGGTGTCCATTTGGGCTCTACCACATATAAAATTAAAGCCTACGATGAGATCTATAAAATACAGACATAAGAGAACCCTATTTCACATTTTTTAGAGGCAAAAAAGGGACCATAAGTCCTCAATAACATAGTTTTTAGTCGGGGTATCCCAATTTTTTAACATTTGATGGAATTTCAACCTCTTTTAAGGGGTTCTTTTTTCCCATTTTCATGGGGGAATAAATTTATTCCAAGGGATTACATTCATATTGATATTACGATTTTTAAATTTTATCTTTTTTCACAATGTATAGTTATTTATAATCAAATATATAATGATATATACATATTTTTTATATATTCACCCATACAAAAATTATATTATAAATAAATCATTCATATTTACATATAAAATATATTTCTCAATATATAAACCTTATCTTAATAAAAATAAAAATCCATTTTATTTAAAATACAAATGTATGAATATTTATATACATGTATATATTCAATTAATGTATATATAATGATTATATATATATACATATATTTTTGTGTGTATTAACAGACATATATAAGTTTATCTACATATTATGATATATGTATATACATATAAATATATAATATATGTAAATAAATATAAATATGTATAATCATATTTATAGATGCACATATATGTATATTTATAAATATATGTATGTATTTATTTATAAACACACACACAGACAACATATTTTAAATATGTATTTAAATAAATATATATAAATATATATAAATATATATAAATAAATATATGGGAAAAAATGAAATGAAATATATATAAATATTTAGATATGTCATAAAATTCAATAAAAAAAATAATGTAGGCAAGTGGAAGAGGTTCATGCGCATGAGGGGGAGGTCCTGTTGGTTCTGGCCATAGCAGAAGCGTGCATAGGAAGGTGATATATTATAATTTCTTTTACTCATAATTTCCTGAAACCAAGAGATAAGATCCTGTATATCAAATTTATAATTAATTTATTTAATATCTAAAAAAATAAATACATGGGCTTAGGAACTTTCTTCATTGATTATTATTGATCATCCAAAAAGTCCCTTCGGATTGCCTTCATTATGCTTGTTAGGATCCAAGGGTATAATTCTACTATCGGTAATCCACACATGCTTCAATGGTCTCCGAGAAACTCCACTCGCACGGTGAATCGAATATCCTGCATTGTCTGTTTTTGATCGCTCGTTCTTCAGTCTGGAAGAAATTATCTCTTGGGTTTCTCATTATTGAGAGGGAGAGAGGAGGAGGAGTCGAGAGAGAATTCATTGGGTGCAAAAATTATCTATTCAAAAACTTGGAATTGGTTTCGAATTAATTACATAATAGATGTAGCCGTCTATTTATAGATCTACTATTTTAGTTAGAAAATTTAATTGCATAATAGTCATTAAATATAATTATAACCATTAATGAAATCTCATGTCACATAACAATAATAATAGTATTATTATTTTGTGGTTCACCAACTTGATTAAAATGGATAAATAATATTTACCGACTCATAAATAATTATTTTGTCAGCGGACACGGTCTTGGTCTATTTGAACTCCTTTTGTATTTATTAAACATCAATATAAATATTTTATTCACAAATATGTTAAATAAATATTTATTAAATATTCAATAAAATAAATAAATAAATTTTATTCACAATCCATGGAATAAATATTTATTTAATTTATGTGATCAATATAACTTAAAAAAAATTATTCATCATTCATGAGAATAATATTTATTCCATGAATTAAATTCAATTTGAATTTAATCAAGACCACCAGAAACACTTAGGTTGTGACCATCTAGAATTCTTTCTCATTGGAATTAGGCGAGCTTGCCTAATGTCCAAGATTACTATTTAACAATGGGTTAAGACACCCAAAATAAAGAACTTAAATTCACAACAACAAAAAACACATATGAACACTCACTGTGTAATATAATCCCTTTGTCACATAATCTCATCAAGAAGGTTTAATGACGGTGTCATCAACCTATATGCTTGATACGTCATTATTTGACCATCTAAAATAAACTTTTCATTACACCATGACCATAGAATATAGGGAGACAATTATATTTTTATTAAAGGTTCTAGTTATCAACTTTAACAAATATGGAAGGGATAAATATTTTCGTAACATATCTATTAATAACATTTCATTCGTGACTCACCCTACATACCCTAATTCATGCCAACATATGGCATGACAGTTTTCATCAGAAAATATAAGTGCACGAGTCGTGACATACATTAATGATAATCATAAAGTCTAAGTAACATTACACATGCTCACAAACTGAAATATTTGATGACACCAAAACATGCGGAATTCCTACTGGAGGATATGTTCTCATAATTTCCCATATTGAAGATTACTAAGTGTGAACTTTATGAGAATAAGTATCATCTTCTTACGAGTACTATCACCTGACAGTCTATATACTATGTCTCTCATCATATCATTTTATTCATCCACGGAACTATATTAAGAATATTGTCATATCACTTCAAGGTTCTCATCATAGCAGGGAACTACTATGACATTATCAATGAAAAAAATAATCTAGGACATTATTACATTATGTTCATGTAGAAAAATGAACAATATCTAATAAGATATTTAATTTAATATTTAATACATCAAATATTCATGTAATCAAAGTATAAATAGTTTTTTCTAGGACACCAACTACAACATACTCCCACATAGACTAGATCCAACTGCCTATGACTTTCAGTCCACTAGACGTCACATGATAATCACGTTTCTACTGATTCAAGGTTTTAGTCAAGGGGTACGCCATGTTACCTTCTATGGAAATACTGCTCAATGTAACTTCAACTTTCTAAGAAAAATCCCTCAAGAGATGATACTTCCAAAGTAAGTGTGTCATCCTCTGATATGAACATGCCTCTTTTTCAAGAGTCACCGCAACAGTATTATCACAATAGAGTGTGATGAGATCTTTACTACTAGGTACCACATCAAGATCTTGGATGAAATTTTGCATCTAACACTACTACAACCTGGCCCTTTTTCAGTGATAAAAACTAGCATTAACAACGCTAGAAAAGCGCTGTTAATGCCGGCGTAGATAGGGGGGTCCCCTTTTTCAGTGCTCTGAGAAGCGCTGATATAGGAGACCTTTATCAGCACTTCTCTTAGCACTGATAAAGGTCTCCTATATCAACGCTTCACGGAGCACTGATAAAGGACCCCTTTATCAGGGCTTCTTTTAGCGCTGATAAAGGTATCCTATATCGGCGCTTGATGGAGCACTGATAAAGGGTTCCTTTATCAGCGCTCCTTTAGCGCTATTAAAGGTGTCCTTTATCAGCGCTAAAAAAATGCTGATAAAAGCCCCATCGCCTACACCTACAAAATAGTACCTGCACACCTGCACACCAGAATACCTGCACAAAGTAGCACATGCACACCTGCACACCATAACACCCGCACCTGATAATTTGACCGACAACGGTATATAAATTTACTTACATCATGAATACAAAAAAAATGCATTGCTATATACATTTCAAACAATGTTTTACACGGTTACATTTAGAATTATTCAACAACAGTTATAAACATTCATGTTTTATCCTTTGATATCTGTGATCTGCTCTCGATGATATTTGTTGCTGAACAAAGCATCCGAACTCAAAGAAAAAAATTCACCTATATAAGAAAACAAATATTATGTTAGTAATGCTATAATGAATGAAATTAAAACAGAAATATGAAAGAATACATTAATATGGAAATGTTAAACTAAAATATGAAATTTTAAACTCAAAAGTTTTCATTTTCATAACAATGAAAGGGAATAATGTAAAATCAATATGTTTTTGATTGATTTATCTCATTTAATAAATACTGATTCTTTATCTAATGAAAATATATATCGGTCACACTGTGCGTCGGTCAGATTGAGGTGCGGTCGATTCGTACACGTCACAAATGACTCGTGAATCATTGTCCTAAAGTATCAAAACAATCCGAACGCGTTTTCTCGGTTTGGAGTATGTCATTGGTGTTGTTTTCCAAAGTTTATCTCAATTTGAAACTAATATCAGACACTTTTAGCCATACCGGTCACATCGTGCGTCAGATTGAGGTGAGGTCGATTTGTACACGTCACAAATGAATCGTGGATCGTTGTCCTAAAGTATCAAAACAATCCGAACGTGCTTTCTCGGTTTGGCATATGTCATTGGTGTTGTTTTCCAAAGTTTATATCAATTTGAAACTGATATCAGACACATTTATCCATACCGGTCACACCGTGCGTCGAATTGAGGTGCAGTCAATTCGAACACGTCACAAATGACTCGTGGATCGTTTTCCTAAAGTATCAAAACAATCTGAACGCATTTGCTCGGTTTGGCGTATGTCATTGGTGTTGTTTTCCAAAGTTTATCTCAATTTGAAACTGATATCAGACACTTTTATCCATACCGGTCACGTCGTGCATCGGAATGAGGTGCGGTCGATTCGTACACGTCAAAAATGACTCGTGGATCGTTGTCATAAAGTATCAAAACAATCCTAATGCATTTTTTCGGTTTGGAGTATGTCATTGGTGTTGTTTTCCAAAGTTTATCTCAATTTGAAACTGATATCAGACACTTTTAGCAATACCGGTCACACTGTGCATCAGATTGAGGTTCGGTCGATTCGTACACCTCACAAATGACTCATGGATCATTGTACTAAAGTATCAAAACAATCTGAATCCATTTGCTCAGTTTGGCGTATGTCATTAGTGTTGTTTTCCATAGTTTATCTCAATTTGAAACTGATATCATACACTTTTAGCCATACCGGTCATGTCGTGCATCGGATTGAGGTGCGGTCTATTCGTACACATCACAAATGACTCGTGGATCATTTGCCTAATGTATCAAAACAATCCGAATGCATTTTCTCGGTTTTGCGTATGTCATTGGTGTTGTTTTCCAAAGTTTATCTCAATTTTAAACTGATATCGGACACTTTTAGTCATACCGGTCACACCATGTGTCGGATTGAGGTGTGGTCGATTCGTAAACGTAAAAAATGACTCGTGGATCCTTTTCCTGAAGTATCAAAACAATCCAAACATGTTTTCTTGATTTGGCATATGTCATTGGTTTTGTTTTCCAAAGTATATCTCAATTTGAAACTGATATCAGACACTTTTAGCCATATCGGTCACACCATGCGTCGGATTGAGGTGCGGTCGATTTTTACACATCAAAAATGACTCTTGTATCATTTTCCTAATGTATAAAAAACAATCCAAACGCGTTTGCTCGGTTTGGCGTATGTCATTGGTGTTGTTTTCCAAAGATTATCTCAATTTGAAACTGAAATTAGACACTTTTAGCCATACTGGTCACATAGTGCATTGGATTGAGGTGCGGTCGATTCTTACATGTCACAAATGACTCGTGGATCGTTGTACTAAATTATCAAAACAATCCGAACGTGTTTTCTCATTTTGACGTATGACATTGGTGTTGTTTTCCAAAGTTTATCTCAATTTGAAACTGATATCAGACACTTTTGGCCATAATGGTCACACCGTGCGTCGGATTGAGGTACGGTAAATTCGTACACATCACAAATTACTCGTGGATCATTGTCCTAAAGTATCAAAACAATCCTAAAGCAATTGATCAGTTTCCCATATGTAATTGGTGTTCTTTTCCAATGTTTATCTCAATTTGAAACTGATATCAGACACTTTTAGCCATACCGGTCACACTTCGCGTCGGATTGAGGTGCGGTCGATTCGTACACATCAAAAATGACTCGTGGATCATTTTCCTACAGTATCAAAACAATCCAAATGCGTTTTATCTATTTGGAGTATGTCATTGTGGTTTTTTTCCAAAGTTTATCTAAATTTGGAACTGAAATCAGACACTTTTAGCCATAACGGTCACACCGTGCGATGGATGGAGGTTCGGTCAATTCATACATGTCACAAATGAGTCGTGGATAGTTTTCCTAAAGTATCAAAACAATCCAAACATGTTTGCTCGGTTTCCCATATGTCATTGGTGTTGTTTTCCAAAATTTATCTCAATTTGAAACTGATATCAGACACTTTTAGCCATACCAGTCACACCGTGCGTCGGATTGAGGTGCGATCGATTCATACACGTCACAGATGACTCGTGGATCGTTTTCTTAAAGTATCAAAACAATCCGAATGTGTTTGCTCGGTTTGGATTAGGTCATTGGTGTTGATTTCCAAAGTTTATCTCAATTTGAAACTGATATCAGACACTTTTAGCCATACCGGTCACACCGTGCGTCGGATTGAGGTGCGGTCGATTCTTATACATCAAAAATGACGCGTGGATCATTTTACTGAAGTATCAAAACAATCCGAACGCGTTTGCTCAGTTTTCCGTATGTCATTGGTGTTGTTTTCCAAAGTTTATCTCAATTTTAAATTGATATCAGACACTTTTAGCCATACCGGTCACACCGTGCGTCGGATTGAGGGGCGGTCGATTCGTACATGTCACAAAGGACTCATGGATCGTTTTCCAAAAGTATCAAAACAATCTGAACATGTTTCCTCGGTTTGGAGAATGTCATTGGTGTTGTTTTCCAAAGTTTATCTCAATTTGAAACTGATATCAGACACTTTTAGCCATACCGGTCACGTCGTGCATCGGATTGAGGTGAGGTCTATTTTTACATGTCACAAATGACTCTTGGATCGTTTTCCTAAAGTATCAAAACAATCCTAATGTGTTTTCTTGGTTTGGCGTATGTCATTGGTGTTGTTTTCCAAAGGTTATCTCAATTTGAAACTGATATGAGACACTTTTAGCCATACCGGTCACACCGTGCGTCGGTTTGAGGTGCGGTCAATTCTTACACGTCACAAATTACTCTTTGATCGTTTTCCTAAAGTATCAAAACAATCCGAACGCGGTTCCTTGGTTTGGCGTATGTCATTGGAGTTGTTTTCTAAAGTTTATGTCATTTTCAAACTAAGTAGTGGGAATTCACTAATCTAAGGATATGAAACATAAGAAAGGGAGATCATAGAGTATAAATAAGTGTAAAGGGAGATATCAATGACCATATAAATATAACATAAGTAATAGGAATTCACATTCATTGTACTATTTTTTTACATTCTTCCATCAGGTACGATGCCCATTCGTTTCTAAAGACATTTATATCATCTTCCGAATAAAAGTTTTTGCGACAGTCATAGTAGTACTGAAAAAATATAAATACACAATGGATTAATAATTATTTTAAATAATGTAGTAATTATTTTCAAAAATACCTCTTCAGGGATGCTAGTTTGTTCATGAAATACGATCTCTTTCATAAATTTACAAACATAATAACCACAGTCCTTGACATTTGTTTGTTTCGGACATTATAATAACATTGAGAAAAATAAGTAATTTGTTTTGATATGTATTTGGATAGTGAAATATAATTATATATACCCAGATACTTCTCCATTTATAGATCTTGTGGGCATTGTCGTCCTTACGCCCTGGATTCATTCCAGCCTTTCGACAATATTCATACACCACCCTATCATAACAAAATCCTCATTAAAAGTTAATATAAGTTATATAACTAGATATTTAGATCTAAAATTTTGGATCTAGTGTATTACAAATTGACAATCTCCATCATCTGTGGTTGGTTAGTTGGATATCCATGCAGTGAATCCAGAAAATAAATCTTTGGAGTATCCAAATTGACTGCAATGAGCATCCAATGTTCCCTAAAAACACAAAAAGAAATAAGTACTGATTGAAATGAAAATATAATTGATATGATTAAAATGTAGGGTTTTACCCTTGCATCATTGGTATTAAAAAGAGCCTGTCAGTCGTAATTCTTCTTTGAAACGTTCTGAGCAGGTTTGACATCAATTCAGCCTGAAAATTAGAATCTATTTCTGTTCGTTGTGTAGAAATGGTGTGAGGACTAACGAGTCCAAATTTGTATTCATAGGAAAATCCCTTCAATTGTTTTTCATATATACGCCTATGAAAAAAATGAGATGTATTTATCCATAATTATCAAAGTATATCAGCTTCTGTAAAATCAAATCATGAAAACATACCTCATTTATACATTTATAACTGAGGCGCCTAGCCAGTCGTATGTGATGATCTCAGAAACAACGTCTGCACTAACGAAATCTATTGTTTCCTCTCCGTACATATCTTTTTCACAAAAAATTGGATGACTCTTTTCGTCTTTCATTTTCATATCTACATGAGCTTACAATGATATTAAATGTGGATATAGAATGGGCGGGGTGAACGCGCTCTCAGTAGATCGATTTAATCAGTTGGTTGATCCAATGTTGGAGCCGCTCTTTCGTTTTAGCTTCTGCATTTTATCCTTCTGTAATAACATTCATCAGTTCAGCCATTTTCTAATTTAATATTAAAGGTTCTGCTTGAAAAATGAACTGGAAATGAATACCTCCTGCTCGACATGTTTTTTTACAAGATTCGACAGCCATGCAACGAATGTTCCAAAAACTTTTTCCACTGTATGAATGTTGTCATCATCATTTGGCATTGGTAGCTCAGCGCTTGGCTCATGAGCTATGTTAATCGACACTTTTACATGACCGGTTGGGAGTGGCCTAGAGTGTAGCGTGTCATTCTTCATATTGAACACTGTAGCCCTCGCTACAAGGCGATGGGTGGGAGTTGACAGATATAAATCACAGTCATTTTCACCCTACAGAATATCATTAGATGAAAGGTATCAGTGCCTATGTGATTCACAACTCACAAAAACGAATATTATAACATTGATTACCTCAGTTAAGTCAGGTATTTGATGGGAATGGCTCGCCTCAAAGCTGGTGAGGGGTGGATCTTCTCACGGGGGTTGTTCTTGAGTTGTTTGTTCTATTCGCCTCCCCTCTATCAAACTCTTTAGCATATTTCCCTGAGTTTGGATTAGTTCTTCAAGGGTATATACTTTATCTTTCATTACATGCAATTATTTAGTTTGTTCATCCTATTGCTTTTTTATGAAAATATGTCTAGGGTGACACCCTAAAACCCACACCTCTTATGTGGCCATACTGTTCTGGCTGTTTCAAGGCCATTGAATGTATGTCTGCATCTAGTGCGGGTGTTGTTGATTCCTGTGACTATGTCAAATAAGAAATATGAAAAAATAAGTAAGCATCGTTATGTAATAGTGATTTAAAGCTAAACAAGTTTAAATTATGTCATACTTACACATGTTTCCCACACTTTTTGTGTGTTTTCATTTATCAGTTTCCCCTCTTTATTAACACGAGCCTCCTTCCATAGCACATGGCGTGTAATGGAAGTGACTTGAGATTTTGCTTCATCAATCTGCATATAAATAGAGAAACATGCTTACATTGTTGTTTTATGTCACATAATATTATTACAGTACTTTTAAAATACATAGCAATTGTTTTTCAATTGAAGCGTACCCCAACCTTGCTTTACGGTAGGGGTACGCTGGTTTTTCTGCCCGTTCATTATTTTCAGCACTCAATTGTTGTTTCGTAAATAAAAACATATCAATAAACGTGATGAATTCAAGCAACGTTACACAACGTGTAACCCAACATAATGTACCTGAAAATTATGTTCCGCACGACGTTTGCAAAACGCATCCCACGTTCCTTGGGATATCTAGTGTGCATCAAGAGGAGGCAAGTGCGGCTTGATTTTCCCTTCGGCATCATTCAGATGATGTTTTGTTAAAATGTTGCGAAAGCCTCTATGAATCCTTCCTGTCAGTCTAAAAACATATTCTTTGTGCGAAACATATACTATAAATGCACTCTACAAGAGATGATGAAGGGTTAGTCAATATTTCAATATTTTATTTTATATTAATAAATTAAATAGATGATATCATAATTTTACCGTAATCTCTTCCAACATTAATATTTTCAACCCGCTGACAACATGGTGCCATGACTCTATGTCAATCGGCACGCGTTGTCGAGTGATGATTCCAATGTAGCAACTAAACATGGCTTTGTTGGGGTTTACATGATGTCCTATCTTATTACATCCCACCTCATATTTGATGCCATTTTCTTTTTCCTTAAGTATTTTTACTAAAACTGTCAAACAACGGCGCACTTGTTTCTTTTGTTTCGCTGGGGTTTCATCGCCTACCATTTCCTCAGTTTATGCATCATCATTATGTTTCTCCGAAGCGCTAGCATCGGCACTGAAACCAGCTGCAACAGGTTGAGAGACCTGTTGTACGTCAGTAGTGGGACCAGCTGCAACAGGTTGAGAGACCTGTTGTCTCTCAGTAGTGGGACCAGCTGCAACAGGTTGAGAGACGTGTTGTGTCTTGGGATTGGGTGCATCAGCAGGTGAAGAAGTCATTATCTGCAGAACTGGTTTAAATTTTAATTTATATCACATAAAAGCAGCAGCGAACAGATAATAACATAATTTAACACAATCTATATTACAATAAAAATCAATAACCTGATTAATAAACTCCCTTTTTTTAAAGGTTTAAGGGATTTGACCCCTATATCAACTATCCATATCCCTTCATTGTGGTCTCCTCTGACATACAAAACATCATCTACATTGGGAACACTGCGAAATGATTGCGAAGTCCCAATGAAAGTGTCATCTTCCGTTGAATTTTTATCTGACCCTTCAGCTGTTTTGGTCGATAACAGAACAATTGACCAGTTTCGGTTTGTGGGATCTGGAACATAAAATACTTACACTGCATGTGATGCCATTATAAATGGTTCGTCTTTCTCCCCTTCCTTAATTAAATCAACTTTCACGAATCCCAAATCATCTATTTTAACAGCACTCCTGTTGTCAACCCACTTTCATTGAAATATCAGAACATGAAATTCCATATAATCCAACTCCCATATTTGTTTGATGATGCCAAAGTATGACATATTCACATAAATTGGATTTCTGTCCTTAGCACCGGAAACATGCATCACTTCAGCCACAAGCATAACCCCACTATTATGCATGGTACTGTCTTCATCATGTTCATTAGTATAAAATGTATAATAATTAACTACATAAGAATTGTAAGATAATGCATACACACTTTGTCCTCCGGCTAGCCATCGAAGTCGTTCCAAAATTGACTTTGGATTTTCATCTAACTTCTTAAAAATATGATCTCGAAACCATCCTATAAACTGTCGATTATGTGTATCTGATATCCATTTTTCATCCCTTGATGGATTCAAATGCCTAATAATTTCTTTGTGGATTTCAACATATGGGTCAACGTCGAAACTGTTATGCAAAACATAAAGGTGGGCCTGCTCCCGATGTGTAATATTGATTGTGACAACCTTTTTTCCAGAAATTCCTTCACCCTCAAGCCGCCTAGTGTGACGAGATTTCGGTAAGCCAATTATTTCCACACCAGACATGTATTCGGTACATAATTCAACGGCTTCCTCAACAATATATCGCTCTGCAATACAACCCTCTGGCCGACTTCGATTTTTGACATACCCTTTCAAAATCTTCATATACTGTTCAATGGGGTACATCCATCTGTAATGTACAGGACCACATAGTCGAATCTCTCTCACCAAGTGGACCATCAAATGAAACATCATATCAAAAAATGAAGGCAGGAAGAACATTTCTAATTCACATAATATGACGACAATTTCTTTTTCCATAGCTGGCAATTTTGTCGGGTCTATAACTTTGCTGCATATAGCTTTGAAGAAGAAACACAATTTCGATAATGTATGATGAACATTCTTGGAAAAAATGCAATGTAAAGCAATTGGAATGGGATTTTGCATCAAAACATGACAGTCATGTGATTTCAGACCTTTTAACTTCACGTCGCTCATTGACACAAGGTTACTGATATTTGACGAATACCCCTCTGGAACCTTTATGTCATTCAATAAGTTGCAAAACTGAAATCTCTCCTACCTAGAAAGAGTGTAAGCAGCAGGAGGAAGAAATGTTCATTTTTCACCCTTCACTGGTTCCAAATCTTCTCATATTCCCATCTCAACCATGTCCAACCTAGCCTTAATTCCATATTTTGTTTTTTCCAGATGTATTTAGCAATGTGCTAATAACACTGTAAAATACATTTTTTCTACATGCATAACATCAATAAAATGACTTACATACAGACAATTCCAGTATTGTAATTCAAAAAAAGTGATCTCTTTTCCAACCGATTTTCGTAAGGTTTTTCGAAGCCGTTTTACCAAAAGTAGTGTCTAACTTTTTAACTTTCTCAAACAATTGATTGCCTGTTAGTGGAGACAGTGTTGTACATTCTTCTAAACATCCATCGAATGATGTCTTCCAAGAACAGTACTTATTTTGTCGCGGTAGAAATCTGTGATGTCCTAGAAACACAGTTTTCGATGAATGTTTCAACCTAATTGATTGTGTACCTTCTTCACAAACGAGACAGCCTTGAGTTCCTTTAATGCTATATCCTAAAAAATTTCCATAAGTAGGGAAGTCATTTATCATCCCATAAAACATGACTCTCAAAGTGAAATCTTTCTTTTTGTAAGCATTATACAATGTAACACATGAATCCCACAATAATTTCATATCTTCGATCAATGGAGCTAAATAAACATCAATATCATTACACGGTTGTTTTGGTCCTAATATAAGCATAGATAACATGATGTATTTTCGTTTCATGCACAACCACGGTGGTAATTTATAATTTATCAAAATAACCAGCCATGTACTGTGACTGTTGCTTTGAAAACCAAAAGGATTCACTCCATCTGTAGATAACACAAGACGAAGGTTTCTCGGCTCGTTTCCAAATTCAGGATACTCATGATCGATTCTCTTCCACTGAGGAGAGTCTGTCGGGTGATGTAGTATCCCATCGTTAATTCCTGTATCTGCATTCCTTGTTAATTTTTCTGCAGTCTCCTCACTTCCATATAGGCGTCTAAACCTTGGAATGATTGGAAAGTATCATACAACTTTACTAGGACTGGATTCATCATTCTTGTATCGAGAATAACCACACTTTGGGCATTCTTTAAGTGATTTGTGGTCCTTTCGAAACAGTATACAGTCATTCGGGTAGGTGTGTATTCTTTCAGAGATCATACCAATAGTGAGTAGCATTCGTTTGGCATCGTATGTTCGGCTCGGGAGCTCATTTTCTTCTGGGAGCATGTCATTCAAGAGGGCAAGTAGTTTCGTAAAACTGTCGTCACTCCAACTTTAATCTGCTTTCAAATTATATAGCTTCAGTACGGCTGACAATGCTGTATATTTAGTGCAACCAGCATACAATAGTGTCTTTGCACAACTTTTTAACTTCTCAAACAATTTTGGGCAATCACGAAGTTCATCTTCGAAGGTCCTTGTCATTTACTCAATACGATCTTCATCATCATTCACATTTGTAATCACATCCTCTATAAGGTCATCTTCATTGTTCATGTTTGTAATCATATCAAATGATCCATAAAACACATTGTCACCCCAGTCACTACCTACATTCATTGTTTCCTCATGTTTATTCCAACATGTATATCTTTGATCTATTCCATGACAGATCAAGTGTACTTCCAACTCATCTGGACTAATTTGTTTTGAATAACAATAGCGTAAACACGGATAAAGGATTTGATAAGAGTCACATGCATGATCTTTTGAATACATGATAAATTCTTTCACGCCTTCTTCATACTCTTTTGTCAACCAATTGGAATTCATCCATTATTTATTTATATTCATCCTATTTGAAATCCATAGGATGAGTATATAGGTTAGAGGAGAAATGACTTCTCGAACCTTTTCTGGATATCCTAGAACTCCTTCCAAGGAAATAATGTGACCATGAAACAATACATCTTAAACAAAATATGGGGAATTTATAATATTGTAATAAATACAAAGCTCTCTAAAAACACCCAAAACAACCTCCAGATTATCGGAGTACTCCTCCTATATATTGTAATACACCAAGAAGTATTCTAAAAAAATGAAAATGGAGGTGTCTAGAAAGATATTAAAGATCTAGTATATCAGTTCCATGAAATAGATAGAGCATTGGTGATCCCAAATGGAGTTCATAAATACATTAAATTTCCATGTCGACTTTGAAAATATATATTTTGAGCATCCTCTTCCCAAACCCTCAACTTTTGGTTCCCAGATCTCTAGAAAATTTTGAAAAACCAATAGAACCTTATAAGATGGTCAAACAAATCATCAATTATAGGCAATATGTAATTATTCGTTACTGTCACCTGGCTATGAATACGGTAGAATGTTAAAATTAATAGGCTATGATATGACTTCATTGAAAACAGAATTGGAAAATCCCGTAGTGACATGATTATATAGATAGAACCATTTCCCTAAAGAACTTCTAGCTGATCTTTTAGCTCCTCTAAATCGGCCAGAGCCTTATGATGTGATGGAATGGAAAATGGGATCATCCTATGATGCAAATAGAGAGAAAACGCAAACACTCATTGGGGAGGTTATCCCATGAAGTCCTCTAGAAATGATTTTGTGTACTTTTCCATGACCTCTGTAATTTCACATGATGAACACTTCTCAACAACCCCAAGGAAAACCTTGGAAAAATTACATGATATGAACCATAACATAGAAGCAACTTGTCATACCCTCCATGGTTATAGATTACAATCTCCATAAAAGGCATGGAATCTCCTGTTAAGAGTAAGTAACTGAACCCAATGGTGATAATAGTCATCTAGTTCACTAAATCCAATAAAAAATCCAAGACGATAATGAGGTCGGAAAAGACCAGTTCCAAAACATGGAATTCTGAAATGTCCTCCATGCCAAGTACCACAACACAACTCTCAGAGAACATGAATCCATGACCATTTTTCCTACCCAAAAGGGTTAGGCAATACATGAAATAATTCATAAAATTTGCCGCCATAACCAAGTAATAAAAAAATATGTGAAATTAATGACTAGGATTCACCATTTTGAAATGAAACCAATACTATAGAAGAATTAAAAAAAATTCACCTCGAATTGTGGTTGGCCAAGATTATGAGTCCTTGTGAATGACTTCTACTACATTGATTTTTTTATTAGACTCGTCTATGTATTATTTCCCTATTAAGAATCCCCCTTTCTTTTAGGATGTGATCCTCCACCATTTGAAGCCTCTTATTTTAACTAAGAGCTCCTAAAAAAGTGGGGCCTACACCACTCTAATTAGAATCCAATTGAAAAAATCACAAGATATTCCCCGGCTACCCAAATAGGTGGAATGCCATCAGAGTCTCTGGTAAAATCATCCAGATATTTCCCACATTTATAATCTGATAAAAAATAGGTCTATTGTCCATAGAATCCACATAATATTTTCATAAAGACTACTGAAATCCATTTCCACTACTTCTCTAGGACTCATCATGCTTTAGATTTTATCCTCAAAAATAACTATGGATACCACCCATTAAGGGAACACCATTGAGACCAATATTTCAATTAAAATATGCCTCTCACATCAATACCTTGTGAAACACCTAAAAATAGGTTTCTAGAATTAGAACAATAAGAATAAATCTGATATATTTCCTCAAACCCATCTCACAATTAATAGACATAAAATCATCATTCGTGGGGAGATAAAGAGATACATGAACCAAATGAAAACACCAAAACATAAGAATAACTAAATAAATCTAATGAAGTAGTGGGAAATCATAAAAATAACCCATAGTCAGGATCAAAACATAACCATAATCCCAAACCACCCATGGAAACTGAACATTCAACATGAAGAATAGTTTCCAAACACTTACCCATTCCAAACCTAATAAATTCATGAAAAATCAATTTGAATCACCTTAAAGAGGAGGACCCGGTGGCGGAGGAGAAGGAGGTGTCGACAACGAAGGTACCATAGGCAGCGCGGAGGCAGCGTGGAGGCAGGGCAGAGGCAGGGCAGAGGCAACGGTGGCAGCGGAGGCAGCAGAGGAGGAGGAGGAGGAGGAGGAGGCCTTGGTGGAGGAGGAGGAGGAGGAGGCGCCGGTGGAGGAGGAGGAGGATGAGGTCGCGGACTAGGAGGAGGAGGAGGAAGCGCCGGTGGAGGAGGAGGAGGACGAGGCTGCGGTGGAGGAGGAGGAGGAGGAGGCAGTAGCGACCGAAGGAGGAGGAGGTGGAGGCAGCGGTGCAGAGGAGGGCTTCCGCGAGAGCTTGACTGGGTGCCGGGAGGAGGAAGAGGACCTGCGGGTTTTTAACAAATCCACGTGAGCCTTTATCAGCTCTAGTAAAAAGTGGTGATAAAGGGTGTATTTATCAGTGCTAAAATGAAAAGCTCTGATAAATACAACCTTTATCAGCGCTTTTTTAGCGCTGATAAATAATCCCTTTATCAGTGCTAAAAGAAGCACTGATAAAGGGGCAAGCCTTTATCAGCGCTAAAAAAGCGCTGATAAATGGGACACCTTTATCAGCGCTAAAAAAAGCACTGATAAAGGGTACACCTTTATCAGTGCTTGCTTTAGCACTGACAAAGTGGACCTTTATCAGCGCTTTTGTTAGCGCTGATAAAGGCAGGCGCATGCCTTGCCCAATTTTGTGGTAGTGTAAACTGATTCTTTAGTTGCCATAGAAGCTACAATACACTCAGACTCTACTTTAGAATCTATGACCACAACCTCCTTTATGTTCTTCCAGCTCACAACACCTCTATTCAAAGTGAATATGTATCCTGTATTTGACTTCATGTCATCTTAATCAGTCTAAAAACTAGTATTTTCGTATCCTTTATTGACTAGTTCCTTATATCCTCTATAAACTAGGAACATATCCTTAGTATTCCTTAGATAGTTAAGGATTGTATTGACTTCCATCCAATGTTGGACACCTAGATCAGCTTGATATCTATCTACCACACTTAATGTGTAGGTAACATCTATCCTAGTACATAGAATAACATACATGACTGACCCAATCGCCGATGCATATGGAATCCTTTCCATTCTATTTATTTTCTCATGGGTTTGAGGACACATTTTATTGGAAAGATGAATTCCATGTGACATTGGCATCAATCCACTCTTGGATTTTTCTATAATGAATATCTTCAGTATCTCGTCAATTTATGTACATTGAATTAGGCCGAGAAACCTCTTTGATCAATCACGATGGATCATGATCCCAAGAATATATGTTGTCTCTCCCATGTCTTTCATAGAAAATAATTTATTCAACCATTCCTTAATAGACTATATGAATGGTATTTCATTTATAATATGTAATATGTCCCCAGCATATACTATTAAGAAAATGATTTCACTCCCACTAAACCATTTTTAGAGACAAGGCTCACATTCATTATTTATAAAACAAAATTCCATTATGGATTCATAAAAACAAATGTTCCATGACATGGATTCTTTCTTTAATACATAAATGGATTATTGAAACTTGTATATCTTATAAGCATCCTTTGGAGTCAAAAACCATTCTATTTGTTTCATGTAGACTTGTTCATGAAAGTTCCTATTAAGGAAGGTTGTTTTGACATCCATTTTCCCAATCTCATATTAATGGTAAGCCGCAATTGAAAGTAGAATTCTGATGAATTTTAGTATTGAAACTGGTTAAAAGGTTTCATCATAATCAATACCTTGAAATTTTTTAAACCCTTTTTCAATTAGCTGTACATTAGATGTACTAACTAGTCCTTCCATTCCTAATTTCTTCTTGAATACTCATTTGAAACCCACAATATTTACATCCACTGGAGGATCTACAAAAATTCTAACTTGGTTTTGGTACATGGAATCCATTTCAGAATTCATGGATTCTTTCCAATTGGTAATATTTGTGCCACTTATTGCTTCCTTGTAGTTTATAGGATCATTATCATCAACTAATAATGATTCACCATCCTCTATAACTAGAAAATCATGCCTTTGTGGTTCTCTAAACTCTCTTTTACTCTTATGCAGTTCTTGTGTCTCTATAATAGTTTATTCTTCCACAGGTCATTGTGGAATCTGATCTTTTACAAACTTTTGTATGCCTTGAGCCTTGAATTCATCAAATTTTATCTCGCTCCCACTATCTTGTTTTGGATATGTACTCCCTCTCAAGTAATATGATGTGTCTTACCACTATAACCCTTTTGTTTGAGGGTTCGTATAGAGAATATCTCCTTTTTTCCTTAGGGTATCCTATAAATATACACTTTGTGCCTCTGGATTCAAGTTTGTTACCTGAAGAGGCCTTAACAAACTCTTCACTTCCGTACACATGTAAATTCAATAACATGGTTTTTCTTACAATACAAAATTTTTATGGAATAACATTTATCAATTTAGTTGGTTCTTGGATTAGTATGTGTCCATTTGTTTTTAATGCATATCCCCAAAAGGATAATGGAAGAATTGCATGACTCACTATTGATCTCACCATGTCCAATAAGGTGCGGTTCCTCCTTTTTCTTACACCATTCCACTGAGGTGTGTAGGGAGGAGTGAGTTGGGATAGGATCTCAAACCCCCGTAAGTAATCAATAAAGTCTTGATTAAGATATTCTCCACCCCGGTCTGAGAAGTGTTTCTTAATCTTACTACCGAGGTGGTTCTCAACTTAATTCTTTTATTCCTTGAATTTATCAAAAGAATCTGACTTATACCTCACTAAGTAAATATATCCATATCTACTAAAATCATTAGTAAAAGTTATGAAGTATGAGTATCCACCCCTTGCTTCCACAGGAAATGGTCCACACACATCGGTATGAACTAATTAAAGAATCTATTTATCCCTTTCACCTTTCCCACTAAATGGTGATTTGGTCATTTTTCCTTGTAAACATGTGTGACATACACCAAGTGGTTTTTAGTTCGAATGAATCTAAATTTCTATATTGATGTAATTTTGTCCATAATTTTTCATTTACATGAACTAGTCGATAATGAAAAAGTTGGGTGTGGTATGAGTCATGTAAAGTAACTTCTTTATCGATTGTCCTTTATTGGTTCATGTAATCCAACATGTAAATACCGTTATGTAAATGTGTCTTGCCATAAAAATGTTATCTTTATAAAAGAAGAAACATTTATTTCCAAATTTGAAAATGAATCCATCTGTATCTAGCCTGGATATAGAAATAATGTTTTTGGTAACTGAAGGCACATAATAACAACCCTTTACAACAAATATCATTCTAGTTAGAAATGTGAGGTGGTAGTCCCTGATAACTAAAAAAATAAGTTTATCTCTGTTGGATGCTCATAGATCCACCTCCCCTCAGTCAATTTTTCTGAATCTACTTGGTTACTATATTTGAATACATATGTGAGAACCACAAGCTATATCTAATATCCAATTTGTAGTAATAGAAAAATTTCACTTGATAACAAACGCTCCTAAACCTTCCCCTTGATTCTTTAGCTGGGTGCAATTTTTCTTCCAGTGGCCCTTCTTGACACATGGAAAACAAACATATTCATGTTACATTGCTTCCCCTTTGATCTTCTTCTTCTTGGAAGGGCATGAAGAATCTTTGGGATTAAATCTATTTGATTTCCCTTTCTGTTTTTTCACCATAAGTATAGAAGGATTTTCATGCTTTATATATTTATCTACTTAGAGAAGGAGGATAAAAAGATCTGGCAGAGACATCTCAATGTTGTTCGTATTAAAATTCATAGAAAAACTGGACAATCTCTGAGGTAGTGATGTTAGAATGTGATCAGTGCCCAGTTCTTTGTGGAGTTTAAACCATATAACCTCCAATCGTTCAATATATCCAATTATCTTGAATACGTGAGTCCTTGATAGGGAACCCTCTCCAAGATTACTCTAAAATAGCACCTTGGAAATCTCAAACTGTTCCCCTCTAGCTCTCTCCTAGTAAAGACCATGGAGGTTCTCAAGCATGCTAGACACATCCAGGTTTTCATCAGACTTCATGAGTTCACTAGACATAGATGAAATCAACAAACATTGAACGTCATCCTCATTGTTCATATCTTTTTTGTAGACTATGAAATCTTCATCACTCGCCTCTCGAGTAGGAAAATCATGCATTGAGGATTCTAGAATGTAATATTTCTATGATGGTGTAGAACAACCCGAAGGAATCTAAACCACTCCAGAACGTTACTTCTAGTGATAATATTTTCTTTATCCAATATTGATCGTATGGATAATGAGTTTTTCATTTTATTATAAATTAAAAGAGATGAATATTAGTACTTTTCTTGATTATATATTTTATGAGAAATAATTAATTGATTTTATTAAATCTCCCACTATTTTTTCACATCCTAACATCCTTCACCATTGAACTTGGAATGTCTAGTTTCTAGGACATTCTAGTGGCAAGTATCCATATTCCCCTTCTCATAACCCCATCAAGGGTTAGACAAGTTATTTTGAAGGTATTTAGGTAGGAAAGACTTTTACAATTGTGGGCTTGTAGCTCCTTGATCTGTTGAGTAGACTCCCCAATCTAGAAATCCTGACTTGAATATTCTCTTCACTTACTTCCAAATTACACTAAGTCTAGGAAGGGCTACTCCTCTTGATGTAAAATGGTTAAGTCAACCATAAAATTTCATATTAACTCCCCTTATAAAAGTAAGTTTCCCAACAAGGGTTGGTAAAAAACATAGTTCTATTGAGTTTTGTTCCTAATCAAGTAATGAAAGGCTTAGTATGTCTTAATATTATATTAAGGGATTTTATTTTATTATCTATAAATTTTTATCTTGTTTTGTATTTTAAATTTCTTGTTAATATTTAAGTGGATGTTTACTTAATTAATTAAACATGTTTAGATGAAACATTTATGCATAATAACTTTTATTTAAATTTTATCTTTTCATATTAATTCATTCATTAATGTGATCGCAGTCTTGCATGAATAAATAAATAAAAAAATAAATAAAGATTAGGTGTTTAGGGGTTCAATTTCATTTAAACACACACAAGTCGAAAAGACATGTCATAACACCCCCATGGGAATAATCCACTCATCAAGCCTTATTTATTTTGTATATGGCCCATAGGCCCAGTGGGCATGAAAGCTCAATACATGGCCCTGAAGACCCAAATTTTTGACCCAAAAGCCCTTTGGTGAAAAAATGCTGCTATATTACCCAGGTTGCTTCAATACTCACTATGGGAAATAACTCCTTATGTCAGACATAGAATTAGCTAAAACATTCCACATGTCCACCTATGTATCACCGAGTTGGCGTCATTATGGTTCTGTCTTGAACCATCCTCACATGCCTTGGGATGCTCCATTAATTAAAAATATTTATTACTCACATGTAAGCGAGGGGAACCAAAGGATTAGTTAAAGAAAATTACATAAATATCCCTAAAGATGCAAGTCCTACATTGTAGAGACCCGAAGCCTGACGTACATGGACTTTACATTACATTTGCGGAATACTTAGTACATAACAAAAACACACACACAAGGATCGTAATAGTTTATTGTCTTTGGAAGCTCGGAACGTAATCTTCTAATCGTGGTGAAAGATCTTCAATATCTCCCATAAAGATCTTCCCCTTTTTTTTACCTAAAACCTTTCTTTATATCCTGGGGAAAAGAAAACATAAAAGGGTGAGCTCAAATGCTCAGTAAGGGTAAAAAAAATAAAATCAATCACATCATATTCATAAGAACATAACTTTTGGAAATCTTAACCTGAAAAAGAGAGCATAATTTCATAACATGGGATAAATCATAGTAGTGAAATTAAATCCCAATAATCATAACATAAAACATGAAACTTTGTGGCATACACACATAATCATAGAGAATCATTTCTTGTTAGTCAAGACTCATTGCCAAGACTATCTTAGTGGACAAAGTCCCTTTCTGAATCGAGTAACCCTCGTTTCAGTCCTGTTTCACTGAACCGGTATAACCTACCGTTCCAGCCCTGTCTATCTCATGAGATATAAAATCTTTACCCAATGCATTGGAGGGAGATATAGGTCCCACCCATCTTATAATTAATCCTTTCTTATGTGTGCCACATAATCATAAATCATACATCATCGCATAACACATGTAACAAAAATGGGATTCTTGAAACATCATGACATCAGAAAACAATTCATATAAGATAAAGGAATTCATAAAAATATTTCCATCACAACATAATCAAATCCATGTAATAATAGGCATAAAAACAGAACCCTTTTCTTATCTTAGATGGAAAATAATTTTGATAAAATACTTGAACTTCATTCTTGAGGAAAATATCCTTTCTACTTCAAAAAACATTTTTCCTTTCATAACATGTCATACGACTTTAAAATAAAAGAAGTTGATTAAAAATAAACTTGAAAACTTGTAAAGGAATCTTCTTGGAAATAATGTTTTAAAAATCAATACATGCCGTATAAGTTAAAAAAAAACATTCTTCGTACCTTTGTCGGAAAAGTCAAAAAGTACCTCGTACAAAAAAAATGACAAAAGATTCCTTTCATATTCTTTACTAAAAACTCACCGAAGGGTAAAATTGGATTTAAACTATTGTAAGTGGATGGAAACAATATTAAATATTTATGAAACATGGATGTGGATGATAAAATACATCCCAGTAAATACTTACGAATAAACAATCTCGGATAAAAATGAGATTGTGATATTTCCCTTACCTTAGGTCCGACTTGCTTTGTAAGTGTCCGAACCTCCTGTATAATGATTTAAATCATGTTATTGACTTATTACAGAATCATATTCATTGTTATGATATCATATATGGTTCACTTATGACATTATATTACCCGTTCTTTTGTAAATTCCATGTTAAAGAAGCGTTTTGGGTAAAATCGTTTCATTTATCGTAGGTGTTTTGACTTGTTGTTATTGACATCATTATTACTTATATCATGATTTACTCACTTCCAGAATATAAAATATTATTTATATATCATATATATTCAGTATATATATATATAATAGGTAGATAAATAAAATTAAAAACACCGTTCATGGAGACGGTAGTCCGTACGTACGCATGAACGCTGTTTTCCCTTCCTTATTGTCTTGAAATGGAAGTAAGTAGATGACATACATATGTATATATATACATAAATCCAGTAGCTTTATAATGTCATATATTTCATTATTATTTCTTATATATACATTATAATCATTCTTAAATGGTTAACATGGAGAATGAATCTCATCGCGTCGTGGAGACGGTAGTCCGTACGTACGCACGAGCGATAATATCATTACTATGATCATGGAATTGTATTGGAGTATATATATATTATTTTAGTATCAATATTACTTCATAATAATCATATATAGTTACTCATTAAACCATTATACCCATCCTTGTAAGGTGATGGTGAAAATAGATTACACAACGGCGTGGAGACGGTATTCCGTACGTACGCACGCGCGGTGATTTCATTTTTCCGTAGGATGGATAGAAGGTGAATTAGGGTTGTTTCATATTTATAATAACATATCAGTATGTAAGTAATACTGATGTTATTACTTTATCATGAAACAACTAAAGAAGAAGAAGTTGAAGAAGAAAGAAATCGAAAAGATCAGTAATGGATATTACCTCTTCTTTGGAACGCCTCTTTGAATCCTCCACTTAAGGAACTAAGATTGGTCTTTGGAGAAGACCAGGACCTCTAGGATTATTCTAGGGAAGTGGAGAGGAGAAAATGGCAGGGGTTGGCCGAGCTTGAGTGCTCAAATTGGTGTGAGGAGGAGGGGGAGGAGGTGCCCTTTTATAAGGGAGGAGAGGGGCACCTTAGGAATATCTCAAAATATTATTTTATATTAAAGTCAAAATCGGTTTATAATGGTTCCAAAGGGTCTTATTTCGAAGATAAAGTGGGGAAGGGTCGAAATCCTATCAACCAATAGGATTTAGACAAGTTTAGGGTATTATTTTAACCTTATCAATTAGATTTAACTCTAAGTTAAATAATTTAACTTTTACCATGTCTTTTTGTTTTCTTTCACTATATGGTTAATACACTTACTATAACATGCCAAACGAACCCCAAATTGTTTATTATTAAAATATATATCCTTATCTAAGTCATTTGGCCGAACCTTAGATTTTTAGAAATAAAATAACAATTAATAATATAATATTGGATTTAAAAACTATTTTGTGTCAATTTTGACACTATTTGATATATGATTTTTGTGAAAGTCATAACAGAATTATATGTTCGAACCAAGTTGATTAAATCAACACTAATATATCATAGTAACCTAGAAAATTAGTGTAATTCATAAAAAGTCTCAAATTATATTTATTTTGGTGTTTATAACATCAATTATGTCAATATTTCATTAATAAGATAATTACTGCATCATCATTGTGTCATAAATAAATTAAATTATTTGATGTCTAAAAATTACAAATAAAATATCATCATGTAGTAAATCTGTTTAGTTTTCTAATGAATATTTACAATCTAATTTATCTTATGTATAACCCCATATTATAAATGATTTACTTATTAAACTTTGATTTTAACTATTTTAACCCTTCTTTAAATAAATTAAGAATAAATATCCTAATCTAATCCAAGTGGGCCTAAATGGTCATATTTTATTCCTAAGTTTGTTTTTGGTCGAATTACACTTGTCCAATAGAATTAGGACATGTGTTAGGGTAATATTAATATCATATTTACCCTTAGTTACCCTATTTACTATTAACCGCGGTAAAAAAAAAGTAAAAAGTTACTATTCACCAAAAATTATTTTCATCTCATTGAACCACATTTTACTTACTGACATCAACCGTGTCTCTCGGATTTTTGAAATTCCATTCACAGAAGCGGTAAAATTAAGTTTTATGAAAAATTCAGTTTTTTAACTACCACTTAGTAGTTTCACTATTCATCAAAAATTGATGTTTTTCAGAACAGTGCCAAAATTTCATCCCAAGCTATATTTCATATTCCGAATTCAAAAATGAAGTCTATTTTAACAAATTCATTACATAAAAGTTGCATTAATTAATTTTATAATTAAATCCCGCTGTTAAAACAAATAGCGTGTTTTTAAGAAACAATATCTATCAAAAGATTGACACTTGTTTATGTCTAGTTTAAATGTGAAATTACATCCAATGACCAACATTGTATTAAATTGTAAAAATATATTCTAAATATACTTTAAAACCACTCAAATTAATTATTTATCACTATTAATTATTTCGATTAAAAAAAAGTTGTTTTTAATTATAATTTAGTAATTTTCACTATTCATCAGAATATGAAAGTTATCCGAAAAGTACCAAAATTTCACCTTAGGCTAAATTCGATACTCCGAATCCAAAAATGAAGTCCATTTTAAAATTTCTAAAATTTAAAAAGTGGTTATTACTATTCATAACGGCTAGTTTTAATAATATTTTAATAGCAAATCATTGTTTCGTGAAACTCAGTATTACGTACCACACACGCTATCGAGGAAGGTTGCGATTGTGTGTAATGCAAGGAAAGTCAAGGATGCGTGTTGTGCAAGCTCCTTTTGGTGTAGTGTACAACACAAGACATTAGTGAAATAAAAAAGAATATTTTTCATAAAATCTCGGGCTGTTACATTCTACCCCCCTTAAAATGAATTTCGCCCTCGAAATTCGTCGGGGTTATAAATGGTTTACTATTCGAAAGTTTCTTTAATAGAAACCCACATCGTAAAAAGGAATACCAAAACTTGGCTTTAAAAACTAAAGTATGAAATGTAACGATTACCCAAATAAACTAATCACTGGGTTTCCACATAGGTGAAAATATGGATATGGAAGAGAAATCTAACCATCATGTTCTGATGGAGAGTGGTAGAGAACATGGCTATGGAAAAGCCAGTAATCACAAATCCATAAATTTGTGACGATCTAAGGTACCATCTGATTCATCAGGTATAAGAGAACTAGGACAACATTTTTGGTTTTCAAGATCATTTCCCTAAAGTTAAAGAATTAGAATTAGAATAAATACTTACTTTATTTTGGTACAATCTCACTGTTGTTCGTGCCTTTAACAATTTCCACTTCATCTCTTAAATAAATGAAGTTGAATTTGTTATTCGTGAAGTGTTAGCAGATCATGTGATAGAATGACGAGTCATTCCATCTGTCTCAAAAGGTTAGCAAAATTTATATACATAAGTCGATCTATAGTGGGAATAATCATATATGGTTCCTAAAATGGGCTTATACTTCATATATCATACTACTTAATATAATAACACTAGTTTCTACTAAACAGGGACTTCCTGTAGGTCAGTGGTAGGTGATAAAGGCCAGTCGCACTTCGGTTGTGGGTTTGATTCCTACAGCCTTGTCCGAAGCGATGGGCTGTTGCCCGTCCTGCAGGTTGTCCTTTTTCTAAAACTATGTTACTATAACATCCCATCAATAATATTGAAAATCTTCTATCCTTAAACAATACTAACTTATGTACAACATAATACAGTATAATCTTTAGGCTTATACATAATACTGCAGTCCACTCTCATAATATAGTGACAACGATTACCAGAGATTTAATACTGTCGTTGATCCCCACATATCATAAGATATGTCTCGTTGGTCACATTCCAAACATTCAAATTCCTTAATCGTGTATTCTCTTGAATACCTTAGTGAAAACATGAGTGCAGTTAAAAGTTAACACTTTCCACATACCAAAATCCTCAAAATTCTATATACTCAAACCATGATATCACTTAGTCCTTATATCAATCATGAGCTCATGAATACTATTAAACATTTCATTTTCTCGTCTTCATTATGCGCATATCATCTTATTTCCAAAAAATATCTCAATCACTTTGAATACCACATCAATAAATATTGCAATACTCAATGATACAACATTATTTTGGAATCCCATTACATAAACACTTAATCATTCCACCACATCGTTGTCATATTCAACATTGCCAATAGTGATCGCATGTGATTTCCCTTTGTCCTTTGCCTTCAGTGGTTTCTCATGTTGATCATCACTAACCCTTGGATTAGGGAAATTATTAGCATAATGCCCCATTTCCTTGCACATGAAGCATTGAAGTGTTGGCGGTGCGTTCTCGGCAGTGTTTGCTTTATTCACATCATTAGAAACCCTTTTTCCATTACTTCGACACTCAGCTACTCGATGAACTTCTTTTCCACACTTAAAACATTTTCTAGTCCCTTTAAGACAATCTCCACCATGCTTCTTTCCACACTTTGTGCATAAGGAAACATTCATCTTCTTTTCACCATTATTCTGAGATTTCTCCTTGAACTCCATCTTTCGTTTCTTGTCAAAACCATGAGATGGATATGTAACACCAACTTCCATTTCTACCTTGATAGCACAACGCACAATTTCTTCATAGCTACTGAAGTCTCTTATAGCTAATGCCCTTCGAAGACTTGGTTTTAAGCCACTGAAAAATCGATCAACTTTACTTTCAGGTTGGATGATAATTCCAGAAGCATACCTTGCAAGTCTTGTAAAATTTGCTTCATAGGTACCAACAGATTCATCGTCCCTTTGCTTCAGTTCAAGAAACTCTTCCTCCATCTTTGTTCGAAAAATACAAGGGAAGTACTTACTGAAAAACAAGTTCTTGAACTCGTCCCATTCCATGGACTCAACTTCATCTCTTGGACTCGTATTCTTGATAAGATTCCACCATTGATCAGCTTCACCTTCCAAACGATATACTGCTAAGATGACTTTATCATGTTCAGAACATTGAAGAACTGAAAATATCTTTTCAGTAGTACTGATCCATTGTTCAGCCACAAGTGGATCAGAAGACCCACTGAAAGAAGGTGGACGTTGCCTCATGAAGGACTCAATAGAATATTGTTCCCTTCTCTGCTCATTTGGAAGTCCAGAATGATTCATAGCTTGTGTAAGTATAGCAATAAGATTTTGCACTCCATCTCCCATAACATTTGTTTGTTCAGGAGGGCAATAATTGCATTGTCCATTGCATTGATCAACACGGTTCCTTCGGGTTCCAGCCATCGTCTAAAACCCAAAAAGAATAGTGTGAGAGGCAAAAATCATGCTAGGGAAAACAACATAATAAAGGGGGAGTACCTTCAATATCCAACATCTTAGGTTTAATTCTATGATCGTTAGCGTAATACTATTACTATAACCTATACGTATACTTATCCCTAGGGACATCCCTAGACATACCTTTGAAATATCTCTAGGGATCTCACTAACGTTTTCGCATCCTAGTTTCCAAAGGTTTACTAAACCTTTCCCCTGATACCAACTGTAGAGACCTGAAGCCTGACGTACATGGACTTTACATTACATTTGCGGAATACTTAGTACATAACAAAAACACACACACAAGGATCGTAATAGTTTAGTGTCTTTGTAAACTCGGAACGTAATCTTCTAATCGTGGTGAAAGATCTTCAATATCTCCCATAAAGATCTTCACCTTTTTTTTACCTAAAACCTTTCTTTATATCCTGGGGAAAAGAAAACATAAAAGGGTGAGCTCAAATGCTCAGTAAGGGTAAACAAAATAAAATCAATCACATCATATTCATAAAAACATAACTTTTGGAAATCTTAACCTGCAAAAGAGAGCATAATTTCATAACATGGGATAAATCATAGTAGTGAAATTAAATCCCAATAATCATAACTTAAAACATGAAACTTTGTGGCATACACACATAATCATATAGAATCAATTCTTGTTAGTCATGAATCATTGCCAAGACTATCTTAGTGGACAAAGTCCCTTTCTGAATCGAGTAACCCTCGTTTCAATCCTGTTTCACTGAAGCGGTATAACCTACCGTTCCAGCCCTGTCTATCTCATGAGATATAAAATCTTTACCCAATTCATTGGAGGGAGATATAGGTCCCACCCATCTTATAATGAATCCTTTCTTATGTGTGCCACATAATCATAAATCATACATCATCGCATAACACATGTAACAAAAATGGGATTCTTGAAACATCATGACATCAGAAAACAATTCATATAAGATAAAGGAATTCATAAAAATATTTCCATCACAACATAATCAAATCCATGTAATAATAGGCATAAAAACAGAACCCTTTTCTTATCTTAGATGGAAAATAATTTTGATAAAATACTTGAACTTCATTCTTGAGGAAAATATCCTTTCTACTTCAAAAAACATTTTTCCTTTCATAACATGTCATACGACTTTAAAATAAAATAAGTTGATTAAAAATAAACTTGAAAACTTGTAAAGGAATCTTCTTGGAAATAATGTTTTAAAAATCCATACATGACGTATAAGTTAAAAAAAACATTCTTCGTACCTTTGTCGGAAAAGTCAAAAAGTACCTCGTACAAAAAAAACGACAAAAGATTCCTTTCATATTCTTTACTAAAAACTCACCGAAGGGTAAAATTGGATTTAAACTATTGTAATTGGATGGAAACAATATTAAATATTTATGAAACATGGATGTGGATGATAAAATACACCCCAGTAAATACTTACGAATAAACAATCTCAGATAAAAATGAGATTGTGATATTTCCCTTACCTTAGGTCCGACTTGCTTTGTAAGTGTCCGAACCTCCTGTATAATGATTTAAATCATGTTATTGACTTATTACAGAATTATATTCATTGTTATGATATCATATATGGTTCACTTATGGCATTATATTACCCGTTCTTTTGTAAATTCCATGTTAAAGAAGCGTTTTGGGTAAAATCGTTTCATTTATCGTAGGTGTTTTGACTTGTTGTTCTTGACATCATTATTACTTATATCATGATTTACTCACTTCCAGAATATAAAATATGATTTATATATCATATATATTCAGTATATATATATATATAATAGGTAGATAAATAAAATGAAAAACACCGTTCATGGAGACGGTAGTCCGTACGTACGCATGAACGCTGTTTTCCTTTCCTTATTGTCTTGAAATGGAAGTAAGTAGATGAAATACATATGTATATATATACATAAATCCAGTAGCTTTATAATGTCATATATTTCATTATTATTTCTTATATATACATTATAATCATTCTTAAATGGTTAACATGGAGAATGAATCTCATCGCGTCGTGGAGACGGTAGTCCGTACGTACGCACGAGCGATGATATCATTCCTATGATCGTGGAATTGTATTGGAGTATATATATATTATTTCAGTATCAATATTACTTTATAATAATCATATATAGTTACTCATTACACCATTATACCCATCCTTGTATGGTGATGGTGGAAAATAGATTACACCACGGCGTGGAGACGGTATTCCGTACGTACGCACGCGCGGTGATTTCATTTTTCCGTAGGATGGATAGAAGGTGAATTAGGGTTGTTTCATATTTATAATAACATATCAGTATGTAAGTAATACTTATGTTATTACTTTATCATGAAACAACTAAAGAAGAAGAAGTTGAAGAAGAATGAAATTGAAAAGATCGGTAATGGATATTACCTCTTCTTTGGAACGCCTCTTTGAATCCTCCACTTAAGGAACTAAGTTTGGTCTTTGGAGAATACCAGGACCTCTAAGATTATTCTAGGGAAGTGTAGAGGAGAAAATGGCAGGGTTTGGCCGAGCTTGAGTGCTCAAATTGGTGTGAGGAGGAGGGGGAGGAGGTGCCCTTTTATAAGGGAAGAGAGGGGCACCTTAGGAATATCTCAAAATATTATTTTATATTAAAGTCAAAATCGGTTTATAATGGTTCCAAAGGATCTTATTTCGAAGATAAAGTGGGGAAGGGTCGAAATCCTATCGGCCAATAGGATTTAGACAAGTTTAGGGTATTATTTTAACCTTATCAATTAGATTTAACTCTAAGTTAAATAATTTAACTTTTACCATGTCTTTTTGTTTTCTTTCACTATATGGTTAATACACTTACTATAACATGCCAAAAGAACCCCAAATTGTTTATTATTAACATATATATCCTTATCTAAGTCATTTGGCCGAACCTTAAATTTTTAGAAATAAAATAACAATTAATAATATAATATTTGATTTAAAAACTATTTTGTGTCAATTTTGACACTATTTTATATATGATTTTTGTGAAAGTCATAACAGAATTATATGTTCGAACCAAGTTGATTACATCAACACTAATATATCATAGTAACCTATAAAATTAGTGGAATTCATAAAAAGTCTCAAATTATATTTATTTTGGTGTTTATAACATCAATTATGTCAATATTACATTAATAAGATAATTACTGTATCATCATTGTGTCATAAATAAATTAAATTATTTGTTTTCTAAAAATTACAAATAAAATACAATCATGTAGTAAATCTTTTTAGCTTTCTAATGAATATTTACAATCGAATTTATCTTATGCATAACCCCATATTACAAATGATTTACTTCTTAAACTTTGATTTTAACTATTTTAACCCTTCTTTAAATAAATTAATAATAAATGTCCTAATCTAATCCAAGTGGGCCTAAATGGTCATATTTTATTCCTAAGTTTGTTTTTGGTCGAATTACACTTGTCCAATAGAATTAGGACATGTGTTAGGGTAATATTAATATCATATTTACCCTTAGTTACCCTATTTACTATTAACCGCGGTAAAAAAAAGTAAAAAGTTACTATTCACCAAAAATTATTTTCATCTCATTGAACCACATTTTACTTACTGACATCAACCGTGTCTCTCGGATTTTTTAAATTCCATTCACAGAAGCGGTAAAATTAAGTTTTATGAAAAATTCAGTTTTTTAACTACCACTTAGTTGTTTCACTATTAATCAAAAATTGATGTTTTTCAGAACAGTGCCAAAATTTCACCCCAAGCTATATTTCATATTCCGAATTCAAAAATGAAGTCTATTTTACCAAATTCATTACATAAAAGTTGCATTAATTAATTTTATAATTAAATCCCGATGTTAAAACAAATAGCGTGTTTTTAAGAAACAATATCTATCAAAAGATTGACACTTGTTTAGGTCTAGTTTAAATGTGAAATTACATCCAATGACCAACATTGTATTAAATTGTAAAAATATATTCTAAATATACTTTAAAACCACTCAAATTAATGATTTATCACTATTAATTATTTCGATTAAAAAAAAGTTGTTTTTAATTATAATTTAGTAATTTTCACTATTCATCAGAATATGAAAGTTATCCAAAAAGTACCAAAATTTCACCTTAGGCTAAATTCGATACTCCGAATCCAAAAATGAAGTCCATTTTAAAATTTCTAAAATTTAAAAAGTGGTTATTACTATTCATAACGTCTAGTTTTAATAATATTTTAATAGCATATCATGGTTTCGTGAAACTCAGTATTACGTACCACACACGCTATCGAGGAAGGTTGCGATTGCGTGTACTGCAAGGAAAGTCAAGGATGCGTGTTGTGCATGCTCCTTTTGGTGTAGTGTACAACACAAGACATTAGTGAAATAAAAAAGAATATTTTTCATAAAATCTCGGGCTGTTACATACATAATAATGGAGGGACAGATGACTCGTAGTCTATCTTTTAATTTAATATTAAATAATTGAAAAACCATGCAATAAATTTAATTAAATAAATTTCAACACATACATAGGTCTTGGACAAGTTCATGAACGATCACACATAGAATGAATATGCAAATGTAAAAATCTTGCATTCATTTATTCATTCTTTTATTATTTAAGATAAACATTCTTTTATTAATTAATTAATTAATTAATTAACTCTCTTTTATCTTAATGACAATCTCATCTTATTTGGAGATACCCATCATTAGTGGAATTTATTGAAAATAAATAAAAAAACCAATAATGACATATTAATTACAATAAATTAATTGTGAATTTTAAAATTCTTTAAAACCATTATTAAATTGTCAAACACACAATGGTGTGCTAATCAATAAAATAAGGTTTTAATGATGAAATTTCAAATTTCATATAATTTTAATTTTTTCCATTAATGGGAGACTACACGGTGTGTAAATATAGCTACACGCCATGTAACTCAGTTTCCGTATATCCAAGTCACACGCCTAGGGATTTGGTGTGTGGAATCAACTAGACTACATTGTGTGTACTTGCCAATTACACATCCTCTATCAAATTGCATTGTGCCATTTTGGCTCGATCAACACATGGTGTGCAATAAAATTATTGTGTGTAATTAATTACTCGATGCGTCTAGATATATTTTAGATGAGTATACAATGTGTTCTCCAGCCATACACCGTTAACCCAGTTTTACTGGCCAATGATCTTTCACTTCTCGATGGCATCTCTGGTTGTTCTTCATTTGTTTTTAAACCTTAAATAAAATGAAACACCGAACGAACATGATTAATATATAGATAACATGTTAATTAAAATCTAATCAAAGAATGAAAAACATGAAATAAATTCTAACCACAATTGCACATAGATCAACAATAAAATAAATAATTATAAACTTAAACGTGAACCCGTTGATACCACTTGTTGGTTTCAGGTGAAGCAGAAGTGTGCGTTGGTGTGTGATATATTAAAATTTATTTTAATAATCATTTCTGAAAACCAAGAGAGATGATCTTGAATGTCAAATTTATAATTAATTTATTTAATATCTGAATAAATAAATACCTATGCATAGGAAATTTCTTTGTTGATGATTGTCGATCATTTCAAAAGGCCCTTTCGGATTGCCTTCATTCCGCTTGTGAGGATCCAAGGGTATAATCCCTCCAGTGGTAATCCACAGGTGCTTCACTGGTCTCCGAGAAATGTCATTCATTCTCCGGGTTCTTGTACAGCGAATCGAATGTATTATATTGTTCGTTTTTTATTGCACATTATTTAGTCTTAAAGAAATTCTATCTTGGGTTTCTCATTCTTGATAGGGAGAGAAGAGTTGAGATAGAATCTATTTGGTGCAACAATTCTCTATTCCCAAACTTCAAATTGGTTTTTAATGAATTACACAATAGATGTAGCAGTCTATTTATAGAAATGGGATTTCAGTTACAAAATTTAATTACATAGAATCCATTAAATATAATTATAACCATTAATAAAAGCATGTGTTACATAATAATAATAACAATATTATTATCTTGTGGTGTGTCAACTTTCCCAAAATGTATAAATAATATTTACCGACTTATAAAAAATTATTTTATCACCAGATGTGGAATTGGTCCATTAGAAATCCTTTTGTATTTATTTAACACCCAAATAAATATTTTATTCTCTTAAATAAACATTTTATTCACAAAATAGTAAATAAATATTTATTAAATATTCAATAAAATAAATAAATATATTTTATTCACAATCTAGTGAGTAAATATTTATTTAATTTATGTGATCAATACAACTTAAATAAAATCATTCCTTATTCTTGAGAATAATATTTATTCCATTAATTAAATTCAAATATAATTTAATAAAGACTAACAAAAACACTTACTATGTGACACTCTCAGATTCTTTCTCGCTGGAATTAGGTGGGCTTGCCTAAAGTCCAAAAGTATTGTCTAGCAATGGTTAAAGGCACCCAAGAGAAAGAACTTAAAGTCACAACGAAGAAAACCACATACAAATGCTCATTGTTTAATATAATCCCTTTGTCACATAATATCATCAATCGGGTTGCATGACAGTGTTATCAACATATATGCATGATACATCATTCATTGAATATTTGAAATAAACTTGTCATTACATCATAACCATGGAATTTAGGGAGATGGTTCAATTTCAATCAATGAGTCGAGATATCAACTTCCATAAAAATGGAAGGGGGAAATCATTTATTGATTTATCCTTTAATAATATGTCATTCGTGATGAACCCAACATACCCTACTTCCTACCAATATATGGCATGAAAGTTTTCGTCAACAAATCTAAGTGTGAAAGTCGTAATATGAATTAATGATAATATTAAAGTCCAAGGACCATTACACATGCTCGTAGATAGAAATATCCAGTGACACCATAACACGTGGAATTCCTAATGGAGGGTATGTTCTCATAATCTCAAGTCTTGGAGATTACCAAGTGCGAACTTCATGAGAAGAAGTCTCATCTTCTTATGAGTACTCACACCAGACGGTCTATATACTATGTGTCAAATCATAGTATGTTATCCAACTAGAGAACTATATTAATAATATTTTCATAGCGCTTCAAGGTTCTCATCATAATAGGAAACTACTATGACTTTATCAATGCGATAAATACTATAGGACATTATTACATTATGGTCTTTCAGAACAATGAACAATATGTAATAAAATGTTTAATTTAATATTAAATACATTAAATATTCATGTAATAAAAGTACAAATAGTTAGTTCTATTACACCAAATCTAACAGGTCCAAGGTTCAAAACCCATCAACAGTAAGGGCGCACACGATCGGGTGAAACAGATCCTAACGGGGTGGGTCATGGGGTTCTTAGCGCTGTTGAAAGTGGGGATAGAGTGCTGTTGAAAGGGTGGGGGGTCTACCCTCATATTTGTAGATTTAAAAAAAATATTTTTTTTTCAATTTTATCAGCAGTTTTAAAAAACACTGATAAAAGGGGTCTTTAACAATGTTTTTTAGTGCTGATAAAAGGTAAATTTATTAGCATTTATTTTATCGCTGAAAAAAGGGATCCCCTTTTAATAGCACCTCAATTATCAAAAAAAATTTAGCATCGATAAAGGCTTTTTTAGAACTGATAAAACCCTACTTTGTAATAGTAAGGAATCAAATGCATCTCAATCTGACGTATGGTGTGACCGATATGACTAAAAGTGTTTGTTATCAGTTTAAAATTGACATTTTAGTTTAAAACGTTTCACTCCCTGAAAACCAATCAAACAAGTTCGGACTGTCTTAATAATTTAGGATAATGATTCATAAGTCATTTGTGACATGTATGGACACATCAAACCAAGGTAAGATGCGTCAAGTGTGACTTAAAATGCGTGTTTCCAGTTTGAAATTACATTAAAAATAATTGGCATACTGAAAAATAAGAAAATTTATTTATATTGTTTTAATACTTTAGGAAAACGACCCATTAGTAATTTGTAATAGGTAGGAATCAGCCACACCACAATCCGACGCACGGTGTGACTGGAATAACTCCAAAAATTTCATTATTTAAAATTGACATTATTTTTTGTAAAAGAAAAAGTGACATACTAAAAACTGAGCAAACACATTCAGATTGTTTTGATATTTTAGGACAATGATCCATAACTGATTTGTGATGTGTAGGAATCAAACCCACCTCAATACAATGCACGGTATGACCGGTATAATTATGAATGTGTCTTATTTATTGAAAATTGACATTTTATTAATAATTTCTTTCATAATAATTTTTAATTTATTTATTTATAATATTACAAACATAATATTTGTTTTCTTATATATATGGATCCTTTTACTCAGGTTGAGATGATTTGTTCTACAACTGATACCATGAGAGGACATTTTTGAGAGGGGATCACATACGTCAAAATATGAAATATTAATGTTTCTAAATGTTGGTTGGATAATTGTAAATGTAATTATAAAAAACATTCTTTGAAATGTATATAATAGTGTGTTTTTTTGTATTCATGATGTAAAAATTTTTTCAATTAAATTTTATTTTCTGCTGACAAGTTGTAGGTTTTTGCTGGTGTGTTGTTATATTAATAGATTTTTGGTTGGTGTGTTGTTATATTAACAGCACATTACGGAAAGCTAGGACTTTATCAGTGCTAAAAATAGTGCTGATAAAGGGAAACCTTTATCATCATTTTTAGCGTGGATAAAATATCCCCTTTAGCAGTGCTATGATTAACAGTGTTTTTTAGCACTATTAAAATCCATTTTGCATGCTATAAAAGAACATATCTATAGTATTTCTGTCGGCATATAATAAAATTATTTAGTAAAAAAATATATTTTTTCATATAAATTATTCACATTTGTTCATTAACTCATTATGTATATTAAATAATCTCAATTTGATGCTGAATTAGCATAGGTGCCAAAGAAGAAATGTCATTGTACTGTACGCAAAGATGGTATATTCTAGCGTGTTGTGGAGTGTGACTGTCATGGTTATTTTATGACTTATAAAATTGGTGTACCACAATGATCAGTTGTTAGATAAAAGGTGATAAATACATGTAGAGATGCAGGGATGTGCACACCAACTAAGGTAGATGCTACCATGATGACTATGAAACATAGTATGAAAGAGTGGATTCAGTAGTTACATGTAGGGTATGAGGAGAGATTATCATAGATGTCAGAACATATAGATAAAGTGACCATGAAGTGTCCTATTGATGATAGTTTTTATGGTATTTTAAATTATGGTGTATTTTATTTTAAAATAAACTCTTTATAGGCCACTATATGGTGATCTTTAGGTTGGGCGAGTTATAACGAACTCCATATAGGGATTGATATTGATGTTTGGTGGGAACTGACTCGAGTAGGTTTTTTACATATGCAGGTGTTGTGGTGTAGCTATGGAGCTGTGTTTGTGTGGCTTGATTTCTCTTTATTTCTGGTATAAATCCTTCTAGATCCTGGTCGTAGTGTCAGTTTCGTTTTTTTCTAAATTCCCACGCCACCCCTCCCCAACCCACCTTATATATATATATATCTATATCTTATATATATATATTATATATCTATAATTATAATAAATATAATTACTAAAATAAATATAATAAATATAATAAATTTATAATTATATTAATTATATTCATATTCATTATATTTATAATTATATATTTATTATATTTATATTTATTATATTTATTATATATGTAAAATTATATAATTATAATCATAATTGTAATAATATAATTATAAATTATGAATATAATTGTAATAATATATTTTTATATAATTATATATTTAAAATTATATTATTATTAATATATTTGTAATAATATATTTAAATATAATAATATATTTATTATATATTTAAAATTATATCAGAAAACTTCAAGAGTATATGGTACCGAATGTTTCAAAATGGGCATCAAACACTTCATGACTGCCATCCTCATCTAGTTTTCTATGTTCCTCCCATTACCCTTCACCGGAAAGGGTTTTCGGGCAGTTACAGGCCACCACCGCCGCCGCAGACATGAGCCTCGTGCCAGCATGAGGGTATCTCGTCATGTTTGCGTAATTGATATTGTCATCCAAGGGCAACACCGGGAAGTTGAGGTGAATGCTCCGTGCGGTGTACCACCCTGGGAACTACTACCTGGTGCACATCGACTATGCTATGATGACGTCAGAACGACAGTGGGTGGCAGAGTTCATGGTCGAGGATCCGGTTTACTGCCGATTAGGGAATGTGTGGGTGGTGGGGAAGCTGAATATAGTGACGTACATGGGCCTGACGATGCTGTCCATGACGCTGTATGACATGGACATCCTACTGCGGTGGTGCCGGTGGGATTGGTTCATTAACCTCAGCGCTGCCGACTATCAATGTGTGACTCAACATGGTATGGGGGTGACACTTTTTTTGAATAGATTTTTTATCACAATTAACAGAAAGTTAATTTGGAACCCAGATTTGATCTATGCATTTGTTGTGGTGTTGAGAAATCTATGTTTCATAGAGCACACCAGTCATCTGGGTTGGAAACTGTGAGAGTTTTTTTACCTTTTCCACCAAATTTATCCATTAAATATTGAATAATAAAAAAAGGAAATCAGGAACAATGGATTTTTTAAATGATTTTTTTTAGAAAAATATTTCTGGAAAATAGTTTAGGTTAATTTTTTTTTAAAAATATGCTACAAAGGTTGCATCGCCAATGCTCTCACCCAGGGCTCCCTTTTATAACAGAGCTTACTCTGGAAATCAATCTTCATTCCCGATGTGAGATTCCGGTTCTCCATTTCCGGCGTAGAACATTCTGCATTTCCGATGTGAGGTTCTGTTTCAAGTACGCGCCTTTGAAAGACTATAAAATATAAACTATAAGACCAATATATATGAAACATAAAACATGGATTAAAAATATAAAAAATAGTTTAAAACAAAAAGAATGTCATAAAAAATGATGATAAAATATAATTTATAAGTTTTCAAAATCACACACTTCAAACTTAAAAAGTTTCAAGTACGTGATTTTAGAATCCTATAAAATATTAAATACAAGACCGAAATAAATGAAAATAAATACATGGATTAAAAATATAAAAATTTTCTGAAAATAAAAAGAATTTCGTATAAAATGTAGATGGAAAATAATTTATAAGTTTTCAAAGACACCTAAATGAAACATAAAAATGATTCAAGCATGTGATTTTGAAAGACTATAAAATATAAACTATAAGACTGATATAAATGAAACCTAAAACATGGATTAAACACATAAAAAATAGTTGAAAATAAAAAGAATTTATTAAAAAAATTTCATAAAAAATAATTTATTTGCTTTCAAGACAACCTACTAGAAACTTAAAAATAATTCAAGTATGTGGAGTTGAAATACTATAATATATAAACTATAAGACCAATATAATTTAAAGTTAAAACATGGATTAAACAAATAATAAATAATTAAATTATTAAATTAATATTATTAAAAAATAATTATATAATATTTATTTAGTTAATTAGTAATTATTAATAATTAATTATACAATAATTATCCAATTAATTAGTAATATAATTATTTTGTATATAATAGTTAATTAGTTATTTAGTAATATAATTATAAATTATATTTATTCATTATACTTAATAATTACTAATTATTAGAAATTAATATATGATAATTGATTAGTTAATTGGTAATATAACTATTAATTACATAATAGTTAATTAGTTAATTAGTAATATAATTTTAAATTATCATTAGTCATTATAATTATTAAATCTAATTATTCATTATAATTACTAATTATAATTATTCATTATAATTACTAATTATAATTATTAATTATTAATTATTATTAATTAATTAATCATATAATTATTAATTATATAACTATTATTTTTATAATAATTAGTTACATAATAAGAAATTATTAATAATTAATTATATAATAATTAGTTAGTTAAATAGTAATATAATTTGTTAATTGGTAATATAATTATTAACTATTTAATAATTAATTAGTTACTTAGTAATATAATTATTAATTTATATACTAATTAATTAGTTAATTAGTAATAGAATTATTAATTATATAATTTATAATTAGGTAATTAGTAATTATTAATGTTTTATTATTATGTTCGTATGGTTATATAAATATATATAAATAAAACTTAATGTTTCAACAGAAGTTATCTTTTATTCAAGTACGTGACTTTGATGACCTGTATAATATAAACTATAACACCGATATGAATGAAATTTTTAAAAATTGCTTAAACATATAACTAGTAGTCAAAAATAAAAATAATTTCATAAAAAATCTTGGTGAGAAATTATTTATAACCTATCATATCCACCTAATTGAAACTTAAAAATGTTTCAAGTACGTGATTTTTCTGGCCTATATAATATAAACTATAAGATCGATATGAATGAAATTTTAAACATTACTTAAACATATAACTATTAGTACACAATAAAAATAATTTCTTAAAAAATCATGGTGAAAAATTACTTATAACCTATCATATCCACCTACTTGAAACTTAAAAATGTTTCAAGTACATGAATTTTCTGGCCTATATAATATAAACTATAAGACTCATATGAATGAAATTTTAAACATTTCTTAGACATATGACTAGTAGTCCAAAATAAAAATAATTTCTTAAAAAATCTTGGTGAAAATTTATTTATAACCTATCATATCCACCCATTTGAAACTTAAAAATGTTTCAAGTACGTGACTTTTCAGGCCTATATAATATCAACTATAAGAGCGATATGAATGAAATTTTAAAAATTGCTTAAACATATTACTAGTAGTCCAAAATAAAAATAATTTCTTAAAAAATCTTGTGGAAAAATTATTTATAACCGATCATATCCTGCTACTTGTAACTTAAAAATGTTTCAAGTACATTCCTTTGCTGCCCTATAAAAGATAAACTATAAGACCGATATTAATGAAATTTTAAACATTTCTTAAATTGGAACTCAATTCACCCCCCTCTTGAGATTCCACTCTGACAAACAAGTAATAATTGTATTTTGATTTCAGTAGACATAAAACATGTAAACAATAATGTAAAATCAATGCATATTTCTGTGTCGAGGAGATTCTGTCCCACATGGTGGTCTATGAATAGGGCGTCTACATCAAGTGCGCAGTGGAATCTGATGACATAGAGAAGGCTGATACTTGGGCATTGGAATTTCGACTATCACATCCTCCATCTGTGTGTTAGTGGGAGGAGCTATCAACTGAATCTCATACTTCCATCCAGATCCTTCTCCCACTAGGGTGGTAGAAGGACATGCCTCCATCGTAGTGGGGAAAGAAGCCTGTGATGGAGCTATACCCCAAGACAACGATGGCTCTAGAATCCGAGGCTGTGAAGGATCTAGAACCCAAGATAGAAAGAACTATGGATATCCTGTCAGGAAAGACGGATCCCATGCCACCTGAGGCACATCCTGAATCAGCTGATCCTGGACTACTAGAGGGATGACATCTTCCTGTGGAATAGGTGAGGCCTCACGTGCAGCACGATGATATATACATCACCGTGGTCGTGGCTCCTTAGCCCTAGAAGCAGCTTCATGATTTTCCTCTGGGGAAGGAACTACCTATCTCTGAGCCAGATTCGCGAATATGATCCCAGAAAGTGCACAAAAAGAGGCCCTCACCTCCAGCGCTGTAGCATGGGCAGCTGCCCAGCTAAAGACCCCCTCCTCCTCTTCATTACTCATGCGAACAAGCTGATCTGTGTGACTTCCCTATAAATAGATTCAAATAGAATTAGAAAATAATTCAATAAACAAACTAATGGAAATTTATTAACATTCCATCCTCTACATCTCTATTCCGGCTTGGGTAAGATACCGTATAGACTTCAGGTTATACCTCGGCGCATAGTCATCCTACTCTGAAAGAGAGAATCGATTCGTAGGAACACACTGAATACATAACTCTGCACGTCTGTACCAGCAGTCGATAAAAATGGCATGTACTTGGGACCAGTCATCATACTACCTCCCTGCCAGCTTTATCCCATGATGTCGATCTGTCTGTCTCAATGGTAATGGAATCGGTTGAGTACGGAAAAACTGGGACATGAACCTATCAGGATACTGCCACTCAATAATATGGAAGTGAATGAGGGGTATTATAGCCATATCATCCTCAATCCCAATAGTGCATTATGCTGGAAACTGGTCCATATTACTCGAGTATGGAATCCATGAAATCTGAAATGACAAGTGATTTTGTCAAAAAACACCTAACTAAAAACCAAAATTGATCTTATTATTAAATATGTAAGACAATGATAGATTGTATATACATACATGATAATGTCAGAGATAGTCCAACTATAGCCGTTATATGTCCAAATGCTGTCTCAGAACCACGTCAAAATTGTGTTGCTAACACCACCTATAAAATACATCAACGATAGTGAAAAATAATGCGAAATTATAGTCAATAACTCATAGTAGAATCAGAAACCAATGTAAATGACTTATCATACTAGCATCCACGCAGAGCATCATGAAGCACCTCTATCTCGACCGGTAGACCAACAAGGTCATGGCGGAATGATGGGATGCGCTCCCCTGCCCACATCTGAATAAGGATGATGCATCCCCTGAGATCTGTACAGTCCCTGTGAGATAGCTTGCATAATGATCTGTATGTGTATGCCAAGCTGGTTGATCCCTAGCTGTACATACTAGACGGATCAAAGTCCTCTAGTCAGGGTAGATAAATCACATGCACTTGCATCCCCGAGTGATCAGTACACATGGTCCCACAATTGAGCCGTAAGATATATGCACAGGCATAACGCATGATAGTATGCTCATCATCACCATCCTGTAAATGTGGAATCTACGACTCCAACCATGGAATAGATATGGATGATCCATCTGTAGCCTTACGGTTGGACAAAATATCAATGCCTAACAAGCACTGGGCAAGGTGGAATGTGTGTGTCTCTGGTCTCCATCTCTCAACAAGGGCAACAAGTAGATAATGATCTACACATGTGAAATATGATACGACAAGACTATAGAAGCCAGCATGGCACAAGTAAGGTCTAATGGCATGTGGAGGCTCCATGTGATGAAAATGGTGCGCTCGACACACCTTCACCAATCGATCTGGACGACCCTCTAACACATCCTGTGAAATATGGGTAGGCTGCTGAGTGAGTAGTATGGTATCATTCATCTGTATATAAACAAATGAAATGAGTCATAAGTTTAAAATTTAAATATAACATTATGGATTGGATTAAGATAAACAATGTCAATTAGTAATTATGTTTTCAGAATTTATCTAATTGTCTGTATTCAATAACTTATGATAATCATTATGATACTATAATTTTGTTATAGAATAGTTTACTAAAATATCCTACATGTTTAGGTTGGGGTTTTGGTTTGAGGGTTTCAGGTTAAAAATTTAAATATTAACATTCAGGAAACATGTTTGTGGGTTAATAACATTTACTTTACAATACGGGTTAAGTGTTCCACTTTAGGATTTATGAAATAAATTCTATTATCATAGATTTAAATTTATTCTTGAAAAAAAGAACATTAATATGAAATAAGTTCTATTATCTAAAATATCAAGTCTTTAATTTGGTTACACATAATTTGGGGGATATTTATGATTAACTACTTATGGATTGGATTAAGATAAAAAATGTAAATTAGTAATGATTTTTTTTAGAATTTATCTAATTGTATGTATTCAATAACTTATGAATGTCATTATGATACTATAATTTCATTATAGAATAGTTTACTAAAATATCATACATGTTTAGGTTGGGGTTTTGGTTTGAGGGTTTAGGGTTAAAAATATTAATATTAACATTCCGGAAACATGTTTATGGGTTAATAACATTTACTTTACAATATGGGTTAAGTGTTCTGATTTCAGATTTATGAAATAAATTCTATTATCTCAGATTTAAATTTATTTCTTGAAAGAAAGAATATTAATATGAAATAAGTTCTATTATCTAAAATATTGAGTTCTGAATTTGGTTACACATATTTTGAGGGAGCTTTATTATTAACTACATATGAATTGGATTAAGATAAATCATGTCAATTAGTAATGATGTTCCTAGAATTTATCTAATTGTATGTATTCAATAACATATTCGTATCATTATGATACTATAATTTCGTTAAATAATAGTTTACTAAAATATCCTACATGTTTAGGTTGGGGTTTAGGTTTGAGGGTTTAGGATTAAAATTTTTAATATTAACATTTTGGAAACATGTTTATGGGTTAATAACATTTAATTTTCAATATGGGTTAAGTGTTATGATTTCAGATTTATGAAATAAATTCTATTATCTAAGATTTAAATTTATATCTTGAAATCAAGAATATTAATATGACAAGTTATCTCATATTTTTGGGGTTTAGAAAACCACGGAAAACATAAGAGATAACAACATTTAGTTTACAATAAGGAAATGTCACGATGAAGAAAATACATCATTATCGATGAGACTATGAACTCGACCCAAAAATGTTAGGGAATCTTTTTCGGTTATGAACTTATTTATGACATATTGTGCATCACAAACTCTGTCCTTGTTCTTGGGGCCAGTCCATCTCATTACGCGTCCTACTCGCATTCGGTCTCCCATGAGGATGTAACCGATTCATGTCAGGTATCACTATCGGCTAGCCTTCAGGCATTGGGAAATAATGATACTCCCCAATATGTGTCCATGGTGGAGCATAACAGTTAGCAATGGTATCCATCCAGTACACTGGATCAGTATTTTCTTCCCATGACATGTTCACATAGGCACATGTTGCGATGACGTGTGTACATGGAAATCGTAAGGCCTGAAAGTTTCTTCATTGACATTGCCTTGTTTCTAGTAATACAACCATTTTTTCACCGACGCGATTTGTGATGGGGTATGAACGCTCTTGAACTTCAAATCAAGAGTCTTCTCTTCGAATGAGACAAACGTGGTAACCAGAAGATTCTTCAATATACTTTTCAATCTCTCGTTGAAAGTGTATTCCGTATCTTATCCCCCATTTTATTCTATCTGATTCAATTTTTTGTCTAACCACAAAGTACTTAACACATCGATATAATGTTTCCTAAACTAATGCGGTTATAGGTATCTTGTGAATCCCTTTGAAGATACCATTGATACACTCCACAATGTTTTTCGTCATGTGTTCATACCTCTCCCCCCATTGTATGTCAATGTCCATTTCTCTTTTGGAATCCACATCATATAATCATAAACTTCTTGATTAGCCTGAAAAAAAATTTCAAAACGTTCTTCAAACTTCCATTGGTCTGAATCATATGCTACAAAGAAAAGATGATATTTCACATAAATTGATTTTACCTTTATATTGAAATAGTAAAACAGAATGAATAGGATGTGTACCAAGCCTCGTGATTTCCTTCTTCATCGTTTCATTGTGGATTTTTTATGCACATTGATAGAAATGTGTCTAATGCATAACTGATGACGTGCATTTGGGTATCTCCATGTATCGGGATCTGCATTGATTTCCCAATTAATTGCTCGATGGCGATCAGATATCAAACAAACACCCTGAATGTTGGTGAAGTGGTTTCTGATACATGCCAGAAACCAACTCCATGATTCATAGTTTTCTTTATCTGTAATGGGAAAGGCAAGTGGAAGAGGTGAACAGTTTCTATCTTGGGTTTCCGCAATCAACAATAAACCCTTGTATATTTCATAAAGAAATGTTCCATCAATCTGAATAAACTGTTTGCAGAAACAAAATGAGAAGATACAGGGAAGGAATGCCCAGAACAACTGATGAAATTGAACACGAGATGGATCAAGTCAGTTATCATGAGACACATGTTTGTTTGTATCCAGATGAAAGAAAACATGGTTATGATACCTCATAATGTCTAGAAATTGAGGAAACAACCGATATGAGTCATCTCAATCACCATATACCTTCACAATTGCCTTCTATTTCGCCATCCATACATTATTATAGGAAATATTATAACTGAATATTTCTTGAATCTTCTCTTACACAAGGGTTATTGGAACATATTGACATGTCCTAATCATCTCGACAACAATAGATGACACAAATTATGCATCCAATGAGGTATGATCTTGTGTGAGTCTTGGATGAACGCACGTATGAGTTGCCTCAATCCTGGAGATTGTACAACCTCCAAATGTAATGTCTAGAATCGCCGTTAAGAGGAATCTAAAATCATCCCCATACTTCTCACACCGTATAACATATTTACTACAGCATGATTCGTGAACTACATAGTTGAAGTGTCTCTCAATATGAAATCTCTTTAACGTGATTTTTAAGGAATCTTTACTTGGAAACTTTCTTTCAATATATAAGGTTTTGTCCACCTCACTAAACCTATCTGGTACAACTCTAGGGAAGTTAGTTGTCGGTGTGAGAACGGTATTGTCGAATTCAAGCACACATGTCATTTCTTCTGACAAAGATGAAAAGAGTGTTGGATGATTTATTGTAGGTTGAGCTTGATGTATAACTAATGAATTTATCAAAACCTCCTCTCTACCATCTGTTGGTCCCTCCTCATTAGCATTGTTGTCACCCTCTGATCCATCATTACAAAACTCCTCATCAGAAGTCAAATTGACATGTATATCTGGGAGATCATCAAGGTTGTCCTCTTCTACTGCATCATTTGGAATAGTCTAAATTTCATTGGGTGGACTGTCTTCAACCACTCTTGTAATTATACGTCTTCATAAAAGTGGATTTTGTTGTTGTATAATAGTAACATCAACATATAACTCCATCGTGTTACCATATGACCGTTGATAAAATAAATTAATAACTTGGACCCACTGCACATCAGTAACTAATGGACAAGCTAGATTCCACAGTGTTGTCAGAAATTGCAAATGTCTATAGCTCATAGACATGATCTCTTGATCAGGTCCTAGATTTAAGGAAACACGAATTATCTCTTGAAGGTCACTTCTGGTTACACAATCAGCTGTACTAACCACCATAATTGGTTTTATTCTATAATAATCTCCTTGATTAGTTTGAATAATCTCCCCATCGCAGTACACATAGGAAAACATGACTCTCTACGTCAAAAATGTTTCTTTCATCAAAATTATGACAGTGTAACAAATATTGACAATTATGTTTGACCATATGATGCTTATTAGAATTTAATTTTAGGGAACCTTTGTATACCCTAAACTAAGTTACTGATGTTTGTCCATATGATATTTATTAGAATGTAATTTTAGGGTTCCTTTTTATTTAATGTGTTTGTTCTTCTTCATTTCACTTTATATGTTCATCATTATCATTATCGAGTCATTATATGGATCCATGTTTTAATCCTATGTTATTTAGTAATTATTCTATAATTAATTATTTCAAATAGTAACTATTATTTCTAAATGATATAATCATTACATTTTAAAACATTTTATTCTCCATTTCATTTTAAATATTTATAATTGTCATTTTAAACTGATTTTCTTAATACATTTTTTAACTAATCAATCATCCTTTAATCACCATTTAATCGTTACTAAGTTATTATTTAATTATTTATTCTTTAATCATTTATCATATTATATTCATTATTTAATTATAATTAACTAATAATAACTTTAATTCGTTAATGCTTATGTCCTTATTTGATTCTATACCATTATATTTATCATTTTATCATTGATAAATATACTGATTTGATTTTTCTTCTCTTAGATATTTTAGTAGTTTATAAAGAAAATATGAATCATATTAAGAATATTCCCCTGGAGTGCCAAACTAGGATGAAGCAAAGCCCATTATCATACACCAGTTCCCATTCGAGTCTAGCTCAAAGCAGTGTTTTTGGTTTTAAAACATATGTACATCTGTGCCAGAGACACATCCACTTGTTTGTATCCAGACATGAATTTAATTTCTTAGATAACCACATAATATTTAAGCTACCAAAATTTTAAAATACTTAATCCTAAGTTAATCTATACTTAATCTATACTACCTAACAATAATTATTTCAAACTATATATAACTAATTACAAAAACTAAATAACCAAATATTATGAACTACCTAAACTACTTAAAAATGAAATATTTAAAACAAAAAAAATTAAATTAATTAAATAAAAATATTAAATTAAATAAAGAAACACACCTCTAAATTAAGCTTCATAAAAACCCGCACAACATATGATTTTTTAAGAGAGAGATAGAGAGAATTTAGGAGAAATAAAGGAAATGATCAAGTGAGGAGAGGGGGGGGGGGGTGGCCGCCCTTTTATAGGGTGTTCAGGCCAAGGCGACATCGTGGAAGCCGCATTTCACCTCCACGTAAGGCCAAAGGTGACATCATAGAAGTCACCATTCGCCTTACCTAGAGGAAAATGGTTACCTCCCCCCAGCCACCTTTGCCATGTTATTGATCTGGGCCAAAGGCGGCGCGGGGGAGCAAAGGCAGCATCGTCGATGCCACCTTTGCGCAGTAATACAAAAGAAGCATCTGTGATGCCGCCTTTATTGCGTGTTTTTAATTTTTTAACCTAATATTCTTTTAAAAAAATTTAAAACATATTTAAAAAAAATTCCAGGAACAAGCAAGGGAAGTCGGTGATAATCGAACCAGGGCTGTACAGTCTGAACAAGTACGGCTTGATATGGGCATGTAAGTAGTAGAGGGGCCTCCCAACCTCCCTCAAGATCTACACAGGTCCTATCCCCTTCCCCCTCCACTATATTCTCCATTTTGAGCTTATATTGTGATAGGTTCGGTGTGGATGGTGGTGTTGAGGTGGTTCGTGGAGTACTGTGTGATGGGATTGGATAACCTCCCCTGTACCATCCTCCTCTACTATGACAACATCATCTTCCCCCCTGAGGGCTACTTCTAGATGGTGTCCTACAACTCCACCACCCTCCGCCCCACCGCCCTCTCCCACGTCCTTCAGTACATCACTTGGGACAACCCCCTTCTCCAGCACCCTCACTCCCTCTCCCTTCCAGACCTCCTTCGCATGCTCCTCAGTGCTCACCCATTTTCCAGGAAGTTCCGCCATGGAGACCCCATCCTCGACGACATCGACCACGACCACCTCCACCCCCGCCGGTGGACATTGCAGCAGCACTACGTCAGAGGATTCACTCTCGGTGGGTGGTGCGAGGGGGAGGAAGCGGTGGTGTTCCCTGGGAAAAGTTCCTGATGTTGGGACCGTAAATGATTTTCCCACCAGTGCATCAATAATCACGAGATAAAATAAATTACAAAATGCGAAAATAAAAAGGACACCAGAAGTAACGTGGAAAAACCCCCAAATGGAAGAGGTAAAAAACCACGGGAAAATATAAGGATCTCACTATGAGTAAAAGTGGGTACACACTCCCTCACTATTATAAGGAGAAAACAATCAGAAAATATCTCTCATGAATAAATGGGAAACCACCTCACTAAACACCTCTTGAATGGAAGATCCCTTGCAACTGATTGGGAAAATGATGAGAGATGAGATGATGAAAATGGTATACGGCTCTTTCATTTTATAGGAGACCCTCAATCTTATTTCTCCTCTCTCGTAGGATTAATTGGTGGGGTTGGCCTCCCACCACCCACTAGCCATGCTTGCCCCATTTGACTATTAGGGGGCAACATCATCCTGAGAAAAACTGACGACACATCTCCCACTTGGAGATCTGATTGAGAACCAATCACATATCCACACAACCTTTCTATCTGCCAAACATGCTTCCCAAATCTCTACAAGGCCGCTAAAGGATCTTCACCATCTAAACTTATCAGAGTTAATTGCCTTAATTAGAAAATATTCCAGATTTTATTTAGTATTAATTTTCTGCATGTCCACACTTCCTTACTCCACCACATCTCAGACAAAGTGATACACTCACCCCAATGTGCTTCATCCTATAATGAAACAATGGATGTCTTCTAATATGTAAGGCACTCTGATTGTCACAAAATAATGGAATCTACTCATTTCTGTTCCATAGATCCTCCAACAACATTCTTATCTAAATTGACTCTTTGAATGCTTGTGTAGCTGCCATGTACTCTGACTCTTTTGTGGATAAAGCCACAACTGACTGTAAATTTGAAATCATGCTCAAATCACCTCCTGCAAGAGTAAACACATAACTAGTAGTGGATTTCCTCTGGTCAGAATCACCTGTAAAATCTGAATCAACATAGACTTTGATAGTGTAATCCGATCCTCCATAATATAATGCAGCATTTGAGGTCTCCTTGATGTATCTCAGGATCCACTTCACTATGATCCAATGCTCCCATCTTGGATTTCTCCATGTACTGACTAACTTCTCCCACTGCATGTGCAATGTCTGATCTAGTACAAACCATAAATAAAATTAGACTACCCACTACTGATTAATACGATTATTGAGATATCTCATTCCTCTTTGCTTCGCTGCTAGGACTCATCGTTGATGAAAACTTGAAATTAATGGGAGGTGGGGTAGAGATTGGCTTACAATTTTCCATATTGAAGTATTTCAAGAATCTCTATAAGTAACTCTTCTGTGATAGCCAAATATTCCCATTATTTATATCTCGGTAAATCTATATCCCAAGAATCTTTTTTGCTGGTCCCAAGTCCTTCATATCAAACACCCTAGCCAATTGTGCCTTCATCTCTAGGATCTAATCATTTTTGGGGTCTACAACCAACATATCATCCACATACAATAAAATAATGATGAAATCATTACCATCCAAACCCTTTAAAAATGCACAAGGATCTGAATGAAGTCTACTGTATCCAAAGCTCATGATATAGGGATCAAATCTCCTGTACCAACACCTCGGTGCCTGTTTGAGACCGTACACAGATTTTTTCAACCTAAAAACCAAGTTATCTTTGGATTCTTCTGCAAAACCTTCCATTTGGAGCATATAGATCTCTTCATCAAGATCACCATGGAGAAAAGCAGTCTTCACATCCAGATACTCTAGATGTAATTTTTATGTAGCACACATTTCCAGAACTAACTGAACAGTCGTTAGTCTAACAACATGAGAAAATATTTCATTGAATTCAATACCTTCCTTCTGAGCAAATCCTTTGACCACCAATCTTGCACGATATATTTCCACCTGGTCCTTTACAATCCCATTTTTCTTAAAGACCCATTTGTTTCTGATAACCTTCCTTCCATGAGGTAATATAACAAGATCCCATGACTTGTTCCTATGTAGGGTTTTGAGTTCCTCCTGCATCACCACCATCCAAGAGGATACGTCTAGACTCTGGGTCACCTCCAAAAAATAATATGGCTCCCCATCCTCTGTCAATAAGTAGTATGCAATATTTCTCTCAGTAATATAGTATGAGTGCCATACTGGTGCTCTTTTCTCCCAAGTTGACAGTCATGGCCTAGAATCAACTAGTACTTCATCATCGTGCTCTGGTAATGTTTTAGAGGAAACTGATTTTTCCTTGGACTTTTCATCTACTTTGACTATTTTAGTCTCTTTATTCTGCTTCTCCATGTCTTGATCAGTTGTAATTTTCACCTTGTCTTCTGAAAAACTGACTTCTCTACAGATGATAAATTTTTGGGCAGTGGGATCCCACAAATGATACCCCTTCACACCATCAATGTACCCCAATAAGATACATTTATGAGATCTCAAATCCAACTTAGATCTTTCCTGGTAATTAAATAATGCATATACAGGACTTCCAAAAGTATGTAACTGAGAATAGTCAGTGGGTTTACCATTCCACATCTCCATCAATGTCTTCAGATCAATCTCCATTGAAGGAGATCTATTGATCACATAACAGGCAGTATTCACTTATTCATCCCAAAATGTTTTTTCAATTCCTACAGTCGTCAACATCGCCCTTGTTCTATCCAACAAAGTTTTGTTCATCTACTCTACCACTCCATTCTCTTGAGTAGTGTATTCCATTGTGAACTATCTCTTGATTCCGTCATGTTGACAAAAATTATCAAACTCCTCGCTAGAACATTCTCCACCATTTTTAGTCCTCAAACACTTTATCTTCTTTTTAGAGTCAAGATCCTTTCACGCTTTGAATGTTTTAAAGACTAAAAAAACATCTGCATTACTCTTGATTGGGTACTCCCAAAATTTCCTAGAATAATCATCAATGAATGAATCATCATTGATGATCATGATATCTATTAGAATATTGTTGGTGAGGTTGATGATGAGTTGGTCATACGAATATAGAAAACTCTGGAGTAGAATATCTCCACGTTCATTATCCAAAATTTTATAGACCAAAGTCCAGAGCTACACGAATAGAGTATTGAGGTTGTTGATGTGGTCAGTCACCGAGGATGAATCCTCCATTTAAAGAGTGTACAATTTTCTCTTCAGGAAATTTTTTTTGTGTAGTGACTTGGCCTCGTATAACTTCATCAGAGTATCCTATATTTTCTTTTCCATCTTTTTCTTTCAATGCTCGATAGGACCCCGTCTTCTAAAGAAAAATAGATGTTGGAAATATAATTCCTTGCTATATCATTCCATTTCTCCTCCATCACACTCACTGGTTTTTCGCTAATTCTCAGTAGGAAATTATCCTACCGCAACACTGCATGCATCTTCATTTTCCAAAATGAAAAATTATTCATGTTGATTTTTTTGATATCAAATTTCTCCACCATCTGTATACTCGGTTAGTCCTGGACCTCCCCTATATCACAATGGTGTATTTAATATTCTCAATAATTTTTTTCTGATGTGACAGATCAACTAGAGTTTCAATCACAAAGCATACTCAAATTTACAAGAATTATTAATACCCAAAAATGTGAAAAACATCAGGATATAACCTTCCTCTGATACCACTTGTTGGGACCATAAATGATTCTCCCAAAAGTACAGTGATAATCTTGAGATAAAATAAAGTTCAAAATGAGGAAATAAAAAAGGACACCAAATGTAATGTGGAAAACCCCCAAATATAAGGGGTAAAAAACCACGGTCAAATAGAAGGATCTCACTATGGGTAAAAGCGAGTAAAAACTCCCTCACTATTACAAGGAAAAAACACTCGGAAAATGTCTCTCTTGAATAAATGGGAAACCACCTCATTAAACACTACTTGAATGGAATAACCCATGCAATTTATTGGGAAAATGTTGAGAGATGAGATGATACAAATGGGAGGAGGCTATTGCCTTTTATAGGAAACCCTCACACTTGATGCTCCTCTCTCACTAGATAAATTGGTTGGGTTGGCCACCCACCACCCACTAGCCACGCCTGCCCCCATTGAGAATTAGGGTGATGGCACCGTCTTGAGAAAAACTATCGACACCTGATACCTTGCCGCACTGCTCCACAAGCTCCTCGCAGCTCACAGCTCAAGGAAGTGGTCGTGAAGATGAGAAAGTGATATTGTGTCGATCATACAGAAAAACAAAAAAGAAAAAAAATATTATTTTGAGTAAAAATTAAATATAAATGAACATAGAAAGAAGATAAAAAAATGACAGTGGTTTTAAAAATTATGTTCCCTGCGAAAAAATTCTTAAATGAAACCCTCACCGCATACCTCTCTCTAAAATTGAATTTGAGAACCTCTTTAAATACTTTGATTGCATCTCAATCCCCAACCCCCCCCCCCTAAAACCATATTCACCATTGCATTGTCCCTCAGCATTTTTTATGAACCAATCATCAATCTTATCCCTAAACTTGTTTGTGTACTCGAAGGATACCCGTTATCCTTTAAATTAATTTTTTTATTTCATTTCCCCCTATTTTAGTGCTAATAATGTTTATCTCAACTTACCCCCTTTATCGTCACTAAAATCAAATGATATTAAATGTTATATTTATCAAGGTTGAGAAGAGACACTATTGTTAAAATTAACTATATATGTATATTATTAAATACCATATTTTAATATCAGAATATATTAATTTTGAAATAAATTTCTTTAAATATGATTTATATAATAATAAATATGTATTTATATTTAATATATAATATATTTATGTAAATATAATTTATAAGACAATTAATAATTATAATTAATTAGAAATTTACTAATTATCAATGAGGAAAACTTATTTAATAACAATTTTGTAGTACGTAAAATGAATGAATGAATTAATATCACAAGATAAGTTTAAAATAATACTACTTAAAACTATCATAACTTTTGATTTGAGTTTATGTTCGGGCTCCAAAAATACACCACATACCAGTATTCTCAAATATCGTGCTTAAAACATAATCATTACATATTGACTTTGATACCAATTGAAGTGATCCAAACATAATCATTCATAATTACAAAATAAATAACCAATATTGAGTCACTTACATATCAAAGTCCTTTTAGGATTGGAGTTTTAGAGAATTTGGAAAAATCTTTGACTAATAAAATCCATATATCTCCCATAAAATTGACATTTATCCCATTAAACCAAAACACATTATTTTATAATAATTATTACTTGCCTAAGAATTCACACAACAATACGATCAATTGCTCTAAAAAATGACCAGCCACTCAAAAAAAATCACCACCCACTATTAAAATACAATACATGTTCCAATGATCTAAAAAAATCCACTGCTCGGATTAAATACATCATCCTCAAAGAAAGTACATGATCCATTGCTCTAAAAAATGAATCCCTGCTAATATTCAGTACAAGTAAAATAAACTTTCAATTGAAACAAAATGAAATGACCCACTACTCCAAAATATGCCCCTTCTCCAATCTTCCATTATGATGTATTTCTCCAAAATCTAGTGTTACTCATCTCTGTCACATTGTATGCATGATCGAAACCCTACATTAATATTAATTATACTGATTATATTGAATGTATTAATTAGTGGTACATAATAATTTAATAAAAGTGGATTAAACATGGAGAAAGTTAAAATAGTGGAATGCATAAAGGATAATCACATTGTACACCTTTGTACTGAATCCTCAACTACAAGATCATCCAACACATTCAAAAATACCTATACATAACAATTGAAAAAAATTAGAAATATAATTTATAAATATTAGAATAAATACTAATGCAATATGAGAATTAAAATTTGTACAGGACATGTGAGATTTTTTCAAGTGTTATAAGGGTGAATAGATATATAAAGCACACTCTGTTCCCTGATTTTTTTAGGAATGACAGCCTGATGCTTTTAAAATTCTATGGCAGTTCATATACATCAACACATATCAACCTATCATGAAATCCATTTTCAAAAATTAGTATAGAGACATGGTTGAAGAATGTGAATTAAAAAATGTATCAAAATGTGAATGGAAGCATGAACCCATCCGAAACTAGTATGAATCATCAAAAAACCCATAAGACTATGGCTTTAACTAACAATGTTTTTCCCCCAAAAGAACCTCCATATATTAAAAAATCACAATAGGAAATAATTTCTTTTCAAAGAAAACATATTCAAAAAAATATTCATGAGGGAAAAAATAACTTCTTCCAATTATTACCCATGAATTCATTTACTAAGATTGCATTTCGAGCATACATCATAGGAGAGATCCAATACCCCCATATCCACCAACCCTTGATGTCATCTATATGTAGATCAAATTTTTCATGGAGTTGCAACCCTATAAGTTTCATCCAAAAAAATATATTTTCTTATACCTTGTGATAGGAAAAAGCCACCCAACACAAAAAATATGAGCAACGCAAATGTCCTGAATGTGTTGGAGACGATCATATTTCTGCCCATTGCTGTAATACAATGGAACATAAGGGGGATATAATGTAATGAAATTACCTGTAGGTACCAATTTAATCTAAATTGATTCCTTCCCATAAAAATACCTATTTTTCGATGCAAACCCTACTCCTCTGTGTTTGAAACAAATAAAAGATAACATAATATTTGTTAACATAAGGGTGTGTTAAACATAAGTACATGTTTTTTAATAGTAGTAAATTTATCAATACATCTTAAAAAATCTAAAGGAATAAACTTCATTAAAACTATACAATAGTTTAATGAAGTGTACAAATATGTACTTATGAGAAGTTTAATTAGCTATATAAAAACTATAAACGAATAGTATTAATCTATACATTTTTTAATGAAAAGTATATACTAATATGGAAAGTTGAATTTCTTACAGAGGTATTAATATATACAATTTGATAAATGTGTAAACTTGTGATTATTTTTGTTAAATCTGTACAAATGTTTAAATAATTGTAAAAATGATTATGTAAATGATGATTAATAAAATATATACAAATTTGAATGAGTTTTATGAATCTATACATTTATTAAACGAACTGTCCATGAATATATGGAAATTAAACACTCTTATATGATGTAAATTATACAATATATGTTGTCTCGCGCCATCATGTATTTAGTAAACTTTAATCTGGTGCATAGTGGGTCATAAGTACCTATTCACAATTTAATTACCCATCATGTTTTACTAAATTTTAACAAAACAACCCAGTTAAACCATAACATAGGTCAATAAGAATGAATTGAAATAGATATAGAATTAAAATAGGAAATAAAACATCATAGAGGAAATTGTCACAAGTTTAGGGAAATTAAATAAAACTTATTTCAAATTGAAAACCATTACCAGGAAAACTCCATAATGGGGAAAACCTATTCATGCCGTAAACTTTTAGGCCCGGTACGGACAAAAACCTGAACTGGAAAACCTGAAAGGATAGTTGATAAAAAATACAACTGGAAAATACCAGTACAACAAAATCTATTTTGAGTCCCCACCATTATTTAAACTATAGTTGAATATTATAACAAATTTTTGACAAAATATAAATTAAAACAATATTATACATAATAACATTGAAGGGAAACACATATACAACATGTTAACATATATGAAAAAATAGTTTGTTGTAGGGGAAGGGGTTTACTGCAATACTATAAAACATAGGTGTGATCTTATTATATTCATTTTCTAAGGCTTTGAGGCTAGTATAGGGACAAGGTAGTATAGATCAATTATTGATAACTAACATCATAGGACAACTGGTGTGCCTGAAATGAATTATGGACCGATTAAAAGGTATCACTCTATCCTAAAGAATGATCAATTAACATTAATGTGTGCTGATATGTTACATATGTTAACATAGTGGTATAATTATTATGGGGGTGAACATTTCAATATAGGTCATATGGATTCTATTTTGGAATAAATGGTTAAATATTTTTAAAGAAAACTACATATTGGTCTTACTAATCCAATATAAACCGCTCACAATATGTAATGAAATAGGTGATGATGCATTCTATGTTAGAGAAATTTGAGTGAAATCTATTAGAAGCATGTATATTTAATGGAAATATAATAAGGAACAAAAATAATCCTCCATATTCAATAAGCATGAATTTCCAATTATACTATATATTCAAATATAAGCCTATATATTTAATCTTTCATATTCAATATAATCTTCCATATCTAATAATGAAAAAATATTATCATGAATATTCAATATAATAATGAAAAAATATAATCCTTCATATTTAAGTGAAATTTTTTAGTTTTTTAATAAATATGAAGCAGTGTGAAAAAATATGAAAAAATATGAATACATTTTTTTAAAAAATCGACCTATATAATCAAATTTGTTTAAAGTTAACAAAAAGGGGATAAAAAATATGAACAAATTGGAAAACTATGAACTTATTTATTGAATTGGAATCAATTATAAAAAATAAGGACTCTGAAAAATTTAAAAAATAGTTACCTATAAGAACAAAACAATACGAACCTGTATGGAAAAAAATATTAACCTGATTGAAAAAATATGAACAAATTAGAAAAAATATGAACCTCTTAAAAAATTTGAATCTATACAAAAAAATCACTATTCCAACAACACACTTAAAAACATCCACCATGGGATACACCATGGGTGTTCTGAAGCCCAGTGAGACAACGAAAGCATGGTTGAAAATAATTTCATAGTTTTATAACAATAAAATAGATATAAATATAAATATAATCGTATCTATAAATAATATAAATCTTACCATGTAATAGTAAATTTTATTGTGCAAAGCATTTTGAAAATTTTATGTTTATGTCATTATATGGAAATCACCAGGTGTGTGCTTATGTGAAAGGGGTGATATGGTTACAAAAGAAAATAGAATTAATTATCAAATGACATACTTTTTTCCCCAAAAGCCTCCATTATTTCCCTCTAATACAACTATAAAAAACACTTCACCAATTCCATCATTTAAAATATAACACCATAATATCAGACCTCAAAATCATAGAAGAATTAGTAAATATATGAATTTAAAAACATTTATAGAGCCAAGGCAGTATGAATCGATTATTGATAACTAACATCATAGGAGAACTAGTGTGTCTAAATTGAATTAAGGACCGGTTAAAAGGTCTCATTATATCCCAAAGAATGATAAATTCACATTAATTTGTGATGATATGTTATAGATGTTAACATAGTGGTAGAATTGTTATGGGGGTTCACATTTCAATGCAGGTACTATGGCTTCTATTTTGGGTAAAAAGGTTAAATATTTCGGAAGAAAACTACATATTGGTCTTAATAATCCAATACAAACGGCTCTTAAGATGTAATGAAACTGGTGACAGTGCGTTTTGTGTTAGTGAAATTTGAGTGAAATCTATTAGAAGCATGCGTATTTAAGTGAAATCTAAAAATGTACAAAAATAAGACTTCATATTTAAGGGATATATAAGTTTTCATATTCAAATATAAGACTAAATATTCAATATAATAAAGAAAAAATATAAGACTACATATTCTATAATCCAGTATATTCAATAATAATGTATTTTCAATAATCCTATATATTGAAATATAATCCTGCATATTTAAGCTTTCATATTAAATATAAGCTCTCATATCTAATAATGAACAAATATTTTCCTACATATTCAATATAATAATGAACAAATATAATCCTACATATTTAAGTGATTTTTTTAGTTTATTAACAAATATGAAGTTGTGTGAAAAAAATATGTATAAATCTGAACCAATTAAAAAAACATCAACCTGTATAATCAAATTTGTTTAATGTAAACAAAAATAGGATTAAAAATATGAACAAATTAGAAAGATATGAACATGTATCTTGAATTGGAATCAATTATAAAAAAAGTACTCTAATTTTTTTAAAATAGTTACTTTTAAGAAAACAAATATGAGCCTGTATGGAAAAAAATATTGACCTCAATGAAAAAAATATGAAAAAAATAGTAACAAATAAGAACCTGTTAAAAAAAATTGAATCTATAAAAAATCAAAACTCACCATTCCAACATCACTTAAACACATCCACCATGGGATACAAAGTGGGTGTTTTGAAGCCTAGAGAGACAACAAAAGCATGGTTGTAAATACTTTCATAGTTTTGTAACAATAAATTAGATATGAATATAAATATAATAGTATCTATAAATAAAATCAATCTTACCAAGTAATAGCAAATATTATAGTGTAATAAAAATTTATAATTTTACGCTCATGTCATTATATTGAAATCTCTAGGTGTGTGCTTATGTGCAAGTGGTGATATGGTTACAAAAGAAAAAATGATTAATTGTCAAATGACATACATTTTTTCAAAAAGAGTCCATTCCCTCCCTCAATTTATTACAAATATCCAAAACACATCACAAATTCCATCAATTAAAATATAATACCACAATGTTAGTCCACAAAATCTTATAAGAAATAGGAAAAATATCAATTTAAAAGCATTTATAGATCTAAGAAAGTATGAATAAATTATTGATAACTAACATAAAAGAAAAATAGTGTGTCTGAAATGAATTAAGGACCAGTTAAAAGCTATGATTTTATCCCAAATAATGATCAATTCACATTAATGTTTTCTGATCTGTTATAGATGTTAACATAGGGGTAGAATTGTTATGGGGGTGAACATTTCAATGCTGGTCTTATGGATTCTATTTTGGAACAAATGGTTAAATATTTCTGAAGAAAACGACATATTGGTCTTACTAACCCAATACAAACCACTCATAAGATGTAATGAAACTGGTGACAATGCATTCTATGCTAGCAAAACTTGAGTGAAATCTATTAGAATCCTACGTATTTAATTGAAATCTAATAATGAACATAAATTAGCCTGCATATTTATGTGATATATAATTTTTCATATTCAAATATAAGCATATATATTCAATATAATAAAGAACAAATTTAAGTATTCATATTCAATAACCATGCATATTCAATAAGCCTAAATTTTCAATAATACTATATATTCAAATATAATCCTTCATATTTAAGATTTCATATTCAATATAAGCTTGCATATCTAATAATGAACAAATATAAGCCTGCATATTCAATATAATAATGAAAAAATATAATCCTACATATTTAAATGATTTTTGAGTTTGTTAATAAATATGAAGCTCTGAGAAATAATATGAATAAATCTGAACCAATTTTTTTAAAAAAATCAACTAGTATATTCAAAATTGTTTAAATATAACAAAAAGGTGATAAAAAATATGATTTTTTTTAAAATATGAACCTGTATATTGAATTGGAATTGGTTATAAGAGAATAAGTTCTATGAAAAATTTAAAAAACAATTACCTGTAAGAACATAAAAATACAAACATGTAGGGAAACAAATATTGACCTGATTGAAAAAATATGAAGAAATTAGAAAAAATTAAAAAACTGTTAAAAAAATTTGAATCTATAAAAAAACCAAACTCACCATTCTAATAACAATTAAAAATTTCCACCATGGGATACCCCATGGGTGTTTTGAATCCTAGAGAGACAACAAAAGCATGGTTGGAAAGACTTTCATATTTTTTTAACTATAAAATAAATATGAATATAAATATAATAGTATCTATAAATAAATTCTATCTTACCAATTAATAGTAAATCTGACAGTGAAAAGATAATTGAAAATTTTATTCTCATGTCATTATATGGAAATCGCCAGATGTGTGCTTATGTGAAAGGGGTGATATGGTTACAAAAGATAATAGGATTAGTTGTCAATGTCATAATTTTTTCCCCAAAGCCACAATTATTTCCCTTAATTTATTACAAATATCCAAAACACTACAACAATTTCATCATTTAAATTATAATACCATAATTTCAGACCTCAAAATCATAGAAGAATTTGGAAAAATATGAATTTGAAATCATTTATAGAGCCAAGGCAGTATGAATAAATTATTGATAACTAAAATAATAGGAAAACTGGTGTGTCTAAAATGAATTAAAGACCAGTTAAAAGGTATCATTCTATACCAAATAATGATCAATTCACATTAATGTGTTCTAATCTATTATAAATTTTAACATAGCGGTAGAATTGTTATGGGGGTGCACATTTCAATGAATGTCCTATGGATTCTATTTTGGATCAAAAGGTTAAATATTTCTGAATAAAACAACATATTGGTCTTACTGATCCAATAGAAATTTCTCCAAAGATGTAATGAAACTGGTGACAATGCATTATGTGTTAGAGATAAATTTGAGTGAAATCTATTAGAATCCTACGTATTTAAGTGAAATCTAATAATGAAAAAATATAAGCCTTCCTATTTTCGTGATATATAAGTTTTAATATTCAAATATAATCCTAAATATTCAATATAATAATGAAAAAATATAATAATACATATTCAATAAACCTACATATTCAATAAGCCCACATTTTTAATAATCCAATATATTCCAACGTTAACATGCATATTTAATCTTGCATATTCAATATAACTTTGTATATATAATAATGAACAAATATAAGCCTGCATATTCAATATAATAATGAACAAATATAATCCTGCATATTTAAGTGAAATTTTTTAGTTTGTTAATAAATATGATGTTGTGTGAAAAATAACAATAAATATGAACCAATTTTAAAAAAACATCAACCTATATAATCAAATTTGTTTAAAGTTAACAAAAAGGGGATAAAAAATATGAACAAATTGGAAAAATATGAACTTGTATATTGAATTGGAATCAATTATAAAAAAATAGGAACTCTGAATAATTTAAAAAATAGTTACCTATAGGAACCAAAAAATACGAACCTGTATGTAAAAAAATATTGACTTGATTGAAAAAAATTATAAACAAATTAAGAAAAAATAAGAACCTCTTAAAAAAATTTAATCTATAAAAAAACAAACTCACAATTCTAATAGCAGTTAAACAACTCCACCATGGGATACCCCATGGTTTTTTTGAAGCCGAGAGAGACAACAGAAGCATGGTTGGAAATACTTTCATTGTTTTGAAACAATAAAATAGAAAGATATATAAATATAATAATATCTATAAATAAAATCAATCTTACCATGTAATAGTAAATCTGACAGTTCAAAGAAAATTGAAAATTTTATACTCATGGTGTTATATGGAAATCACCAAGTGTGTGCTTATGTGTAATGATTGATATGGTTACAAAAAAATAGGCTTAATTGTGAAATGACATACTTTCCCCCCCAAAGTATTCATTCTTTCCCACAATTTATTAAAACTATTTATAACACTTCACCAATTCCATCATTTAAAACGTAATATCACAATGTCAGACCTCAAAATCATATAAGAATTATGAAAAAATATGAATTTAAAATCATTTATAGATCCATGGTTGTGTGAATCAATTATTGATAACTAATATCATATGAAAACTAGTGTGCATGAAATTAATTAAGGACCGATTAAAATTCCTCATTATATCCCAAAGAATGATCAATTCACATTAATGTGTGATGATCTATTACAGATGTTAACATAGTGGTAGAATTGTTATGGGGGGTTCACATTTCAATGGCGGTCCAATAGATTCTATTTTGGATGAAAAGGTTAAATATATCTAAAGAAAACTATATATTGGTCTTACTGACCCAATACAAACCGCTCCTAAGATGTAATGAAATTGGCGATGGTGCATTCCATGTTAGAGAAATTTGAGTGAAATCTATTAGAATGTTGAATATTTAAGTGAAATGTAATAATGAAAAAAAAAGTCTGCATATTTAAGTGAAATATTCATTTTAATATTCAAATATAAGCATACATATTCAATATAATAAAGAATAAAAATAAGACTACATATTCAATAATCCTACATATTAAATAAGCTTGCATTTTAAATAATGCTATATATTCCAATATAAGCCTACATATTTAAGATTTCATATTCAATATATGATTTCATATCTAATAATGAAAATATATAAGCCTGCATATTCAATATAATAATGAAAAAAATATAATCATGCATTTTTAAGTGATTTTATTAGTTTATTTTAATAAATATGAAGTTGTGTTCTAAAATATAAATATATCAGAAAGCAATTTAAAAAAAATCAACCTATATAATCAATGTGATCAATGTTAACAAAAAAGGGATAAAAATATGAACAAATTTGAAAAATATGAACATGTATATTGAATTGGAATAAATTATAAAAAAATAATTACTCTAAAAAAATTAAAAAATAGTTACATGTAAGACCAAAAAATAGAACCTGTATGGAAAAAATATTGAACCGATTGAAAAAAAATATGAAGAAATTATAAAAAAATAAGAACCTGTTAAAAAATTTGAACCTATAAAAAAACCAAACTCACCATTGCACCACACTTAAACACCTCTACCATGGGATACACCAGGGGTGTTTTGAATCCCAGAGAGACAACATAAGCACGATTAGAAATACTTTCATAGTTTTGTAATAATAAAATAGATAGGAAGATAAATATAACAATATCTATAAATAAAATAAATCTTACCATGTAATATTAAATCTGATAGTAAAAAAGCGAACTGAAAATTTTAAGCTCATGCCGTTATTTGGAAATCTCAAGGTGTGTGCTTATGTGAAAGGGGTGATATGGTAACAAAATAAAAGAGACTTAATTGTAAAATTACTTAATTTTTCCCCAAAGCCTCTATTCTTCCTCTAGATTTATTATAACTATCCAAAACACTTCATCAATTCCATCATTTATAATATAACACCACTATGCGAGACCTCAAAATCATAGAATAATTTGGAAAAATATGAATTTAAAATCATTTATAAAGCCAAGGAAGTATGAATCCGTTATTGATATCTAACATCATAGGACAACTGGTGTGTCTTTAATGAATTTAGGACCATTTAAACGGTTTCATTCTATCCTAAAGAATGATCAATTCAAATTAATGTGTGCTGATATGTTACATATGTTAACATAGTGGTTGAATTGTTATGGGGTTCACATTCCAATGTAGGTCCTATGGATTCTATTTTGGATCAAAAGGATAAATATTTCCGAGTAAAACTACATATTGGTCTCAATGATCCAATACAAACCGTTCCTGATATGTAATGAAACTGGTGACAATGCATTCTGTGTTATAGAAATTTGAGTGAAATTTATTAGAAGCCTACATATTTAAGTGAAATCTAATATTGAACAAAAATAATCTTGCATATTTATGTGAAATATAAGATTTAATGTTGAAATATTGTCACATCCATGACATATTTTAAAGGTATTTTCAATTTAATTTCCATTATTTCTTTGTTTTGGGGGTTTCTCATGAATTTTTGGAGGAATGAGTGAATTTTCATGATTTAGGCCAAACCGTAAACCCAATTCCAGATTTAAAAATAAATTTTTTTTCCTTTATAAATCGTTCATTTTTCAACATTTTTCATCCATTAAAATTACTAATTGGATTAACCTGACCTATTAATACCAAAATATTAATTTGGACCATTTAGTAATCCATAATCATGGTGGATTTGGGTTTTTATTTAAGGGATTGGGCCTACCCAGAATCCCATTTCCAGTTTTAAAAATGAATTTTATTTATTTAATAAACTATTCATTTTTTTTCTATTTTTAAGTGATTAAACCTCCAAATATAGGCTAACATCCTTATGAACGTCCCCATTACCTTTTCCCCATCTTTGGTGCTTGTTTTCATCGATAATTAGGGCAGACCTTCACAGGGTTTCTCAAATCATCCGGATTTGAAGAGGTAACTTCTTTCCATCATAACACCTTCATTTCTCACTATTTTCCCCCATAATAGTTTCTATATGATTTAATAATCATTAATATAATCTCCATTGATTTTATGGTGGTTTGAAAATTTATCTATTTGTGTATTTGGGGAGATTTCTTCAAGATCCTTCAAGTAAGTGGGTCTCCTTCATTATTCTTTCATTTTTCTAAGGGTCATTCAATTTTCTTAGAGTTTCTTCCCTTATCCTTGAGGTTTATAATTTTCAAAAACTAGTGTTTAGAACCAAGGGTTTAACTTTGGATTTTCTTGATAAAATATTCTGATTTTAGGTTCAATCTACCTTCTTTGAGGTGCGGCAGTGGTGTGATTGAATTTTCACAAAAAGGATTCAAGGGTTTTCCTTAATTTGGTAGGTGATTCCATTTGTATGAAATTTATGTGAATTGTAATGATGTGTTAATGATATTTTCAAGTTCATTTTCATTTTATTATTATTGAAAAAACAGGTTTTAGTAAAGTTTGTAATGCAAATGAATTTTTAGTTCCAATTTTATGTGAAATTGGTGGGTTTTTCCTAGAAATATTTCAATGGTTCAATTGGTGATGACCTATAAATACATAGTTGATTTTATTGAAATTTAATTGGGATTAAAATAATTTTTTTAATGTTTAAAAACTTTGGTTGTTGCTACGAAAGTGGGTTTTATTGGTGTTTGTTGAACTTGTGAACTTTAAGTGCCATGTTTGTTTAAAAATGGATGTTTTACAAAGATAACATTTCATGAATCACATGGGGATACCCTAAAATTTATTTTTCAGGTTTTTTTGAAATTTATTTGGGAATAAATTTATATTTTTGTTACTTTTGAGTATGCACATGGTAAGAAAAGTGGGTATTTCAAATATTTTAGGGTGAAAAACAATGCAGGATTTTTGAGGAATCGTTTTATTAAAAATAAAAGTGTTTTATTGTGTGTTTTACATGGTTTAAAATGTTTATAGATGCTATAATGATTGTACGTGACCAGTAGTGGTGTTTTATATGAAAATGGATTTGTGTAGCATGCTGAAATTGTTTGAGCACAAAGAGGGAAGCTCGGGTACCTAGGTGGGGCAGATATGTACTAGTATGGCTAGTGGACCAGATGAGTTTTTTCCCGGTTTAACATAGCATTTGGATAATGAAAAATCTAACTAAACTATATGAATGGTGATTGGGGACCACTAGGTTATGGTTATTTTCCCTACTAGTGTCTCATTCATGAGAACAGATTTTTTCTAGGGTTACTTTACACCGAGGTACGAGGTACATAGGGCCCGAGACTATCTAGTGCCTAGGGGTGTTCTTGGTTTTGTTGATCATTGGATTTAAGGTTTTACATTGTATTAGGGTGTGTTTGGAATTATATTACAGTAGCTAACATGAATATTTAGATGTGTTAACATTCAGAAATTTTTATCTTGAAAACTGTTTTCAATTGAAAGTTTCATTTCATGGAATGTTTCACCACTTTTCTTTTCATATTAAAACTGCTTACATTTTCACCATGTATTGTAAGAACATTGGAATAATTGGGAGGTATTATATTGGGATTAGTCTTAAAGCCTACTTACACCTCTTGGGTTTAATTAGACTTTATTATTCTTGACTCAGGTAAAGGGAAGGCTTTGGGTGATGGCAGTTTGGGGTGTTAGTTCCCATCCTTGGGGAAGAGTTTGGAAGACGACTTATGGGTGAAGACCCCTTAATGTGTGGAGTTCTTGTGGATGTATTGATTCTTTGTTTATTTTTATTTGGACCTATTGTATTTTATTCAAAGACATGTATTCAATTCAGGTTTTTTCTTAAGACTTGTTTGGATGAAAATTTTAGATTTATATTATGGATTGTTTTGAAGGTTTTATGCTTTCATACTCTGGTAAATAGTTCCAAAACCTAATTGTTTGATACCCAGCAACTTGTACTAGCCCATGGAGATAGGGAAATCCCATCAGGACTTACCACGGTCCGGGTTTGGTGCTAGTATTGGTGGTGACCATATTTAGTTTGTGACAAAATGGTATCAAAGGAGGTTAATGTTGTTGGGTTATATTACTATTTTGGGATGAGTTCTGATAAAAAAGATCTAGAACTTTCCAGGATCGGGGTTTCAGTCATGAGTAGGGTTCTTGGACCACACCTCTTGTGGCGGACCTTGAGTCACCAGGAGATGTTGGAATTGTCTGATTGACTTCACTTCCATGTGAGAAGTGCGGGCTGCAGACCACGCGTGGACACCAGGCGGGGGTGGAGTAGCTGTATATTTTATTATTGAAATGTGTTTAGTTTATTTATATTTTATGTATTTGGTAAAATTTTTAGAATTATGGTATTGATTATTGTTTTGTGACTGTTGAATTTTGTAGCAACATGGCTCCCCAGAAATCTCCCACGTACCCACGAGAGGAAGGTAAAGAGAGTTCCCCACACCGATTGATCAGAGTCTAGTAAAGGATACGGTCTGATCTATCCAAGATTTGGGACAAGTATTGGATCATGCTCTTATTCCTATTATGGAAGAAGATATGGGTCCTAGAAAATATAAAGCACATGAGTTTTTGAAAAAGAAGCCTCCTACCTTCCGAGGAATCACAGAAACCCCAGAAGCAGAGTAATGGATTGAGAATATCGAGCGTATGTTTGAGTTACTAGAAAAAACCAAGGATCTCAAGGTGAAGTGTGACTCCTTTCTGTTGGAGGGTCCCAACCGTAAGTGGCGGGAGTCAGTGCTTCTGACTGGGAAGAAGTAGAAGATGTGTTGGGGATATTTCAAGGTCGTCTTCAATGAAAAGTACTTCCCTAAGGTCTTGGCATATGCCAGGTCCAGAGAGTTCATGGACCATATTCAGGGGAATCTTTATGTGATGAAGTAAACTAATCATTTCACTGAGTTGGTTTATTAGGCCTATAAAGTTGTCTCGAATGAACAATTGAAGGTACAGAGGTTCGCGAAAGGCTTGCGACCAGATATATACTCCCAGGTTTTCTTGTTCAAGCAGAGGACCTAGGCTGAGGTCGTTGAAGGGATATGTATGGTAGAGATTGAAAATAAATTCAGGGATGGTTTCTCTAGTTTAGTATCATTAGTGGGTAGTGGAATCTCCTCATAGAAGAAAAGGTAGTGGGAGGAACAAGTTAAGAAAGGAGGTGGTAGTTCATGTCACTCTTCCAGGCAGTTTTCATCTACGACTTCCGATGCGAGATTGGTTGTCTTCCACCGGTGTGGAAAGCCTAGACATATCCGACCAGAATTCCCACTTCCTCTGAATCTTTGTTACCAGTTGGAGGCATGGGGCTTTTAAAGCTCTTCTGCGTGGTGGCATGTCCACTTTCGAGTAGGACATAGTAAGTGTTTCCAAGAGGAGTTCTAGCATAGTCTGAGCCATCAAGGACTAGGGGATATTGATTTGGTGGACTTGGTGGTAGGGATGGGTAATACTTTAGTCAGAGCCAGTTCATGGGACAACCACAGACTAACGGTCATCCTTAGGAAGACATCAGACATCTCCATGAGGTGGATCAGGCACCAGCAGGATCAAAGGCGAGACCATCAACTATTTGAGGTATTTTTTTGATCGTATCTTCTATAGATACTGATCTTTTTGATACTGGTGCCTATGTTTCATTCATTTTTTTCTATTTTTTGGACACACTGAATTTACAAACTATGTTTTTGTCTTTTGTGATGGAGTTGGTGATGCCACTGGGAAAGAATAAGGAGTAGGGTCTCAGGTGCCCCTCATGTGCGCTTTCTGTGTCAGGGGTTGAGATGGAGTCAGAACTCTTGGTCCTAGATATGGATCTATTTGAAATAATACTTGGCATGGATTGTCTAGTAAACTTATATACGCACATTTGTTGCTACAGGTGGCGAGTGAGATTCACGACACCTGATTGGAGGTGTCAGATTTTTTGGGGAGAATGGGATCCTTGATCGGGTCGCGAAAGACCTCCACTCCCAGAGTTGGGAAGTATTATATTCCAATTTCCATTTCTAGCACTAGAGGAGTATTATCTTCCCCTTGAGGTTTCACTACCTCATGTAGTGAATGAGTTTCCAGAGGTATTCCTGGATGATTTTTCAGGTTTTCCCCCAGAGCGTGATGTGGAGTTTTTGATAGATCTGGCACCGGGAACACAACCAATATATCTTCCCTCTTATCGCATGGCCCCCACTGAGCTGAGGGAACTAAAGATACAGCTAGGAAACTTAGAATCCAAAGGATTTATTTTTTTGAGCATCTCTCCTTGTTCCGCTCTTATGTTGTTCATGAATAACGCTGATGGATCCCCCTAGTTGAGCATTGACTATCGGAAGTTGAATAAGGTAACAATTAAGAACAAATACCCTTTTCCCAGAATAGATTATTTGATTGATCTGTTTAAGGGGGAAGGTGGTTCTCAAAAGTAGACATGCATTTGGGATACCATCAACTCGGGGTGAAGGATTCAAATATTCTGAAGATAGCCTTTCAAAGTAGGTGAAACCACTTTGAGTATTTGTTCAGGCCCTTCAGATTGACCAATGCTCTAATGGTATTTATGGAACTCATGAACAATGTGTTCCATAAATATTTCAATTCTTTCATTGTGGTGTCCATGGATGACATTATAGTATACTTTATCTTTGAGGAGGAACATGAACATCACTTATGGATTGTTTTGGGCACCTTACGGGATTACCACCTCTATAAAAAGTTGTCAAAGTGCACTTTCTGGATCAGGGAGGTGAAATTTTTGGGGCATGTGATCTTGGAGAAAGGGTTTTAAGTGGACCCCAAGAAGATCAGTATAGTCATGTCATGGGAGAAACCGATGAATGTGTTTGAGATCTAGAGTTTCCTTGTATTAGCTAATTATTACAGGCGATTCGTTTGGGATTTCTCTCGGCTTGCTTCACCGATGACCGCGCTCACCCGAAAATGGGTGAATTTTGTATGGGGCCTAGAATGTCAGGAATAATTCGAGGAGATGAAGTGGTGGTTGACTACCACCCCTGTATTGATTTTTCTTGAGGTCAGGAAGGGGTATGTGGTCTATTGTGATGCTTTAGGTATGGGTCTTGGGTGCGTGCTTATGCAGGATGATCACATGGTGGCATATAGATCTTGCAAACTCTGACCACACTAAAAGAATTACCCAAACCATGACTTGGAATTGGCAGTTGTGATTAATTCTTTGAAGACTTGGAGTCACTACATCTTTGGTGAGATGTTTATGGTCTAATCTGACCACAAAAGCTTGGCCTATATCTTCTCACAGAAGTACCTCAACTTGAGGAAGCGTCATTGGATGGTGTACTTGTAGGGGGTATAATTTTACATTGTCTATACCCTAGGAAAGGGTAATGTGGTGGATGACACCTTGAGAAGAAGAGTTCCAGTGCAGGATTTGAGGAAGTCCAGTGATGATTGGGCTTTGAAGGGACTCTTTGATCAGATGCATGTAGACACTAGGGAGCATAGTGGAGGTGAGTTCTTGGCGAGCATCTTGTTGACTCCTTCTCTGTTGGAGTTTATTCAGTGGTAACAACCTAGTGATGAAATTTTTTAGTGGTCAAGGCAGTTTCTTCATGGTGGGGAGACATCCTCTTATTGGTCTTCATCCCCAGAGGGCATCTTATGCTTCAAGGGCCGCTCAGTAGTGCCATCGTCTCTACGGAAGGTGGTGATGCAGGATAGCCACCAATATCGGTGGGATGTCCATCCATGTTCCATCAAGATGTATTATGATGTGTGACAACATTTCTGGTGGCTAGTTATGTGATGAGACACAGCGGACTTTGTGTCAAGATGATACTCATGCCATGAAGTGAAAACAGAGCATCAGAGACCCTCTGGTTTGCTCCATCCATTACCCATTCATACTTGGAAGTGGTACAAGGTCACCATGGACTTCATTTATGGATTACCTCATACACCTTAGGGTAAGATTTCCATTTTGGTGGTGACTGATCATCTAACCAAATCATCCCAATTCATTCTGATAAAAGATACAGCTAAAGTGGATGAGTTGGGCCGTTTGTATCTTCAAGAGGTAGTGAGACCCCATGGCATGCCATCAATAGTTGTATCATATAGATACACCCATTTCACTTCTTGGTTTTGGGATGGCCTTCATAATGCCTTGATGTCTCAGATTAATATGATCACGACATACCATCCTCACACGGATGGTCAGACAGAACGGGCGAACTAGATTCTGGAGGACATGCTTCGTGCATGTGTTTTGGACATTGGTGGTTCTTGAGATTTCCATTTGGGCATGGTTGTGTTTTCTTATAATAACATTTACCAATACTCGATTTGAATGGCTCCTTTTAAGGTAATCTATGGTCGGACTTATCAGTCCCCCCTATATTGGGCTGAGGTAGGTGAGGCCTCATTGTTGGGGCCGAGTCTTGTACATGAGATGTATGAGAAGGTCATTGTTGGGGCCGAGTCATAGTTTTGTAAAAATAAAAAAGATAGGAATATAAATATTACCATATCTATAAATGAAATAAATTTTACCATTTAATAGTAAATCTAATATTGCAAAGTGAATTGAAAATTTTATGCTCATGTCGTTATATAGAAATATATAGATATGTGCTTATGTACAAGGGGTGATATGGTTACAAAATAAAATAGACTTAATTATCAAATAACTTACATTTTTTCCAAAGCATCCATTATTTCCCTCGATTTATTACAACTATCCAAAAAACTTCAAAAATTCCATCATTTAAAATATAATACCATAATATCATAACTCAAAATCAAATAAGAATTATAAAAAATATGAATTTAAAAGCATTTATAGAGCCAATTCAGTATGAATAAATTATAAAAAACTAATATAATAGGACAAATAGTGTGTCTAAAATGAACTAAGGACCGGTTAAAAGGTCTCATTCTATCCAAAAGAATGATCACTTAACATTAATGCATGCTAATCTGTTATAGATGTTAAAATAGTGGTAGAATTTTTATAGGGATGCACATTTAAATGAAGGTCCTATGGCTTATATTTTGTATCAAAAGGTTAAATATTTATAAAGAAAACTACATTTTGGTCGTAATGATATAATACAAATGGATCCTGATATGTAATGAAATTGGTGATGGTGCATTATGTGTGAGATAAATTTGAGTGAAATATATTAGAAGCCTGCATATTTAAGTGAACTATAATAAGGAACAAAAATAAGCCTGCATATTTAACTGAAATATAAGTTTGTATATTCAAATATAATACTACATATTCAATATGATAATGAAAAAATATAAACCTTTATATTAAACAAGCCTTGAGATTCAATAACCCTACAAGTTCAATAATACTATATATTCAAATATAAGTATGCATATTTAAGCTTTCATATTCAATATAAGCTTGAATATCTAATAATGAAAAAATATAATCCTGAATATTTAAGCCAATGAGCCTGTAACCAAGTGGTAAAGGCTCTTTCTTGGCATCCAAAAGACTTAGGATTGATTCTGGGTAGGGAAGAAATTCTCGTGTTACTATAGCAGTACTGAAGCAGGTCACTATAGCAGTTCTGTAGCAGTGGTGGAGGTACTGTAGTGGGAACTGTAGTAGTAGCGGTACTATAGTAGAATGGGTACTATAGTAGTACTATTCACCAGAGGGCCCTTTGAGGAAAAAAGGGCTTTCATGCCCCTGGGACTTCGGAATATGTAATGGGTCTCCCTCTACCCAGTCAAAAGAGGTATTTGCTTTGATTTAATAATAAAATGTGGGTTCGACCCCAAAATTTTAAAAAAAATAATCCTACATATTTATGTGAAGTTTTTTAGTTTGTTAATAAATATGGATCTATGTGAAAAAATATGAATAAATCTAAACCTATTTTAAAAAAACACCAACATGTATGATCAAATTTGTTTAAAGTTAAAAAAATGGGATAAAAAATATGAACAAATTGAAAAAAGACCAACCAATATATTTAATTGGAACAAATTATAAAAAAAATAAGTTATCTAATTTTTTAAAAAAATAGTATCATATAAGAAAGAAAAATATGAACCTCTATGGAACAAAATATTGGCCTGATTGAAAAACAAAATGTGAACAAATTAGAAAAAATAAGAACTTGTTAAAAAATTTGAATCTATAAAAAAACCAAACTCACCATTCCAATAACACTTCAACACCTCCACCATGGGATACACCGTGGGTGTTTTTAATCCCAAAGAGATAAAAAAATCATGGTTAGAAATAATTTCATAGTTTTGTAACAATAAAATAGATAATAATATAAATATAACATAATCTATAAATAAAATCAATCTTACCATGTAATAGTAAATCTGATAATGCAAAGGGAATTGAAAATTTTAAGCTCATGTCATTATATGGAAATCTCTAGGTGTGTGATTATGTGCGACGAGTGATATAGTTACAAAAGAAAATATAATTAATTTTCAAATGACTTAAATTTTTCCCCAAAGCCTCTATTATTTTTGTCAATGTATTACAACTATCCAAAACAATTCACCAATTCCATTATTTTAAATATAATACCATAATGTCAGACATCAATATCAAAGCAGAATTAGGAAAAATATGAATTTAAAATAATTTATATATCCAAGGAAGTATGAATTAATTATTGATAACTAACATCCTAGGAAAACTGGGGTGTCATAAATGAATTAATGACAAATTTAAAGGTCTCATTCTTTCCCAAAGAATGATCAATTCACATTAATGTGTGATTATCTATTATAGATGTTAACATAGTGGTATAATTTTTCTAGGGGTTCAAATTTCAATTCAAGTCCTACGGATTCTATTTTGGATCAAAAGGTTAAATATTTATGAATAAAACTACATATTGGTTTTACTGATCCAATACAAACCACTCCTAATATGTAATGAAATTGGTGACGGTGAATTCTATGTCAGAGAAATTTGAGTGAAATCTATTAGAAGCATACCTATTTAAGTGAAATATAATAATGATAAAAAGTAATCCTTCATATTTAAGTGCAATATAAGTTCTGCTATTCAAATATAAGCCTACATATTCAATATAATAAAGAACAAATATAATCCAACATATTCAATAATTCTTTATTTTCAATAATCCTATATATTCATATATAAGCCTGTATATTTAAGCTTCCATATTCAATATAATCTTATATATATAATAATGAACACATATAAGCCTGTATATTCAATATAATAATGAACAAATATAATCTTGCATATTTATGTGATTTTTTTGGTTTGTTAATAAATATGAAGATGTGTGAAAAAATATGATTAAATGTGAAACTATTTTTAAAAACATCATCCTATATGATAAAATTTGTTTAAAGTTACAAAAAGGGGATAAAAAATAAGAACAAAGTGGAAAAATATAAACCTGTATATTGAACTGGAATTAATTATAAAAAAATAAGTACTATAAATTTTTTTAAAAATAATTACCTGTAAGAACAAAAAACACGAACCTGTATGGAAAAAAATATTGACCTGATTTAAAAAAATGTGAAAAAATTAGAAATAAAATAAGAACCTCTTAAAAAATTTGAATCTAAAAAAAGAACTCACAATTCCAAATACACTTAAACACCTCCACTATGGGATACACCATGGGTGTTTTGTGGCCCAAAGAGACAACAAAAGCATGGTTAGAAATACTTTCATAATTTTGTAACAATAAAATAGATAGGAATATAAATACAATAGAATATATAGATTAGATCAATCTTACCATGTAATAGTAAACCTAATAGTGAAAACAAAATTGAAACTTTTAAGCACATGTCATTATATGGAAATTTCCAGGTGCATTCTTATGTGAAAGGGGTGATATGGTTACAAAAAAAATAGACTTAATTCTCAAATGACTTAATTTTTCCCCAAATATTTAATTATTTCCTTAACTTAATTACAACTATCCAAAACACTTTATAAATTCCATAATTTAAAATATAAGACCATAATGTTAGACCTCAAAATCATAGAGGAATTAGAAAAAATATGAATTTAAAAGAATTTATAGAACTTTAAGTTCCAATGAAAATGCATGCATTCATAGTAAAATTAAATATGTTTTATAGTTTTAACTAAGAGAAGTAAAGGTGAATTTTCATAGTAATCCAATGTTTAAAAAGTTAAAAGCACCCGATATAGTTTTCAACTAGATTTTTTTCGCATTTTCAAAGCTTCTAAACCCAACACCTTCACTTGTTTTCATCATCCTAATGTATCTAAAAAACCACTAGGCTGAAATATAGTCTGTATCAATTAACCTGTCTATACCTCTCTAGAGAAACCTTTTTCAAATTCTTGCCCCACTACATCTTGGAATAATCATTTTAGGTGATGTAGGTTAATAAAACTAAACAGTCGCATGTGTCAATAATGAAACATAAGATGAAAATGATGTTTAAAACTATATATGTTTCAAAATTTTAAAATGGAAAATAGATTGAAATTTATAATTTAACGAAACCAGCATAGTCTTGATTGAAAACCCCACTAAATACTACTCTTAAATATTGTGTTCCAAGACCATTTTTAAATACCTTCATTCCCACAACCATCAAATAAAAAAAGATTACAGAAGTAAAGAAATTATCAATGGCATGAATAAACTTCATCTGACACTACTCGAATAGACCAAAATAAAACCTAATCTAATAAAATAGCATAGAACTAAGCCAAATAGAGTAATATAAAACAAAAAAAATTTAATTTAACTAAATTCAAATTTTCCAATCTTCTCTAAAAAATCCTTTCTAAAATATACTTACTCAATTAGATTAAAAAATAACTATACCGAACATAAAGAAAGTGAATGAAATTAAATAGGATGCATAAAACCTATTAGTAAATCAAAATCTACCTATGAATTTTTTTTTCATCTATAAATAAACCATATGAACCAAATTTTATTTTTTTTTTGAAAATTGAATTCATAAAAGATACTTTATTAGATAAATAAAGGCACATAATGATGCTCTATAAAGGCATTTTTATTTTGATAAAGAATATAAACCTATAATTTTGTAGCAAAAAGGCACATCATTAGATATAGTTACCTCAATGGCCAAAAATTCCCTTCGAGACCAAATAATGATCCATTAAGGAGGAAAAAAACATTCATATAATAATTAAGAACATAGTAAAAACATCAACTTGAATAATCAATATTAAAAATAATGGATAAAAAGGGAGGGGGAGATGAGTAGAGGAGTAGCCAACATGTGGACTTGAGCCACACATTATAAGATGAATAATATATTTTTGAAGTAAATGAAAGAACTAGTAGCCCAATTTCATACCACAAGGTTTTAAATACTTGAAAACAGTGGAGAATAACCTTGAAATTGTGCATGATAGAGCCAAATTTCAATTTTTATAGTATTTGGAATTTAAACAATATTAATAATAACGTCAATTGGAATAATTATTTAACATAATTTCATAGTATAAAAAATATTATATATGTATTTAAAATAAATGTTATTTGATTGTGTAAGAAATTTAATACAGTACATGTGGTCAAATAAGAAAATGAAGCACCTTATAAGAAATAATAAAAATGAAGTGCTAATGGCCAGTTAAAATTTTTACCTCATAAAGTGGTAGATGAGAAGGATTAATTCAGAAACATCATGAATTAAGGAGTTATGGTTCCAAAAAATAGGACATAGGGCATGAGTCCACAAACTGTAATTAACATTTAAGATGGATGATGCACCTGATTCACTATCAGCATGCTTCACAAGTTTTTGATGATGTTGAGAAATATGAACCTACAGAAAAAAGATAAATAAATCAGGTTAACTTGATAATAATGGTTAAATGGACATATTTCACTATGAATAAAGATAAAACATTCAAATAACAATGATCACATGCAGGTTACTCATTCTTCAATTTAGTTCACAAAAAATCTATCATTATGTGATGCTTAGAAAATTATCGTGTGGATACAAATATAAATAGAGGTGAACAAAGAGGTAAATATGAATATGTATATTAAAAAAATTTGGGAAACTAGATCCTTGAAACAATTATAATAAATGGCATTTGATTGTGTAAGAAAATTAATACAGAACATGTGTTCAAATAAGAAAATAAAGCACCTTAGAAGAAATAGTAAAAAAGAAGTGCTTATAGACAGTTAAAATTTTTACCTCATAAAATAGTTGACGAGAAGGATTAAATAAAAAACATATTTAATTTATGAGTTATGGGGCCATAAAAGAAGACATAAGGAATGTGGCCACAACCTACGATTAAAATTTATAATGTAAGATGCACCAGATTCACTATCAGCATGCTTTATAAGTTTTCGATGATCTTAAGAAATAAGAACCTACACAGAAAACTAAATAAATTAGGGTAACTTGAAATTATTAGTTAAATGGACATATTTCACTATGAATCAAGTCAAATACAACATAAAATAATGATCACATGTATATGTAGGTTATGACAGTGTAAAAGCGCGATTACCTTAGATACAAGTGACACAAATCTGGATCTGAATACGTGTCAAAGGAATGGATTGAAATCATTTGAAATGGATATATTCTGAAGATAATAATTTAGAGTAGAAATTAGGAGCTCAAAAGCAACCTTAAAATTCAAATCCCTCACGAGGTAGAGGATCCCAAGGCAGTGGTGCTCAAGGTAGAGGAGTCGGGTGTGTCGGTACCAGATGTGGAGGAGCGAAAAATGTAACAGCCAGATGACGAGTGGGTAGTGGAAGAGGGAGATAAAGAGAGAACCCAATATTGGAGAAAAATTGTGAGTGGGGGTGTGTATGAAGGTAGATATTTGAAGAGGAACATTACGGAGGATGTAGATTGGTAATGAGGTTTGGAGGAGGTGTCGATGATGATACTGATACCTCACTGTAAGGAGATTTCAAGGAGGAGTTTGAAGGTGGAGGAAGTGATGAAGGCAGAGGTAGAGATGAAGGAGAAGGTGTGTCTTGGGTGGGGTGTTGGGGAGGGTGTTGAAGAAATAGATTGGAAACCTTAATCGTAGCTAAAATAAATCCAGTGCAGGGTAGGGTATGGAGGGAGGTAACAAAAAAATGGATTGGGAGGGGATATGTGGAGGGCTGTATGAATGAAATGTCATTGAAGAGGACCCCAACTTTAGTATATATAGTTAATTCTTTAGAATCACTCATAAAATTCTCCACACTCTGTATCTTTTTAAAAATATCACACATAATACTATTTTTTATAACTTGAGAAAATATAAGCATAAGAAAGGTGAGATCAAACACCCAATACAGAGTAAACATAGGATATATCAACCAAAGAACGTAAGTATAGAGACCCTCTGTAATGACCCGACCCCAGTTACCCAGATTTGGTGCATTATTACATAACATTGGCATGATACAAGGAATCATGTCCCAAAATACCGATCAGTTTAGCAGCCTCGGAAGTACTTGATACATACTAAGTTTTACATTACATTATGAATTTAAAAAAACAACAAAAACATTATGTCTCCATAAAACACACTCATATCCCTTTTCCTATCCCTGTAGGTCAATCATAATATACTTCATCACATCCTGGGAAAAATAAAACATAGAAATGGGAGAGCTCAGGTGCTCATTAAGGATAAAAATATAGCGGAAAATTTCATAAATAAGCATAAAACATTAAGGAAATGTATAAGACTAAAACAAAAGACTTTTAAAAATAAACTTCAACATAATATGGAAAAGATAAATCAAATAATTCTATTTACTTATTCACATGGATATTCTATTAGTAAAATAATCAAATGTAATATCAATAGCCAATTTTATAATGATGGAATGCATAATTCCGAACATCATAACCACATAGTCAAGGACTCATGCCAAGACTACAAATAATGATTTTGTCAAGGCCTTGTGCCAAGACAATAGTTTGTCTCATGAGACCTACCGATTCATAGAGGGGCTATAGCGGGCCACACTCGTCACTTACAAATTCCAATGCATTCATCATATGAAAAGGTTGAAACATAACATAAACATTCATATTACAACTATCATACAAAATGTTAATCATTTAACCATAAACCATGAATGGTATAAAATAACACATCCATAGTAAAAAATATCACAAAAACTTCAATACAATATGGAAGATTGTATCATAATAAATCAACTTCAAACAAGTATAAAATCAATCAAAGGATATTGACATAGATGAAATAAAAACTATTTGATAGAAATATATCTTTGTATTTTGAAATTGTTTAAAAGTCAAATAATTATAAAATAAAACATTTATTTTGAAAATATTCTTATAATATTATAAGGTAATCTTCAATGGTGTCATAACGGTGAAAAATATCCGCACCCTCCATATAAGTTAAAAAAACATTCTTACCTTAATTTGTCAAAAAGGCCATAAAGTACCTTGTTTGGAAAACAACAGAAATATCCCTTTCAAATTTTTTTATAAAATGTCAAACAAGGGTATAAATGAATTTAATCCATAGTCTAGTATATAGTAAAAATGTTTTGAAATACATTTTTAAGATACATGGATGTGGGTGATATGGAAAATGTCCCAGTAGATACTTACATAAAAATAACCTCAGAAAATAAATAGATTGTAAAATTAACCCTTACCTTGTACTTTTCCATGATCGAGGGTAAGTTAACCTCCTATATAATAGTTAAATCATTAATATTAAATTATAAAAGAACCACATACATAAATATGATATTATATATGATCTTCTAATATTTATTTGTTAATAATATTTTAGTAGTATCATTTTTTTGGGTGTTAATTGATTCGTTTTCCTTTATATGTTTTGTTACAGAAGTCATGTTTGATATGGATAGGATGTATCTGATTCATATAAAAAATTATAATAAGTTCTTAAACAATTTTTTAATCATAAAATTAAAATTATTCTTGAATTGTTACGATGGGTAAGGAATCGAATTGTGTTCAAAGAGACGGTAATCCATACGTATGCACAAATGACAATACTATTCTATTGATGGTGAAATAATATATAATTGGATGTTATTTCATATATACATAATAATTAACATGATATATTTATTATTTACATCAATTATACTCATTATTATACCTATACAAATAATGAAGTGTTGAATACTAACTACACCACGACATGGAGACGGTAAGCCGTACGTACGCACGTATGATGACTTTGTCATTCATAGGATGGATAGAATAATGAATATGGTTGTACCATATTTATAATAACATCAAATTATGTAAAAGGTACTGGATTTATTATTTTGGTATGAAAACAACAAAGAAATAGGAATTTTAATAAGAAAAGAACATTGAAAGAGGTGATGAAATTATTAGCTATTCTACGGGTTCTTCCTTTTGATTTGATCAAAAGGGCTCCATAGGTTGGATTTCTGATCGAAGTAATGCCTATAGCTTGAAGTGAGGTTAGTTGGGAAGATATTTGAGCTCTGTTTTTCCAATCCAATTGAATTTGGAGGTGTGATTTTGAGAGAAGGGGAATTACTCTTTTATAAGAGAGGTGAGGGTAATTTTAGAAAAATATAGAAATATTAATTTTTTTATACAATAATATTCAGTTTATAATGGATCCAAAAGGATTTATTTCTAGGATAAGGTGGTTCTGGGTAGAAAACCTCTCAACCAATAGGTTTTACACAGGTGTAGGTCACCGTATTAACCTTATCTTTTAGATTTAACTCTTAGTTAAATACTTTAACTTTTATAATGTCTTCTTGTATTTTTATATTACATGGTTAACAGACTTACTATAAAATGCAAAGAGAATCCAAAGTTGTTCATTAATGGAATAGATATAATTATTTATGTTCTTTGGTAGAACCTTATATTTTTAGGAATATTATATCATTTAATAATATTGTATTTGTTTGAAAAACTCATTTATGTCAACTTTGATACTATTAAGTATTTGGTTTTTGTGAATGTCAGAAAAACATTATCACTTCAAAGAAATTTATTTAATCAACCATAAAATGTAATATTAACCTATAAAATTAGTATAATACATCAAAATTCTTGATTTAAAATTATACTTATATTCATATTATCAATTATTTTAATCTTTCAATAATAAGGTAATTACTGCATCATCACTGTGTCAAAAACAAATTTAATTATTTAATGTATAAAAATTATAAATAAAATTCCATAATATAGAAAATATTTTTAGTTATATAATGAATATTTATAGTCTAATTTATCTTATTTATAACCCTATATTAATAATGGTTTAGTTTTTAAACATTGAATTTAACACTTTTACCTCTTCTTTAAATAAAATAATAATAAATGTCAAATCTAATCCAAGTGTACCAAAAGGATCATATTTTATTCCTAAGGTTTATTTTTGTCTAAATACACTTATCCAATATAATTAGGACATGATTTAGGGTAATTATAATATCATTTTTACCTTTAATTACACTATTTAATATTAACCATGGTGAATAAAATCCAAAAGTTACTATTCACCAAAAATTATTTTCATCCTATTGAACCACATTTTACTTACTGATGTCAACCATGTCTCTGAGATTTTTGAAATTCAATTCACAGAAGTGGTAAAATTACATTTTATGAAAATTTTCTAACGTGCCTAGAAGGTGGGTAAAAGACGTTAAAAAGTTCAAAAACATTTTATACATATAATATTATTATAAAATGACTCCAATTACATCGAATAAATCATCAATGTGAGGCATGACATACTTTTTCTTTATTGTTATAGCATTGATATCCCTTTAGTTAATGCACAACCTCGTAGATCTATCTTTGTTTTTAGCAAAATGAACAGAGGATCCCCATGGAGAAACACAGGGGATAATAAATCCTTTATTACTCAATTCCTCTAGTTGTTTATTTAGTTCCACTAATTCCACAATGGTCATTCTATAATGTGTCTTATATATAGGCCTTGAACCTGGCATTTAATTAATGGAAATATCAATTTCTTGTTCTAGAGGATGTCCAAGTAAATCCTCTGGAAACACATCAACATATTTTTTTCACAATAGGTGTGTCCTCTATTTGAACCTTCCTTTACCCACCCATAATTAGTTCACTCTCTTCCTACCCAATAATTTAATTTTTTAGAGCTACTGGGGGTGGATCTAGATGAGAATAAGATAGTGGAGTTTCTACTCTAAAGATAAGGTACTCCTTATCATCATCGAAATTTGTAACACCCTTTTTCTTACAATAAATTTTCGCATTATGGTCCAAAAGACAATCCACACCAAGGATTATATCAAAATCATTCATGGGTATGAAGACAAGATCAGTAGATAAAGCACATTTATATGACCTAATGGGAACTGATTCACAAAACATTGTTTCAGTGATACTTCCCTTAGGAGTTTTTATTTTCAACTCCTTTGTTAAATCAAATTGGAAATATATAATTTTATTAGAAACCTAGGAAGATATGAAACAATGAGATTATCTAGAATAAAATAAATAATTGGATAAATTTGAGAAAACCATTAAATTACCAGCCACCACATTATTCAGAGCTTCATCCTTAGTAGTAGTGATCACATAAGCTTGGACTTTCTCCCTTGGCCTTTTCTGAGGTATGTTTCCTCGGAACTTATGAAATTCATTTGCATAATTCCCCATTTCTCTACAATTGTAGAATTTAATATTGACAACCACTTTATTTACCTTACAATCATGATCTTGGTGGCCTTTTTCACCACACTTGTAATAGACTCCCATTCCCTTCAGGAAATCACCAGGTTGTTTATTCCCACATTTACTGTAGGATAGAATTCAACTTTTCCCTTATTCCCCTTATTTCCATTTCTATAGTGTCCAATAGATCTCTTCTTCTTTTTCTTTTCTTTAAAGTCATAAGACATAGAGAATTATTTTTTTTTCTTGATAGCACATGAGACAATATCTTCTTACGATGAGAAGTATTGTAAAACTAATGCTCAATGGAGAAATTGTTTTAACCCATCAAGAAATCAATCAATATTACTCCTTGGGTTATGTATATAATCTTATACATGCCTTTCTAACCTTGTAATGTTAGCATCATACATTCCGACCTTCTCATCCTCCTTTTTCCTCAGACTCAGAAATTGTCTTTCCATATATTCTCGATGGTCATGAGGAAACTATTTTTCTACGAAAATATCTTTAAAATCCCTGAATACCATATTTATTACTTATTAATCCTCCTCTATGTTTTGAATTGATGACCATCATTGACCTGCATCTCCCATGAGGCGATAAACTGCCATGACATCGTTTTCCCTTTTTCTACTCCCCAAAGCATGAAATATTTTATCTAAGGAACTTATCCATTACTCAGATACAAATGGATTTGTAGTCTCATTAAATATTTATGGTTTTTTCCTCATGAAGCGGTCTCAAATTGATCCTCTGCGTTGTGGATCAGGGTGCTCCATACGGGTAAGCTTATTATTCATAACCCGAGTGAGTTATCCCAGTATGGTAATATGTTGTTTAGCACTGGTTGCATCACCAGATCCACTATAATTATCTTGAGTAGGGGAGAATCTCTACATAGATTATGTATTTTGATACAGTTTCCATTCCTTCCACTAGGCTCTATTTGTAAACAGTGGCATATATTATATTAATTTATGAATCACAATACATAATTCCAAACTAGTAAAATCCCTAACATAAATTGAACAGTTTAATCATATAATCCATAATCATAAAAAAAATTCTTTGAGTAATTAATTACTCATAAACCCTTTATAATGGTTTGTAAAGAAAATGTGAATTATCCTAGGAATATCCCCCTGGAGTGTCATAACCAAGAGTGCAGCAAGACCCGTTTTCATGTACCAGGATACCCCAGGTCAGCATGAAACTCCATGTTGGAGTTTTCACTCCAAGGTACATCTGTGCCAGAGCCGCCTCTACCTACTCATATCTACACATGGATTTATTTTTTGAAAATGCATAAAATAACTACATTACCGAAATTCAAGTAAGTTAATATATTCTAATCCTCAAAGTCAATCTTAGGGTAATGTTCTCTAATCAGAGTTTTTCTAAGTCTATCATCCAAGGTTTGTACTAAACATACTCTGATACCAACTGCAATGCCTCGACCCCAGTTACCTAGAGTCGGTGAATTATTACATAACATTAGCATGATAGAAGGAATCATGTCTTGAAAGACCGATTAGTTTAGTATCCTTTGAAGTACTAGATACAAACATATGTTTTACATTACATTATGAAATGATAAAAACAACTTTGTGTATCTTTATAAGACACTCATATCCCTTATCCTATCACTGAAGGTCAGTCATAATATACTTCTTCACCTCCTGGGAAAAATAAAACATAGAAAGGGGTGAGCTCAGGTGATCAGTAAGGATAACAATATAGCTGAAACATTAATAAATAAGAATAAACATTTAAGGTAATGTATAAGAATAAAACACAATCCTTTTAAATATAACTTCAGTATAATATGGAAAATATAAATCAAATAATTCCATTTAATTATTTACATGGATATTATACTAGTATAATAATCACATGTAATATCAATATCCAATTTCATAAAGATGGAATGCATAATGTCGAACATCATAGCCACGTAGTCAAGGATTCATTCCAAGAATAAAAATAATATTTTCTTAAGGACTTGTTCTAAGTAACTAGTTTGTCTCATAATACCTACTGATGCATCAAGGATATATAGCGGGCGCCACCCGTCACTTACTATGTCCAATGCATTCCTCACATGAAAAGGTTAAAAAATAACATAAATATTCGTATTAAAACTAGCATATGAAATGTTAAAACCATAACCATAAACCATGAATGGTTTAAAATAAAACATATATAGTCAAAAATATCATAAAACCATCAATACAATATGAAAGATTGTATCTTAATAAATCAACTTCAAACAAGTGTAAAATCCATTAATGGATGTTGACATAGATTAAATCAAAACTATTTGAGAGAAATATATCTTTCTAATTTGAAGTCCTTTAAAAGTCACATTATTATAAAAGAAATCATTTATTTGGAAAATATTATTATAATATTTTAATTTAAGCTTCAAAGGTGTTATAATGATGGAAAATAGGTGCACCCACCATATGGAATGAATCTCATCGCGTTCATTGAGATGGTAATCCATACGTACGCATGAGAAACAATACTATTCTATTGATGGTGAAATCGTGTGTAATTGGATGATATATCATATATAGAGAATCATTAAAATGTTATATTTATTATTTATATCAATTATACTCATTATTATACCCATCCAAATGATTAAGTGTTTAATAACAAACTACACAACGACGTGGATACAGTAAGCCGTACGTACGCATGTATGGTGACTTTTTCATTCATAGGATGGATAGAATAAGCAATATGGTTGTAACATATTTATAATAACATCACAGTTTGTATAAGTAACTAGAGTTATTTTTTTTTTGGAAACAACAAATAAATAGGAAGTGGAAGAAGAAATGAACTTTGAAAGAGGTGATGAAATTATTACCTCTTCTTCGGATGATTCCTTCTGATTTGATCAAAAGGGCTCATTAGGTTGGATTTATGATCACAGTAAGGCCTCTAGGTTGAAGTGATATTATTTGTGAGGATATTTGAGCTAGGTTTGGCCGAGCCAAATGGCTTTTTAGGTGTTATTTTGATAGAAGGGGAAATACCCTTTTATAAGAGAGGTGAGTGCCACTTTAGGAAAAGCTTGAAATATTAATTTATTATACAATCATATTCGGTTCATTAATAGAATATATATCATTATGTAAGTACTTTTGCCGACCCTTATATATTTACAAGTATTATATCATTTAATAATATAATATTTGTTTTAGAAACTCATTTATGTCAATTTTGACACTATTTAGTATTTAGTTTTTTTGAAAGTCATAAAAAATTTATCACTTTGAAAAAAAAATATTCAATCAACCCTGAAATGTCATATCAACCTATAATATTCTTGGAATACATCAAAAGTCTCAATTTTAAATTATATGAATATATATAATATCAATTATTTTAATCATTCAATAATAAGGTAATTACTACATCATCATTGTGTCATAAATAAATTTAATTATTTAATGTCTAAAATTTATAAATAAAATATCATTATGTAGGAAATATTTTTAGATTTCTAATGAATATTTATAGTCGAATTTATCTTACTTATAACATTTTATTAAAAATGGTTTAGTTATTAATCTTTGAATTTAACACATTTAACTCTTCTTTAAATAAAATAATAATAAATGTCCTAATATAATCCAAGTAGACCAAAAGGATCATATTTTATTACAAAGATTGATTTTTTTAGAAATAAACTTATCCAATAGAATTAAGACATGTGTTATGGTAATTATAATATCATTTTTACCTTTAATTACCCTATTTACTTTTAACTGTGGTAAATAAAATCCAGAAGATACTATTCACAAAAAATTATTTTCATCCTATTGAACCAAATTTTACTTAATGATGTCAACCATGTCTCTCAAATTTTTGAAATTCAATTCACAAAAGTGGTAAAATTACTTTTTATTCAAATTTTCTAACGTGCCTAGAATGTTGATAAAAGACGTTAAAAATTTCAATAAAATTTTATACATCTAATCTTATTATAAAACGACTCCAATGAATTAAATTGAACTAATATAGGTATTATGTATCTATTTTTACTTAAAAAATTAAATTAAATAAATAATAATTTAAATAAAAAGTAGGTTTTAAACAATAACGCAATGTTTTTCACTATTCACTCTGGTCTACACTCTCTCTCAGCTTTTTCATTCTTTATAACTCACCTTCCCCAATTGAGGCTAACACTCCAATTTTATCTCCATTTACCTTTATGTAGTCATAGTACAAAATATTCTAATTTGGTGGAAGCTCTTCAACATCTTTTATAAGGATATTCTCCTTTAATACTCTTCACAAATAGACCCTAGTTAAAACCTTTCTTCATAAATTGGTAAAAGGGAACATAATAATGGGTGATCTCAAAAGCTTAGTAAGGGTAAAAAAGGGATATATGTAAGCATAAAATGAACATAAGAGTATGTGAAAATGAACATAACATAAGAAAACCACACCATGTATATCATAGATCATAAAAATGAGTCATGATATAAATCTTGATAGTTCATAAGACATGAATCATAATGGAATCAAAGAACATGATCCCTGAGAATATAACATTGACATAAAACATAGATTTGTAGAATACAAACCAAATTATAACATTGTGAACATGTATAAATAGAGAAACATTCCCTCATTAAGTTAAGACCATGAAATAAGGCCCTCACATAAATATATGGACATGCAAAAAGGTCCATGAATAACATTACAAACCTGAAAGACAGCTCCACACATAATGTTGTGAACATGTAATCTGGTTCATGCTTAACATTATGAACATGTAATCTGATTGTTGCATAACATTATGAACATGTAATCATGTTCACAAATAATTAATGGTTCCACACTCACCTGGTCACTCCCGATCTCTCGGCCTGGATTCCCTTTCCTAGGGTTTTTGCATCACTCAGTGGAGGATCTCTCCCACTCTGATCTACACTCTCTCTCAGCTTTTTCATTCATTATAAATCACCTTCCCCAATTGAGGCTAACACTCTAATTTTATCTCCATTTACCTCTATGTGCTCCAATCGTGAGCTCCTCATCTTCTCAATATGTTGAATTTGGAGCTTAGGATATGCTGAGGTTTTGGGTGAGGGATTTGGTGGATGAAAAATTTCAAGGCACTACTATAGTTGGTCCTTCATTCTAGGGCTTCGTTCACTCTCTCTTATCCAGGTTTCTTCCTACTTTTATCTTTCTCCTATAAGACAACTTCCTTCTCTCTCACATTCCTTTCCCTAATTTTTGACTTTGCATCAGTTTTCTCCCTATTCGTCTCTCTATGCTCTGATCTTGCATTCCTCTGCTTATCTCCAGTTTATTTTTGGAGCATGGGATTCACTGAGGTTTTGGGCATGTGTTTTGGTGGATGATAGTTTTCCTAGAACTCTGGAGTTGGTCTTTCTTCCTAGGGTTTCAATCACAATCTCTTTTTTCGGGTTTTGTCCTGCTTTATTCTTTCGTGTTCAGGCGACAATCGTGTTCTTCTCTCCGTTGAAGGTGATTTCCAGTGATGGTATGAGGTGGTGATGATGGTGGTCCTAGTAGTGATAGGTCCATTGCCGATGATGGTTTCCAGTGGTGGTACAGTGAGGACGGTCTCTAATGGTGTCTATCAATTGGTGCCGACGACAAACTCTAGGGGTGTTCTACGGTGGCGAGGACGAAGTTCTTAGTGATGACAGGGTCTGCAATAGAGAAATTGATATGATGGGTGTTAGTGTGTTCATATCAAGGCAGTGATGATAGAGGCGTGATGATGACTGCCTTTTGATTTTCAAATTCTGAAATTTGTTTTTAGGTGGTGTAATTGTGGAGTCGAAGTTGGTGGTGGAATTCATATAGCTTTGTTTTTTGAATTTTAAAATTTGTATTTTTTTGATGGTTCAGTTTTTTTTCGATTTGGATGTAAGCGGGTTGGGGTGGTTTTTTTTATGTTGGTTTTATCTAGTTGGTTTTGTTAAGGTTCACATTTTTCCATTAAAAGTGTTATCATAAAAAAAAATATGTATTGTGGTGTGTGTTCACACATAACATATTTAATCACGAGTTATCCATCTGTAAAAAATGCATTAGAAGGAGATATAGGACCCACTCATCACATAATTAAAACCATATGTATGAGTGCTATAATATCATAAAACAATCATCATATCATAACCCATGAAATGAAATAAGTTTCATAAACATTTCATCATATAATATCATATGGAAAATTGATAAGTTTCACAATCCTTTCATCATTCCATCATAGCATAACTTGTGGAAAAAGAAGTGGGTTTCATAAGAATTGTTTCATGGTATAACCCATTGAGGATAAATGGGTTTATAAACATATTTTAAACATAAAACATTTTTATAATTAATAATAATGAAATCCTTGGTTCATATCCCCATAAAATCATAAGTTACATCAAAGGATGTCATCTTAGATGAAGAATTATTTTGAAAGATCACTTGGAACATTTCTTGAGGAAAACAACCATTTCACTTTGAATTTTATTTTTAAAAATAAAAAATTTTGAAAATAAATTTCTTTAATAATAAACTTGAAAAATTATAAAGGAATATTCAAATAAAATAATGGCCATGACAGTGAGAAATTCCACTCATTTCATACACGTTAAAATAAATATTCCTTTCACATTTTCGATAAAATCTAAATGAGCATTGTTTAGAAAATGAAATAAAGATTCCTTTCAAAATATTGTTTAAAAAGTAAAACATGGGTCAAAATTTATTTAATAAATCATTTTAATAATTTTAAAAACATTTTTGAAAACATTTTTAGAAAACATGTTTTGAGAAGAAAAAATGTTTTTGATCGAATAGAAAAATAAAGATGATTTTTCTTAAAAACATTTTTTCAATTATTTTAAGTACCAATGAGTGGGAAAATGATAATATTACTTTAAAATATCATGAATAACCAGAGTAGAATAAAATTAATGAGAATTATTAATATTTATATCATAATATTTTAACATTGGAGACTTAATCATAAACAATCCTGATAAACAATGAGATCGTAACATCAATCCATTACCACTTTGGTAACATTTGAAACATAATAACCATGAAATATAGATAATAAAATGGATATTTAATACCAATAATTTTCCTCATAAAAATCACAAAATAAATTAATTGTTAGTATATACTCCACATAAAATAAATTCGAGGTGAATTTGGTATGTGTCTCACAGAAAATAAAAGTGAGCTTGAAATCCCTTACCGCTATAATAATCATATAGATCGTAAGGCCCAATAAATCATAAAATAAAATGAAAAATTAAATATAATTAAAATATGTATATTAATGATATAAAATTTAAAAGGGTCAGCATATACACCACACAAAAGAAAAAGTGTGGTGAATTTACATATGTATCCCAAAAATAAAAGAGAGACTAGAAATCCCTCTAGACTTCCTATGTTCACATTAAAAAATCTTATATAATAAATATTAGTTTATTATAAATATATTATAGAACTATAATTATTTATATTATATCATATATGTTTTATTTATGACCATTAATTACCATTTTATTACCAATTTCTAGTTAAAATCACATTTTGGGTAATAACCGCTTTGTTTTTCATATATGTTTTGATTTGTTATTTTCAGTCCTATTACTTTGATCATGGTCCCATAATATCAAAAATAATAATCATGAAATAATTATAATATCTATACATCAATTATAACATTAATACCAATCATGAAATTTTGTTATGAGGAATGAAGTATGTTATGATCATGGAGACGGTTGGCCATACGTACGCATAAGTAACATTTCCATTTTTTAACGATCATTATAGAAAGGATATAAGTAATATTTTATATTTTAAGAATGATAATAGTATCATAAATAAAATATTATTTATTTAAATACACTTATAAATATAATATATGTTGTGTGGTGATGAAAAGATAGAGTCACATTACTTCGTGAAGGTAGTAGACCACATATACACGAACAACGTTATCATCTACCAGTGAGTGAAATGGTAGGAAATAAAATGATATATTATATTTTAATAATGATAAATATATCATTAATACCATAATTATTTCATGTATGTCACATATATTCATTACTCTTATGATTATTATCTTCCATGTAAAGGGTTAGTGAAAAAATAATCATATCGCTTCGTGAGGCGGTAGTCCAACGTACATATGAACGATGCTATCATATCCCCTAAAGAATGGAAATTAAAAAAATGTATATATGATATAATGAATATATATATAATTTTGTTATAAATATCATATATATACTTTATATATATCATTATACTCAACCATGATAGGTGGTAATGGAAAAAATAATGACATCGGTTTGCGAGCTGGTAGTCCACCGTACGAACAAATGATGATTTCATAACCCATTTGATGGAAGTGGGGGTGGTATTAGGTCATGAAATTAACATAAAAAATATAAATATATGGAATATAATTATTTTATCATATCATCATGTTTTAATTATAATTTACGTAGGATGATGAAGAAACAAAATAAAAACTTTCGTTCAAGAACATTATCTCTTCTTCGGGTATCCTACTTAGGTTTGTGCTGAAAGCCTTCCTAGATTGGATTTATTCAAAAAATAAGGCATATAATATGATAATATTGATATTAAGAAGTTATTTGGGTAGTTAGTTTCCAAAAATGGGTTTTAAGGTGTGAAGAGGGGAGGACAGGGTGTGACCTTTTATAAGTGAGGTGAGTGGTACACTTGATATTCTTGAAAAGAAACATTTGTACCCATGTTTTTATCATTAAAAAAGGATAAAAAATGGATAATTATATATAATAACACATTATATATTTTAAATATTTCCATAAAATATATTTTATACAAGTTTTTAGGTCTTTTTAACTCTTATACTTTTAGTTTAACCCCACGGTAAACCAATTTTTACCTTAATCAGGTTAAACAATTTTTTACTATTTTTACTATTCATTATGGTCAATAATTAATATGAAATTATTATATAATATAAATAATTCCAATTTTTTAATATTTCATTCATATATGTGGTAAATGCTAATGAAAAATTAATCCCACAGACGCGATGAGAAAATGAGTTTTCAAAGAGAAAATGTTCAAAAGTTTACTAGGTTTCAATATCAAAATTCAATATAAAAATGATTCTAATAAACTAAATTGTATTAATAGATTTATAATTTAAATAATTTTTATTTAAAACAAATTTAAAATATAATTTAAATTTTTAAATAATTTAAATGAAAAAACGGTTTTTAATTAAAATTCAATATTTTTATCTATTCATCAAAAAATATATATTTTCAGAAAATTATAAAATATTAACCACAAAATAATTTTAAAATTATTATTACAAAAATTAAATTTATTTTTTCAAATAAATTTCTTAAAAGTGTCAAAAATTATTTTTAAAAATAAGTGCACAAAAAGACGACAATACAGTTTTTAAAAAAAATATAATTTTAAGCGTAAAATGGGATTTATTCTTATATCTTGTATATAAAACACATAATTAGAATGCTAAATATTTTATTGAATATATAATATATATATTTCATTAAAATAATTCAACAAAAGTATTTTTTGAATAATTCATTTATTTTTATAAAAATAGTTTTTCAGAGAAAGATTTATTTTATTTTCATATAGTTTTTTATTTTTATTTTTAATTAATTGGTCACTAAATAATTCATTTTATATACGTGTTTAAATAATATATTTTCATAATTTAGATAATCATATCCATACCCTCCATTCCAACAGCTATGCGTTAACTATCTTATAATAATAATTTAATAACATGACATGTTTCATTTAATCTCAGCATTGCATGTAACGCAAGATAAATCAGTGTTACATGTTATGTAAAATATCAAAAATATTAAATTAACTTGAAAAAAATATTTTAAAAAATCTTGGAGTGTTACATTCTACCCCCCTTAAAATGAATTTCACCCTCAAAATTCTTCATGGTCATCAAATGTTTAAAATTTGACAATTCCTTCATAAAAACCCACATTTTAAAAAGAGTTAATAAAAAATTCTTTTGAAAAAGAGAAAAGGGTGTGTGAATGTCATTTAGAATAATAAATGTTAGGTTTTAAAATAGGATAAAATACGTGCGAAGGGAAAACATGGACATAGAAGATAAAACTAACACCCAAATACTGATAGAGAGTGATATAGAACCCTGTTAGTAGAAAGTTAATGACCACAGATCCATAAACCAAATAGGCATGAAAAAGTTCATTAATATCATAAAAAATAATGATAACAGGATAATTGTTTCCTTCAAGATCATTTTCCTAATATCGGGTAATTCATTTTCCATCTAGACTTAAAACATATGAAAATATAATTAATGGATATATTTTTATTTAATAGGAACAATTTCATCATTTGGTTGTGCCTTGATCAATTTCAACTTCATATGTTACTTTAAGAGATGAATTTTTTTCATGTCTCAAACCATAAATAAAATCGATAATAGGATGATAAGTCAGTCCTTCTATCTATAGTTTAACAAAAGGCTAACACTGGTTATCCAATATGGATAAATATTCACATGGAGTAGTAATATGTTAATATTTAAAGCCTCATCTAAAGTCAAAATAAAACCATTAAATAAATTTTTAACCCTATGAACCTTCCAATACTCAAAATTTGTAAAAAATGTCACTAAATGTCTCAAAATAAACCTAACATTAATCCCCAATCTTTCATAAAGTGGATATTGATTATAACATACCAAACACGTGAATACCTTCATCATGTGTTCTCTAGTATCACGGTACTAAATTGAATTACCATAAAACCTTATTAAAAATAGACATGATTCCTCCTTCCTTAAATAAAAAATATAATATTAGATATATTTATTAAATCCAAAAATGACATAAAATTTATCAATGATAGCATAAAACACTTTTTGAAAAAACCATCAATCAGTTCCAAGGTTATCATTACTATTGAATTTACTTATTCATATCTAACATATCTTTATACCAACATAATTATCTCAACATCTGAGATATATTAAGGGTCATCATCCATTAATCACTTGTTTTTCATAAAGTATCAGTTTTTTGTTAAATTAATTTTATAGTTAATCAGTATCATTAAACATGTTATTGAAAATTATTGATGAAAAACTTATGAAAAAGATCTTTATAAATATTATAAATCATAAAACTTAAATATGGAATTCCAATCACATTAATCATCCCACTTCCTTCTCAAACCATTAAATAGGCTTCATCTTATTATCCCTCAACACTTCTTCCTTTCATATATCATTTATAGTCTCTTCATCATCAGTAATATAATCATTACTTTTACAAGATTTTTGATTCTCTTCATGATATTTCCCCTTAGGACATTGATTTTCATAATTCCCATACTTTCCACTTTTAAAACATTCAATAGTTGAGGATACCTTAGGTAAACCATTATTCTTATCCATTGTATTAACCAAACTTCTCATTTTTTCTTTTTGTAGTTAATTTCTTTGTGTCATTATTTTACTCACCCAAACCATCTTATCGTCCCTCTAAGACATTACCTTGAGTGATTATTTCCACATTTTCAACATGTCAAAAACTAAACCCTCTTTTCTCTGTGGTCTCCACTTTTCTAATTCTCAACGAACTCTATCCTTATCTTATTTAGTGATTTTGAGAGTTGGTTAAGGTGAATGTTTTAAATCATGTTCTATGATAACTGATTAGGCATAACCACAATATCCTTCACTCTAATCACTATCCCATTTTGCTTCTTATAAAAAAATTCTCTGTCATAGTCAATCTTTACCATGTTCCTTCAGGTCCACATTATCGACTAAAACCAAAAATCATAGTGTGAGAAACACTAATCATTGTGGAAAACTATATAATAATGAAAAAAAATCACTTATAGGATATCTAAATCATGAAACCTTATTTTTAATATATGACACATTAGGTTTATCCTAGTTTATTTATATTCCTCATCTATTTAAATCCTTCATGATGGTTAATAAAGAGTTTATGAATTTATAAATCATATCCCATGGGAGTGTCAAACTAGGTGTGCATCAAGAACCATTTTCGTGCACTAGGTGACAATCAAATCTATCTCAATGTTCTATTTTTAGAGTTATTACCCCTAGGTACCTCTATGACAGAGCCACATCCACTTGTAGTATCCATATAGGGATGTAATTGCTTGGAAAACACTTGGTCTATATTTTACCAAAATTCCAATACATTTCTTATACTTCGACTTATCATTTGACTTATCGTTTGAGACATCCATAGAAATATCCTTAGAAATATACCTTGGATATCACTAAAGGTTTCTCATACTAGTTTCAAAAGGTTAACTAAACCTTTCCTCTGATACCAACTATAGTGACTCATCCTTTTCATACATGGATATTACATCTTTTTAGATCAATATTCAATAAATTACAGAAAAAAATGCATATGGACCATAATAGTTTAGTATATTTGGAGATTAGTTAAAAAATATTCTAATTTGGTGAAAGATATTAAACATTTCCCAAAAAGATATTCTCCTTTAGTATTCTTCACAATCATATCCTACGTAAACCATTTATTCATAACCTGGGGAAAGGAAACATAAGAAAGGGTGAGCTCAGACATTCTATAAGGGTAAACAAGCAAGATACATAAGAATAACATGAATATAAGAGTATGAGAACGTGATCATAACATATGAAAACCATAACCAGTATATCATAGTTCATAAACATGATCTATAGTATAAATATTGGCAGTTCATAAGGCATGATTTATAATGGAATTAAAGAACATGATTCATGAGAACATAATATTGGCATAGAAAAAAGAATTTTAGAATAAAAATCAGCTTATAACACTGTGAAAATGTATAAATAGATACAAGTTCACCCACTAAGTTAAGGGAATGAAATAAGGCCCGCACATAAACTTATAGACATGCAACTAGGTCCACACATAACATTATAAACATGAAATAAAAGTCCACACATAACACTGTGAACATGTAATTAGGTTCACGGATAAAATTATGAACTTGTAATCAGGTTCAAACATAAAATTGTGAACCTATAATCAGGTTCATGAATAACATTGTGAATATGAAATCAGGTTTACTCAAAACATTGTGTACATGTAAGGCTACAAACCCAGGGGCCAATGCCAGGGTGCTCTTTTATCAATGATTCCCATCCTCATTTGGAATGCCTGCGGACTTGGCGCACAGGTGAAAACAGATTTAATTTCTTATAATATATGAAAATTCAAGGTTTATCTTGTTTATGTCCTTAAACATAAGAATAATATCTCAAAAATCAATGAGTTTTATAGAATAATCAGACTGCATGGTTCCATTCATGAAAACCCTTCCAACCGTCATATATGAATCTTTTGGCACAAGAACTTCTCTGTGGACCTGGTCCAGACAAGCGACCAACATATCACCACCAAGGTTACCCATGACAATAGATCCTTCTTTGTGTCCTTCATCTATGGGAGTTGTGACACCCAACACAGGAAGATTTTATGGGCTGATCTCAATGCCTACGATCCCGGTAGCCTCCCTTGGTTTGTTGGAGGAGATTTTAATATTATTTCCGACCCGAACGAGAAAAAAGGCAGATGACCTTTCCCTGGGAAATCTAGTTTGAAATTTTCTCACATCATGCCTGGAAAAGGCCTCATGGACCTCAGCTACTCAGGCGATGGTTTCACATGGTGCAACAAACAACGTGGGGAGTGACACTCGTGGAGTCTCCTGGACCGATGCCTGGGAAACATGCACGTCATTACTTTGTATCCCATCACTAAGGTCAGAACCATGGTGTGTGGGATCTTAGATTACTCTTCGATTCTGGTCTCCCTCTATGCGAGTCAGTGGACCCATGATCGTTTTCGGTTCTTTCACCATTGGACTGGCCTCCCGAATTATCAGCAGTTGGTTAGAGACTCTTGGAGTGAACATACTCAGGGGAATTATTGGTCTGTCATTCATAATAAAATGAGGAGTCTCAAATTCAGATTACAGGCTTGGTCAAAGGACATACCACACAGTGATAGAGAAACTGAATCGATCATGCATGATGTTGGCTCTCTTGAGTCTATCTTGGAGGGGGCCTAGAATGATTGGATCTTTGAAGACCACTCCTCTAAGAAGGATACTCTCATAGTAATGATCCTTAAATAGGAGCGCCTTGTGAGGGAAAAAGCGTGGATCAAATGGCTTGGTGAGGGTGATATGAACACTACCTATTTCCATGATTGTATCAAAGAGAGGAAACACTTTTTTTAGAAAAATATCTTTATGGATGACATTACTTATTTGGATGATAGAGATGTTGTGGGTTTCCTTGATCATTCCTTATTTAAAGATCTTCTTGCTGGAAAAAATCCACAGATGTCTAATGGCTTCCTGGGAGATGATGAGGGGATTCTCGAATTCATTCAAAATCATGTTTCTATCTAGGATAATGAGATGTTGGGGTCCATCCCCGAAGATAAAGAAATATTTGAGGCTATTATGAACCTCAAAGAGGAAAACACACCAGGTCCGGATGGTTTACCAGGTATGTTCTATAGAGACTCTTGATATGTGGTCAAAAATGATTTATCAGAGGACATTCGTGACTTCTTCAGAGGAGGTAGCTTTCCTAGAGTGGAATGTGTCACTACTCTAGTGGTTATTCCCAAAATAAGGAACCCCTATTCCTTTTTTCATTATAGACCGGTCAATATGTGAAACTTCCCCTGCAATGTTTGGAAGAGCATTATCAACTCCAGGATTTTCATTCACCTTCCCCGGTGGGTCTCCATTGAACAAGATGGATTTGTTAAGGGCTACTCTATACAAGGGGATATTGCATTGGCCCAAGAGATGATGAGATATCTCAATACAAAGACCCATGGGTCAAACATAGCCATCAAACTTTCCATGAACAAGGATTTTGATAGGCTTGAATGGAGCTTCATCAACAAGGTAATCTCATGTATGGGTTTCTCCCCCTGGACTGCTGACCTCATTTTTAGATGTTTTAGCTCCTCATGGCTGAATGTTACTTTCATGGGGAAGTTTAATGGTTTCTTTAAGGCAACCCATGGCCAAAGATAGGGTGATCCCCTATCACGAAACCTTTTAATCCTCACACAAGACATACTCGGCCGCCTCATCTATAGTGGCATGAGCAATGGTGGGATCCTACCATTCCGTAGAAGGATGAATCTTCCCCCCATATCCCAACTCATGTTTGCTGACGACACTTTAGTCTTATTGAATTCCAATAAGAGGTCGGTCTGAGGCCTCCTTAGGAATATTGAGGAATATTTCCATTAGAGTGGGAAGGCTATTAACATGCCTAAGAGAAACTTCGTCATCTCTAGTAGATTCTCTTCCAGCTAGGTGTCCTCCTTAGGCCGTATTCTGGATATGCAGAGAGAAAGTTTCCCCATGGATTATCTTGGATCTCCCATTCCCTCAGGCAGACTTCAGATTTGTGATTCTGATCACATCACCAGCAAGATCACTGATCGTATCCTCATTTGGAAGAAGAAATTTATTTCCTTTGGAGGTCGGATTGAGCTAATTACTAGTGTTCTTCTGGACTATCCTCTCCATTCCCTCTCTTCCAAAAAAGTTCCGAAAAAAGTCATCAGAAATATTGAAAACATCTTGTCCTACTTCATCTGGGATTCTGTCGCTGAAAGAATCATCATTGGGTGTCATGGGTGAAGATGGCGAGGCCCATTGGGGAAGGTGGTATCAATGTTCGAAGCCTCGCAGACACTCTTCTCTACAGGAATGCAAAACTGGCTTGGGAAATCCATGAGCGGCATACACTCTGGGGCAGGGTCATGTATAACACTTGTGTAGGTTACCCAGAGATGAATAGAAGCCTCTCATCTACTTTCATGTACATTATCCTTCCCTATTTTACTGCACTGCTTCCTCACACCCACTGGATTATTCGAGGGGGGGAATTGACCTTCTGGAACCACAAGTGGTCTATCACGGTGCTTGGATTTCTGGGATGCCTAGCCACCAAAATTTCATTTAGAGAGGCGAGGAAATACCTGGAATTCCTCAGGGCAGTGCTGAACAATGACCAATAAGGATCCTGTAATCTTATCGAGATCACCTCTGACCGAGACTTGTGCGTTTTTACTCCATCCTCATCAGGGGCCTTCTCTACAAAGGATTATCACAATTACCTTTCTATCCAGGGGAACACTGATTGTTGGAGAGAGGACTGGTTGAAAGAAATTCACACAAAATTCAACTTTTTAACATGGAAGATTAGGAAGAATGCGATCCCCACCGATGAAAACATCAGAAGATGCGGGATCAACCTGGTTTCATGATGCTCTTGCTGCAACAATCAAAAAGAGGAAAGTGTGGCCCAACTTTTCTTCGAGGGTGAATGTGCATGTGACATCTGGTATTTCTTTGGAGAATTCATTTCGTTCACTTCTAGAAATCTGATTGAAGAGTCTTTTCTTTCCCACTGGTTCCATGGCTTAGGTGATAGGGGTTAGGAAAAAATGGCACATTCCATCATTTTGTATGCTGGATGTTGGTGCTTATGGCCGGCCAGAAACAAAGCAAGATTCGAGGGAATCCACTCCTCAGTAAGAGTCATCATCGCTAGAGTCAGAAACCTTCTTCTTGACCTTTCCAGGCTCTCCCACAAATGGCATGAAGCTACATCCCTCGACCTGCTTTCTTCCAGCATCCAAGCCCCTCTCCCTGGTGGATCTTCCTTGCAAGACAAATGGATCTTATGGCTTCCTCCCTTATAGGCCTAAAGCTCAGTACATATGGGTCTTGCATCTCGGGAGTTATGAAAGGTAGTGGGGTTGTCAGTGACACCAGAGGCTTAGTTATCTTGGCATTCACTGGTCACTTTGGATGTGGCTCTTCTCTTTAGGCAGAGGCTCACACCATCCTCACTGGACTTTCCCTCTGCCTTCAGGGAATCTTCTACATCGTTGAATCTGAAACTGATTCTGTCATCCTCCTCAATTCCCTACAAGGAATCGGGACTATTCCCTGGTCGATTTCCTATATCATTAGGAAATGTCAAGGCATGCTTTCCACCAATATTCGAATGATTCACTCATGGAGAGAGGGGAATAAAGTGGTGGATCACCTGAAATCTCTAGTGGCTCATAACCCCGGCGTGTCTTGAATCCATAACCTAATTTTTTTGGGCCCTGAGGGGGTTAACATCATTAGAGGGGATGCCCTTGGTTTTATTACTTTTTCCCTTGCTTCTCTTTGTTCTTCCCTTAATTTTCCTTGTACTTTCCTTCTCCCAATAATAAATAACTAATGGTGATGATGATGAGAATTGTATAACCCATGGAAGAGAAACCGGTTTCATAATCATATTGTCATCATAAACCATTCACATAAATAATAATAATGGGATCCATGGTTTATATCCCCATAAAATCATAAGTTACATCAAAGGATTTCTTCTTAAATGGAGAATGATTTTGAAAGATCTATTGGAACATTTCTTCAGGGAAATAGTCATTCCACATTGAAAAATTATTTTTACGATTTTTTTGAATATCCTTTTATTTGAAAATAAATTTAAAAAATTAGAGAGGAATATTTAAAGAAAATAATAGTCATGATGGCAGGAAATTCTATTACCTGAGGATTACATTCAAAATATTTTGTAAAAATTTAAAAATGGGAAAAAATCTATTTTATAATTCATTTTATGAATCATAAAAATATTTTTTTATTTTTCTTAGAAAATATGGTTTTGGAAGAAAAAATTTTTTCTACTAAAGAGAGAAATAAAAGTGATTTTTCATAAAAAAAATATCCATTATTTTAAGTACCATAGAGTGAAAAATGGTACCATGACTTGAAAATATAATGAATAACCAAAGGATAATAAAATTCATGAGAATTATTGAGAGGTAGATTATAATATTTTACATTGGATACATAATCATAAAAAATCTCGATAAATGATGAGATTGTAACATAAATCCATTACCAATTTGGTAACAATTGAGGAATAATCCTCATGAAAGAGAGATATTAAAATGGATATTTAATCCAAATAATTTTAAGGAGAATAATCATAAAATAAATTAATGTGTATTATATATAGTACATAAAATAAATAAGCGGTGAATACGACAAGTGTCTCATAGAAAATAAAAGTGATACGTAAATCCCTTACTGCTTTAGTAATCTTATGAATTGTAAGCCCTAATAAATCATAAAATCAAATTAATGTTTAAATATAATTAAAATAATTATATTAATGATATAAAATGTCTAAGAATAACTATATACACCACACAAAATAAAAGATTGGTGATTTTTCATGTCTCCAAGAAATAAAAGAGAAACTAGATATCTCTTATCTTAAGTCTTGACTTTCTTTATACATGTTCAAACATCGTATATAATAGATATAAGTTCATTATAAATATATTATAAAACCATAATTATATATATTATACCATTTATGATGTAATTATGACCATTCATTACTAGTTTATTACCAATTTCCTCTTAAAATCATGTTTTGGGTAATAACCGCTTTGTTCTTCATACATGTCGTGATTTTTATTTTCAGTACTCTTAATTTGATCATAGTTACATAATATCTAAAATAATAATGAAATAATTATCATGTTTATAAATAAATTTTATTTTTCATACTGATCATGAAATTTGGATTTGAGAAATGAAATATGTTACGATCATGGAGATAGTAGGTCGTACGTACGCATGAGTAAGATTTTTATTTTTCAATGATCATCATAGAAAGGAGGAAAGTAATATTTTATCATTAAAATTTTCATAATATCATAAATAAAATATTATTTATTTAAATATAATTATACATATCATCCATGTGGTGTGGTGATGAAAATAGATAGTCGCATCGCTTCGTGAAGGCGGTAATCCACCTGTACACGAATGACGTTATCATCTTTTGGTGAGTGAAATTGTAAGAAAAAATGATATATTATATTTTTTAAATAAAAAATATTACTTATTTATCATAAATATTTCATTTATATCACATATATTCATTAACCATATCCTAATTATCTTCAATTTAAAGCATTAGTGAAAAACGAATCACATCGCTTTGTGAGGCGGTAGTCCACCGCACACCCGAGCGATGTATCTTATCCCATAAGGAATAGAAAGTAAATATATATATATGATATAATGAATAAAAAGATATAATTATGTTATAAATATATTATATATAACTTATTTACATCATCATTCCCAATCGTGAGAGGTGGTAAGGAAAATAATAAATTACATTGGTTTGTGAGGCAGTAGTCTTCCATACACATGAATGATGATTTCATAGCCCATTTTAAATAAGTGGGGACGGTTGTATGTCATGAGATTGAAAAAAAAATCTAAGTATATGCAATTTATTGAGGTTATTATATCAGAATATTTTAATAATAATTGAAGGATGTAGATGATGGAATAAAATAAAATTGCTCATTGAAAAACATTACATCTTCTTCAGGTATCCTCTTTAGGTTTGCACCAAATGCCTTTATAGGTTTAATTTATATAAAAAATAAGGATTTTAAGATGAGAGGAATGATTTTGGGAAGTTATTTAGGTACGTATTAGACAAATCAAAAGGTTTTGAAGGTGTGAAGAGAAGATGATATGGGGTGACCTTTTATAAGTGAGGTGAGTGACACACTTATAATTTTTAAAAAGAAAAATGTGTACCCATATTTTTCACATGAAAAAGGGTAAAAAATAGAGTATTATAAATAATTAGACATTATAAGGATAAAATATATCTATAAAATAGATTTTATAAAAGTTTTTAGGCTACTTTATCCATTATATTTTTAGTTTTCCCCCGGTAAACCTATTTTTACCTTAACGGTTGTAAACTTTTTTTTTACTATATTTACTATGAATTATGGTAAAAGATTAAGTTGACCTTATTAGATAAAATAAATTATTCAAATTCAAAATATGAAATCAATTTTTCTAAATTCCATTCATAAAAGTAGAAAATTTTAATTTAAAATTAATCCTGTAGATGTGATAAGAAAACGAGTTTTCAAGGAGAATGTTTTCAAAAAATTTAAGGTTTTATATAAAAAAACAATATGAAAATGATTCAAATGAACTAAATTGGATTAATGTATATATAATTGAACTTATCATAATTTAAAACCAATTTAAAATACAATTTAACTTTATAAATAATCTAAAATAAAATGAAATTTTTAATTAAAATCTAGTATTGTTTACTCACTATGACAAAAATGGGTTTATCCAGCATTAGGTATTTAACAACACTAGCTAAAAACACTATTAAAGACCTCATTTTTTATCACTAAAAAGTTCTATTAAAGGGGGTCTTTAACAATTCAAAAAAAGCACTATTAAAAGGGGACCATTATTAGTGCTTTTTTATAAGCGCTAATAAAATTATACTTCGAAAGAAATAATATTTTATTATAAATAATATATTAATATATAAATATAATATATATATTTTTAAATTATGTTTTAGATTAGGTAAATAGGAATTTACACTTAATATATAAAAAATTTAGTAAAAATGGATTATAAAATAAAAAAAATAATATTTCTAATTAATAATTTGCCTATTATTACTGATAAATATTCATTTAATATAAATTTGAAGATAATAAAAATAAAATATTAATAAAATATTTAAAATTAGTTTAAAATGTAACTCGAACATCAAACGATAATAAAATTTGATTTAGGTGTCCATTTGGGCTCTACCACATATCAAATCGAATCCTACGACATGATCTACACTCTTAGTGACTCAGGTAAACCCATATCACATTTTTTGATGCCAAAAGGCATAGAAGGCCTCTAAAAATGAGTTTTTAATCAGGGTAACCCAATTTTTTAACATTCGATGGGTTTTTATCCTTGATTAAAGGGGTCTTTTTTCCCTTTTTTAGTGGGGAATGAATTTATTCCCTGGTCTTACATTCATACTGACATTATGGTTTTTAAATTTTATCATTTTTTCACAACATAATTTTATTGATAATTAAATATATGCATGTTTTCTTATATTTACTTATAATAAATCACTCATATAAATACATATATCAACATATTTATGTAAAAATATATATTCTAATATATCTAAATAAATACATATTCGAAAAATGTTTTTAAAACAATATCTAACCATTTTTACATTATAAAAATATATTTATAATGTTTATATATAGATATATGTGTGTATTAATAAACAAATATATATTTATATTATATTCTAGTATATGTAAATGAATATACTATAATAATATATTTAAATAAATATAAGTGTATATATATCACACACACATATATTGTAAAATTGTATTTAAAAATAATTATATAAATATATGTAAATATATATGTAAATATATATATAGATAAATGAACATAAATATCATTAATTATACAAAAAAACAACATGGTGTAGTTGTAAAGGCATTCCATCTTCAAAGGAGAGCTACAGAGTTCAAATCCAAGAGGGTACGGGTGAGGCTGGAAATTCACAAAGATATCGATAAAAGGGGTGGTGAGGTGAAAAAAATCTGATAAATGGGGGTGGAGCGATGTTGAAGGAATTGTGGAAGCATTGATAAAGGGGTCGGTCATGCATGGGAGTCTGAAAAAATATAATTATACCCCCATTTACAGAGCTATTAAAGGACATTTTTAACAACACCTTTTTAGCACTATTAAATGGGGCCTTTAATAATGTTTTTTTAGCACTGATAAAAGTTTTGGGATTTTAACTGCACTCCGATTAATATCACTTGTTTTGTGCTAATAAATGTCGATTATAACACAGTTAAAGGACCTTTTTATAGTAGTGACTATTCATTAAAAAGGTAATATTTTTAGAAAATTATTAAAAATTTACCCTAAGATAATTTTGAAATTATGAGTAAAAAAATAAACTTTATTTTTTCAAATAAATTTCTTAAAGTGAAAAAATTAGTTTAAAAACTAATTGTGAAAAAATGTGACAAAATTGTTTTTAAAAAAAATATAGTTTTAAGTGTAAAATTAGATTTATTCTTATTTATCATCTAGAAAACACATAAGAGGAATGTTAAATAGTTTATTGAATATATACTATATTAATTCCATTAAAAAAAATTCACTAAAAGTGGTTTCTTTGATTAATGTGTTATTTTTCATAAAAATAGTTTTCCAAGAAAACATTTCCTTTATTTTCAAATATTTTTTAATTTTAATTTTTAATTAATTAGTCACCAAAGAATTAATTTTATATACATTTCTAAGATATATATTTTCATAATTTTGTTAATCCTATTCATACCCAGTATTTCAACATCTAGGTGATAACTATCATTTAATAATATTTTAATAATCTGACACATTTTTTTTAAATGCAGTGTTGCGTGTAATGAAAGATAAACTTAGTTTTATGTGTAATGAAAAAATATCAAAAAGATTAAATTCATTTGAAAAAAAAATATTTCACAAAATCTAAAGGTATTTCAATAAGTGGGAATGTGGGTATGAAAAAATAATCAAGGTATATTTACATATCTTAAGAAATATCACACCCAATAAAATAATGATTATAAATCATGATTCATGGCATAAGGCTTTAGAATAATATAAGACTTGAGTAACAAGAGTATGAAAACATGAGATGATAGAAATAAGATATGAAAATATAATATGATCATAAGAGTGTGGCATAAACATAAGATTGAAAATCATAACACATGTCAATGATAACCACTAAGAAATATATATCATAATGGACTAGGATAACCACCTATCTATAACATAGTAGACTTGGGATAACCACATAAGTCTCATATTATTTTTTCACATGGGCTTCTCCGGATGACCTCTTCATGGGGAGGGGGTTTCTGGGTGTGGAGGGTTCGAAAAGGCCACTCTTGGAGATTCCCTATCTAAAAGAAGTAATCAATTTTTCACTTGGGATAACCACCCATGTCCTTTCATGATATAATGGGATAAAAAACGTTACATAATTCATTATAGGGATAGAATATAACCACCCATCAAATAATAATAAACTATACATATTTTTCCCACAATAACATGAAAAAATTCTTAATTTCATTATATCATAATTATCCTATGAGAAAGAAATGAGTCCCATAATTATTTACACAAAACATTATCACAATCCATTCAAAGGAAAAGGCTAGATAGTATAATTAACTAATTTCCCAAATGGTGTAGAAAAAGAATTAAATGATATTGTCATAGATGAAAAATAATTTTAATGAACTTTAAGAAGTACTTTGAGAAATAATAAGTAATACCTATTATACCTTTCACTCTCATAGGTGCTTTAATAACCAAAAACATGAAATTTGTTTAAAACCATTTCTTTTTATGGTACTTCAGTTATTAATTTTTTATATCTTCCTAGTAATTCTAATAGAAAATATTAGGGATAAACACAAGCATTTAACTTTGTTTCCAAGGCCATTTATGGGAAATAGAACCGACCACTTGGTGGGAGGCCATCGGTCGACCGTTGGAATTTTTAGTAGCTATTTATTCTTCCCCAAGCCCACTTGCCACCTAGTGGTGTCTGGGTAGTAGTAGGTGCTACTGTTAATCCCACTGGCTAGCTGGTGGGACTTTTCCATAAACAAATATAGCCATTGAAAGTGGTCCCCACTTGTAACACCCCGAACCGATCCATTAGGTCTAAGTTAGTGTTCTACAGGACCTCATTCATGCCCCCCCATACCCATGATGTTGTCTTCTAGTGGTGAGGGCCCACAAGAAATCATGATGAGACTATGCCCTCGGTACCAATAAAACATCATAGCACAAAACATGGATGAAATAAAAATAAATCAATAAATAATGATTAAATAGATAAGAATTAGAGTAGAAACAACATACCTAAAAGATCAACCCACGCAGCATTGGTAAGGAATGTATGGTACATAAAGGATCCAAGGTATAAGGTAAAGCAAGAAAATAAAAGTAGTAATATAAATCTAACCCGAACTCCATTCAACAATGACAAAATTCACCTGCTAAACCTACTCAACTATCCACCCAAACTCCATTTCCCTTTGCTAAATCCATGTTTATAATATCTAAAAGTGCACTGAAATTATCGAGTAGGGTGTGAGTACAAAACTCAATAAGACACCACTAAATATCTTTTACATAAGTTCATAACATTTATACTGGTACATTCTATGAAATTAAACATAATAGATATAAGATGGAATTATATCACACAAGAAGAATACACATGTCGGGTCCTTTGAGACTAGCTCTACCTACTTTGGCACCGTGATGGAAGGAACATCAATTGTCATCCTGACACATATCCCTCGATGGTGTAGTCCAAAATTATGGCTGACACCCCCTTTATGGGTTAGTCCAATGCATTCCGACCTCTTGTATGACACGTCCCTCTAGGGGGTAGTATAATAGGATCCACCTACATGATCAACTGTAGATGATAAATGAACATCACATACTATACAAGATACAAATGATAGATCAAATATCATATCAAATAAAGTAATTATCATATTTATTATAATCCATATTCATGAAACATAAGCATAGGTCATAGGGATACACACACACACACATCATTTGATCAAGAATCATAAATAGTTCTCATGGGGATACACACTCACACCAAAAATAATGCTAAGAACCTATATAAAACAAGTGATAAAATTAAGGGCTTCTTACCTCTAACATTTTGAATCCAAAGTCAGTGTTCATCAATAGATATGTTACCCAAACCATGATTGCACATAAACCAAAACAATTCCTCATGCTAAGAGTTCCTAGAAAAAATTCTAAAAATTCCTAATGATGTTTATAGAAATATATTTAATAGGAAACAAGACAAAGGTAGAAAAATAACAAACCCTAGGTCTAAACTGACCACGATGGTCTTAATGTCTTGTTGAGGGTAGAGAAAATTTATTGTATAAGGAAAAATGAAAAAAGGAAAATAGGTTCCAGCCTCTAATGAGTCTGGATCAATGAGAAACGATCTCAAAACACCATGATTTTATCGCCTAGAAAGGTCATGCCATCCAAACCTAAGTTATTAGGGAATCTAAAAATTATTCTAAAAAGAAGAGGAAATCCCATGAAGGTTGACCAAATCGATTAAAATTTGAAATGAATTAATTAAATTTGTATTTAATACCCCTATTTAAGATCACACACATATCACCTTTGAAATTGAGGATAATGTGGAATAAGGTGAAAATTTTTTCCATTTGACTTCTATATTGATCATTAAAATGGCTTGCACCACGACCTGGCCTCGGTGGTGGTGGTTTTGAGCACAACATCACCCCCATGGATCACCCTACAACATGGATCCTCATACCATGACATTTTTCATCACCACACCCTACAAAATAGGCATGGTGAGGCTACCCAAGCCATAGACTATATGATCCTTCTCTTAGATACATATATTGGACAAGACACTCCCCCTTATAATTTCACACTGAGATAACCTAGGTAAAAAACCACTTCCACTAGGGTGTGGTGTAGGCCATTTTGAACCACAAATATTCAAAACCCAGTTTTCAGTTAAAAAACATCTCCATCACTAATTGAACCCAAGTTCAACCATCACAATGTTCAATAACATTACAAGTGATATGTAAAAACTTACATTAACAACCCATTGAAAACCAGGATGTTACTAATACACCCCTATAATGACTTCTCAACTTGATGAAGTGTCTAAAGAGGTCTGATTGAAAAAATTGGGCCATTAAACCCGAATATATGTCTACTACTCCCATATATATTCCTGGATCATCCCATGCTACCAAAAAAATAGAACAAGAGGAAAACTATTCTCCTCACTAAACCTTCTCGCTTCATTCCACTATCTAAACGGGTTTCTCTACAAAAGATGCTTCTAGATATAGATCAATATCCTCATACTTGAGCACATTCATAGTATTAGGCTCGTAATTCTGAAATTGAGATACATGGAACACATCATGCATGCCTTGATAATATGGTGTAATATTCAACCACTAGGTCATTTTATGGATGTGTTTGACAATATCCAATGGCCCAACATATTATGGTCCTAGTTTCCCTTGTCTCCTTAGATGCATATTCCCCAATAGTGTGTACACCCACAAGAAAACCTTATCATATAAAATGAACTGCAAGGGTCATCTCCTTCAGTTGACATAAGACGACTACCTAATCTGAGTCATAACTAGTCATTTTTGAATTACTTACACAAGTTTTGAGGTCTCTAATACGAAACTCATCCCAATAACTAAAGATTCACCTTCCACATTCTAGTGAAGAGGTGAATGACAAGGACACCCATAAAAATCCTCAAATATAGCCATTTAAATTAAATACTGTAAGCTTTTATTACAAAAGAACTCTACTAGAGCCATGTATTCATCTTAATATCCACTAAAATTTATAATACATGCTCTAATAATATCATTCAACGTTTGGGTTATTCTATCCAATTGCCTATCAGTTTCAGGATGAAAGGTTACACTCATCTTCAACTGGGTACCCATCACCTTCTATAATCCTTGCCAAAACCGTGAGGTAAACTAGAAATATTTTTTAGATACCACACTCAAAGATACTCTATAAAGATGTACAATCTCTCAAATATAGATAATTCTTATCTCATCCACGGGTTCATCTATTGGATTAGTATGAATTGAAACACCTAATTAAATTGATCCACTACCACCCAAATAGTGCCTTGACCCCTCGGTGTTCTAGGAGACCCCATCATGAAGTCTATCATCTCCTCATACCACTTCCACATAGGAACTAGAAGTGGATATAGCTACCATATAGGTATTTTATGCCTATAATTGATCTAACGACATGTCATAAAATGGGAGAAAAATCCTGCATTGTCTCTCTTAATGTCAAGACACAAGAACTACAACAGAATCCCTCTTTTCTCTTCTACATAGGAGTAGTCGTGCGAGTTTCCCCTTCGATGCCCAACCTAGGTCCTTTTGTTCCTCTTTCATCCAAGACATGTTTCCTTCATCACCAATCATGTTGGATCCACAATGGTAAGCTCTCTACTCCTTTTCCTTCCTTCTATAAATTATGTTCCCATATTTTGAGTTATTTTGGTGTGATATAATTTTACCAATGTTAATGGAATTTGATGATTCATAAAATCTCTCCCATTCTGGCTCAATTCAAGGGCCTACACTAGATGAGGATAGTGATGTAGATATAAGGGAGGTAGTATATCTCTTTTCGAACAAATTATAGTGGTTTTATATTATGTTCCATCATTCCATGCACCAAAATCCTCTGATGTCACCTCCTTAAAGTCTAATAAATTAATATGGATGGTATTTTATGATTAGTTTGGTCCTAGATAGAATCGAATCAATATCCTGATTGATTACCTTGACATGAGACACCACTATAGGTGTTCCTTATTTAGAGTCCTAATTTCCCCATTACCTTAAATTGTTTAAACACCTTTTTATGTGCGGTTTCCCTTATAATAAATATATATTAGAACGTGAAATGAATTGTGGAAGATGTTGTCCATGAGTTAGGCCAAATTCTTATTCCATTGTAGAATTGATGGAATTAATTGTTTTGGACAACTTAATTAGTAATATTATAAGTCCAATGTTGTTCCAAATGGTATTAATTGTGATTGCTAAGACATACCTCATACACAAGCTAAGAGAAATACTTGGATCATTTTGGGATGCCTTAGATGGGCTCATTGAGCTTTATAATAATTATTATTTTAATATGGATTGTATATATGCTATGAGAGATACTTCTTATGCCTTGGATATGTTCAACATGTGTTTTCCTTACCTATGTATGAGAAATACTAGTTCTCTAGGGGAGAAACATGGATGGTCTCAATGGATAGATGGTTATACCAGACCATCAGTGATACTTAGTCCCATATGTGAGATACCAAGGATGGGATCAGTGGCTTGTATTCACACCACGTTGGGAGTGATACTTGGGATTCCATTTATGGATTTCTTTAGACAAAGTCCTACAAAATTGAGTATTTATTTTTCTCTGGGTGCTATAATTGGGTTCCTTGACATGGTTCTCCTTAGACATGACTAGGATGCCAATTATTTAAATTAAAAAGATACCTTATTTATAATTCTAATAGAGCAACTTATTAAATTAAAAGGAAGACTCAACAAAGACAAATCACATGCTTAGAATCATTACAAGTAATTATGCCTTATTTATTATGACCCATTATACCTTATATCACACTATCACATGTAACCTTGTTTGGAGACTTCATGAATAGGCTAATGTAGGTAGTGTTGGTCAGGAATCCTGGAGAAACCTAGATGGTCATGTTTTATTTATTTATTGACTTGCATTATTATTATTGGCATGGTGATAATTTTATATGTACATACTAGATTGATCTAGACACTATTGGTGGTGACCTAATAAGTGTTTGGGAAAAATCCATCAAGGTATCATTGAAGCATTTTTGAGGTGATTGTGTTTGTTGACAAAGAGGATCTCCATGTTGTGTTTGTTCACAAAACAGACCACAATGTATAATTTGTTGACAAATGGGGTTTACGTGGTGATTTGTTGGGTTCAAGAGATGTTGTTGGCTATAATTGTTTGATAGAAGAACCCCAGAAAAGGAATGGATGATCTAAATATGGTATAAAAATAGCAGATACAAGGTAGCACCGTTTTCTAGTGTTTTTCAAATTATTGGGCCTGAAAATCCGAAAATAGAGAGATGTGTTTTTGGAAAAGGATGGTGCATGCAAAATTAGAGTGGTGTGCGAAAAATAAAGTGGTGCACAAAATATTAGCATGGTGCATGAAATAGAGGAATGAATTTTTTCACTCAAGAGGTGTTTTGAGATCAGAAGCTTGAAAATTTGGAAAGGCATGAGGCATGTTAAAAATTGGAGCATTATGAGAAATACAGAGTTGCACGAAAGTTGTGATTTTCACGCTCGAAGAGGATTAAATGCTCCATGAGGTTTTTTCACGCAGGGGTTGATTTTTCATATAAATATGAAGTGACCCCCCTCATTTGATGTAGCTTAAGACTTAGAGAGTATCCGAGCTCTCGCACACGAAATTTGAGTACGCAAAGCTGTTGCACATAAACGTCAAGTTTGTGCATAAAATAAGTGTTTGTGCGTAAGGAAAAGGATACACATAAAAGTAGAACATTGAATGTAATTGAGGTTGTTGCGCGTAAAAGGAATTCTTGCATGAAAAGTGAATTTCGTTTAAGAATAGGTAATTGCACGCAAGGCATAGTTAAGGATGCGCGTAAAATGTGGGGTTGACTGGTACACCCGGTGCAAAGTGAGATTCATATGCGGGTGAAAGTTAAACTTCAACAGAGCATCTATAAATAGTTAAAGATGCATATTTCATTAGTGATAATAAAGATACCTACAGGTCTGTAAAATTTTAGTTGATCTTTTGAAGAAGTAGTGATCACACATCAGTTGAGAGATCAACGAGCTTTCATATAGTGAGTGGTTCCTCTTAGAACTTGTAAACAAAAGTGCGCTTATGGTGGATTTGGTACATATGAACATTGTCGATGTATTCTCCTTGGAAATATCCATGTGAGGGTGAACCAAGTAAAAATCCATGTGTCTCGTGCATGATTTAAATTCTTTTTATACTTTACTATGGGAAAGAGAGAGAAGAATTTCCTTAACAGGGAAACAATATCAAGAGGGGCAGTTGTTTTAATCTGTCATACCCTGATTCACCCCTCACTCAGGGTATCTAACCTAGTGGACCTAACAATTGGTATCAGAGGTAAAGGTTAGTATCGGTATTTCTCTCTCAAATAGAGGTCACCAATCATAAAGGGTTTCCATTCTTCGACGGGAACAATTTTTTGCTATGGAATAATCAGAAGCAACACTACTTCAGATCTTTGGGAATCGATGTTTTCACAATCGCAATGCATGAAATAACAACCAATATTAACAGTGGTGCATTATCGGAAGCTGAGAAAAGAGAATTGGATGCCGACACCAAGGGAATTAATGTTTTAGGGGGAGCCCTATAAAATATGATCTATACAAAGGTAATGTCAAGGAGAAAATTGCATGCCATGTGGGAAAAACATTTGAACATATAGGGAGGAGATTAAAAGATCAGAGAAGCAAAGTTGCAAGTGTTGTGGAACAAATATGAAGATCTTAGAATGAACCCGAATGAGTCTATTGATGCATTATTTTATAGGGTAAATGTTGTAGTGGAAGACATGCGAGTTCTGGGTGAATTCATTGAAGACATAATGATTTTGAATCACATCCTCATAAAACTTCCACCTCAATTCAATCCAATGGTTTTAGTATTGGAAGTTAATGATCCGAAAGAGCTGACTCTAGATAACTTGCATTGTACCCTTGTAGCATATGAAATGAAAAATGATGATAATGATGCTATGGAAAAGGGGAAATCCAAAGAGGTAGAATTCAAGGCCTTGAAGAAGCTCATTATTTAAGATACTCAATAATAAGAAGAGACAGATGATGTGATGTCATTACTTTATTCAAATATGTAAAGAGGAAAATTAAATTCTAAAGGGAAACTTCCACTTGCATGATTTCGATGTGGAAAGGTTGGTCATATTGCAACAAGGTGTCCCAAAAAGTTCCAAGATGATGATGATGTTGATGAATTCAAAATTCCCAAGAAGAAGTCTCCAGCCTATGGGAATGGAAAGAAGAAGTTCAAGAGAAATTTCTTTATGAAGAAGAATCTACATTCACAAGAATGTGACAGTTTAGATGAGTCTGAGGTTGAGGAGGTTGTAGAGATAGAGAACAACAAAGATTGTGGAGAAAATACTATGGTAGCAGTTTTTAGTAATACTCAGAAGAAGGAAGAAACTGATATTTATGAAGAAGAAGAAGTTGAGGGAAGAGTTGATATGCAAGATGAGTTAGAGGTTGTGATTGAAGAGATAGATGTTTTGAGATCCAAAAAAAAGAAAGATAACAAAGTAGTTCGTGACGCTAAACTCTATATGCAGTAGTAAGAAGAAGAGAAGTCTGATTTGATGGAAGAAATAACAAAACTCAAGTCATCAAATCAAAGGAATCAGGATTAGTCAGTAACTATAAAATCAATATTGAAGAACATAAAATGGAGATTGATGGCTCGAGAGACAAAATGAAAGATAAAATCAAGCGTATCAATGAACTTGAAGAAGAAGTTGCCGGTTTATGACAAAAAGTTAAGGATCAAGAAAAAATTCTGATTCCCAGCACCTTATCGGGAAATAAGATCATTCAAAAGACTAAAAAGAGGAAAGATGAGACTACTTGTTTAGAAGAAAATAAGAAGCAATCAAGCTCAAATGTTAAGGCTAATTTGGGGCTCGATAAGAAATATAAAGTAGTCAGGATTGAAGTCAAACTGAAATCACCCATTATGAAGATGAAAATTGATGTGGGTACAAAGCAGAATCTGAAAAATTAGAGAACTCAAGGGGCAACTCGAAGTACAAAAGAAACAGACAGGAATGCGACTTTCATCAGGCGATACTGTTGTGGAATGATGGAAAACTCACAAAGTTTGAGTTCTATAGCTATAAGATATCTAAGGGCACAAGAAAAGAGATGGCGAACAACCATAGAATGGTTTTATAGAGCTTATTTTGAAGGACACTATTTTTGGTACGAAGAATTTGTGGACATGGATAGATATTGTACATCAACCATGTAAAGGAATATTCCAATGTTGAATCAAAACATTTCCATGTAGAAGATCAATGAACCAACGTGTGAGTTGAAAATGAAAAATATATTTGCATATTTTCAAGATCAAGCTGGTCTATCATACTCAGAGAAAGATCATAAGTCTCAATTAATTCCGAGTGTGAAGGAAAAATATGGACCAAGAGGAAAAAGGATGAGAAGGAAGTGGTGATAGAAATTTCCCTTAAAGCATCAGATCACTCTGGTGCATGGATCCTTGACAGTGGTTGCACATCTCACATGAAAGGTAATAAGGATCTTGTTATAGGGGTAAAATATGACAAAGTAGGAGTTTTCAAGTTTGTAAATGATGAATTCCTGAATATTATTGGCTTAGGAAAGGACGTGTTTGGTGGAAAAGAGATGAGATGTGCTGATGCCTTAGTAGTAGAAGGCCTCAGTCATAATTTGCTCCGCATCAGTCAACTGTGTGACTCAGTATATTCTATAAGGTTTAATATGAATATATGTATTTTCAAAGGAAGAGATGGGACAATGGTTCTACAGGGAAAAAGAAAAAAGGGAAATATTTACCTGGTAAGTGGAGAATAAGATATGTGATTTCTATTTAGAGAGAAAGAAAACAAGCTATGGCATATATGACTTGGTCATCTATGCCAACCATCCCTGGAAGATCTAGTAAAGTTTGATGCAACAAGAGACCTCCCTAAGCTATTGCACGATCATACACACACGTGTGATTCATGACAATGAGGGAATATAATCAAAAATATGTATAAGGCTAAGGAAAAGAAGTCAAAAAGAGTGCTCGAATTGGTGCACACTGATGTTTGTGGGCCTATCACACCAAGGGAAATTAACGAAAATAGGTACTATGTTTTTTTCATTGATGACTATAGATGAATGGAATGGGTATTTTTTATTTCCCCTAAGTCAGATGTGTTCAGATGTTTAAAATAGTATCGGAGAGAGCGTGAAAGGATGCTTGGATAGAAAATTATGAAGTTTCGTACTAATAATAGTACGTAATTCACAAACAGTCATGTGGAAGACTATCTCGAGAAACACGAGATAAGGCATCATGTTTCTTCAGTAAAAACTTCCCAACATAATGGAGTGGTTGATAGGAGAAACCATATCATCAACAACTTAGCCAGAACGATGATCATTGAAAAAGTCCTACCAGAGAAATTTGGGAAGGTGGCAATTTTGACCTCGGTATACATTTCTAACAGGGCTCTGTTGTGTCCAAAATAAGGGAAGACTCCATACAAGATGTGGTATGGGATGAAACCAATAGTGAAGTACTTTCTAATATTTAAGAGTAAGTGAATTATACTCAACAAAGAAAAACATAGGAAATTTGAGTCATGTGAAGATGAGGGAATATTCCTTGGCTACTCAGGAAAAATCAAAGCATATAAATGCGTTAATAAATGGTTGGAAAAAGTAGTTGAGTGTAATGATTTCACTATTGTGGAAAATGATGAGAAAATTCAACAACACAATGAACAATTTCCTGATGAAAGTGATGAGGAGGAAAGAAACACTAGGGGAGAAGAAGTGGATTCTACTGATTCATTAGAAGATACCGATTATGTGTATGAGGAAGTAAAATCTGTATCAGCAGAAAAGCCAAGAAGTCAAGCTAAAATTGACTGGAAAAATATCATTGGTGATCAGTCAGCTCCACTTCAGAAAAGAAGACTGAAATATCTGCAACATACATCCTTCTTATCTCAAGTAGAGCCTAAATGTTTTCCTGATGCAGTTGAATATGAAAAATTGGATTAGGCTCTGAATGAAGAGCTTGATAAAATTGAAAAGAATCAGACATGAGAGATTTTTTTAAGGCCAGCTGATAAGAACATCATCGGGAATAAATGGTTCTTTTGTAACAAATTGAATGAATGTGGAACAATGATTCAAAACAATGAACGAATAGTGTGAAAAGGGTACTCCCAGATAGGGGGAATTGATGTCGATGAGACATTTGCACCGGTTTCAAGGCTGGAGACAATCAGATTATTCCTAGACATTGCAGTGTAATGAAAGTTCAAGGTGTTCCAGATGGATGTCAAATCTTCATTCTTGAATGGGATTCTAGAGGAAGAAGTGTATATCAAGTAGCCAAATGGTTTTATCAATCACGAGGATGAAAACAATGTTTTTCGGCTGAAGAAGGTGTTATATAGATTGAAACAATCACCGAGAGTATGGTACTCAAGGATTGATCTGCATTTGAAGAAGCATGGTTTCCAACATGGTGGAGTTGATTACAATCCTTATTTCAACAAAAACAGCAATCAAAGGATGATGGTACTAGTTTATGTCGATGACATAAAATTTGGAGGATCAGATGAAGCTCAGTGTAGACAGTTTTCCAAATTGATGAAAAGTGAGTTCACAATGTCAACGATTATATAGATGAAGTTTTCCATGGTTTATAGGTGACACAAGGAAAGAATGTAAAATTAGTTTCTCAATCCAAATATTCCAAGGAGGTTCTGAGAATATTTGGAATGGGAAATTACATGGAAATGAAGACTCTGGTTGCTACAAGGATGAAACTGTCCAAATATGATGAAGGAAAGGCAGTTAATATCACAGAGTATTGGAAAATCATTAGGAGTCTACTATATCTGATACTGAGACAACCTGACATTGTATTTTCTACATGCCAAGAAGTGTGATATCAATGAAATCCCAAGTAAAGCCACATGCTTGCAGTGAAAAGAATACTTTGACATATCAAAGGCACGATGGATTTCGGCTTGATGTATAATAACAAATATCAAACAGATTTATTGGGATATACTGATGCAGATTGGGATGGTTCCGCAGATGATAGGAAATAATCATCAGGATGTGAATTCTATCTTGGTGGCGTATGTATTTCATGGAAAAGCAAGAAGCAGGATTGCATTTCATTAATCATCGCAGAAGCTGAGTATATTTATGCCACACAAGCTTGCACACAATTATTGTGGATGAAGCAACAACTTGATGATATGTGTGTTGAAGTGAAATGTCTGATCAAAATCCTATGTGATAACTCAAGTGCTATAAATCTTAGAAAAAATCTAGTCCATCACTCAGGGACAAAGCACATTGAGATAAAATATCATTTTATTAAGGAGAAAGTGGAGCAAGGGCTAGTGAAGTTGGAGTCTTTTCCTACAGAGCTATATGTTGTAGACATTCTGACCAAGGACATACCCAAGGATGCTTTTGAGAGGCATCGACTAGATCTGGGAGTATATTCAACTCCACACACTTGAAAAAGTGTCGTTGTGGACCCCCTCCTCCTCGAGGTGTGGTGTGTTTTTCTCTACTATTCTAATATGTGTTCCTTCCAATGTCTCAGACACCAAAAAGTGATCGTTGGGTTTGTTTAAAAAGGGGGAGAAATAGTGGCTCCTCAAGGTGGAGAAACTATGGGTAAAGGAAGGGAGAAAATTTCTTAGTCAAAGACATGGTGAGAAGATGACAGGTGGAGCAGTGAGATAGGGGGAGAGCAATGAAATAGGGGGACAGTTTTGAATCTAACGATGATAGACGTGATCTATCAATGAATATATATCATGAAAGATGAGGTCATGATGAAAGTAGAATATTGGTTTTGGAAAAGTTTTAGAAGATATCTAGCTATCACCAATTGGCATCAGTGTGGTATCAACAATGGGTATCCATTCTTCAAATGGTTTCAGTTTGGAAATTGGTATCAGTTGAGTGTCAACAGTTGGTGTTAGAAATGAAGTGATTAATTGATTAACTTTTCATTTACCCTTATTTATCATAGCGAGAATTACTCATGTGGTCTTAGAGTATGTGTTGAGTGAATCCTTGATCGTTATTAGAATCGCAAGAGGCGAATGGTGGAAGTTGTTGGAAGATGATTTAATGAGGTATAAAAGTGCAGAGAGTTGTTTTGAGAAGAGTTTTCAACAAACCCAAAAGGGATATTGTTGGGAAAAATACCCTTAGGGTATCATTGAAACATTTTTGAGGTGATTGTGTTTATTGAAAAAGCAGACCTCCATGTTGTGTTTGTTCACAAAGCCGACCACGATGTATAATTTGTTGACAAAGGGGGTTTACATGGTGATTTGTTGGGTTCAAGAGATGTTGCTGGATATCATTGTTTGATAGAAGAACCCCAACAAAGGAATAGATGATCTGGAGATGGTATAAAAAGAGAAGATACAAGGTAGCGCCGTTTTCCAGTGTTTTCCAAATTATTGGGCATGAAAATCGGAAAAAGGAGAGATGTGTTTTTAGAAAAGGATGGTGCACTGAAAATTAGAGTGGTGCACGAAAAATAAAGTGGTGCGCAAAATATTGGAATGGTGCATGAAATAGAGGAATGAAGTTTTTCACTCAGGAGGTGTTTTGAGATTAGAATCTTGAAAATTGGAAAAGGCATGAGGCATGTGAAAAATTGGAGCATTGCGCGAAATACGACGTAGCACAGAAGTTGTATTTTTCACGCTTTAAGAAGATTACATGCTCCAGGAAGGTTTTTCATGCAGGGGTTTATTTTGCCTATAAATATGAAGTGACCCCCTCATTTGATGTGACTCAAGACATAGAGAGTATCTGAGCTCTTGCATGAAAAATTGGAGTACGCAAAGTTGTTGCGCATAAACGTCATGTTTTCATGTAAAATAAGTGTTTGCATGTACAGAAAAGGATGCACATAAAAGTTGGTCGTTGCATGTAACTGATGTGGTTGCGTATAAAAGGAATTATTATGCAAAAAGTGAATTTTTTGCAAGATTAGGGAATTGCGTGCAAGTCATAGTGAAGGCTATGTGTAAAAAGTGGGGTTTCTTGTTACACCCGGTGAAAAGTGAGATTCATCTCCGAGTGAAAGTTGAACTTCAATTGAGAATCTATCAACAGTTAAAGATACAAATATCATTAGTGATAATGAAAATACCTACAAGTCTGTAAACTGTGAGTGGCTCTTCTGAAGAAGCAGTGAGCACACTTAAGTTGAGAGAGCAGTTAGATTTCTTATAATGAGTGGTTGTAAACCAGAAGGGATAATGAGTCCGCTTCGAACTTGTAAATAGTAGTGCACTTATGTTTGATTTGGTAAATCAGCACATTGTCAGTGTATGTTCTTTGGACGTAGCCCAGTGAGGCTGAAACAAGTAAAAATCAATGTGTCCCGTTTATGATTTAATTTTTGTTTATACATTTCTACGGGAAAGAGAGAGAAAAGATTTTTCTTCACTGCGAAACAATATCAATAGGGGTAGTTGTTTTAATCTTTCATACCCTAATTCACCCCCTCTAATTATATCTAACATAGTGGACCTAACAATAAGTATATCTCACACCTAGATCGGTCCTTTCTTGGTATATGAGAAGAATTCATGACCATAAGTGTAGATAAAGTGAATCAGCTGGATTTTGATGCTTGATTTTCAGTTCTGTGATGTAGTACGAGAGCAGAGGACTGAGCCTATAATTGTGATTTTAATAGAGTCAAATTTTGACCTTTTTTATTTTTGTATAACATGTGGAATATTCTCATCCCGCCTATATTCTCATGTACTCAATTTTGTATACCTACATGATATGATCGATGTCATTATTTATTTATTTATTATTCATCTTCAACCTTTTATTTATTTATCATGGATGATTATTATTTATTATGCTTCTTGTTTAATTCTATCATGCCGCTTATATTTATCATTGCCATTACGATCCACTATGACTCATGAGGGAATAATATTCCCATATACATAGCCTAGTCCCTCACTTCTATTAAGTAGCCACTAACATACGGGGAGGTGTGCTTGAGGTCATGTGGCCAACCGTCTCAGGGTACCACTTAGTGGCTTCTGAGATGGGAAGGTACAACAAATTTGTGGTTTTGTGTTCTTTAACCTTCTTTGGATCACCAAATTTCTTGTGATAAATGGTCTCTTTCACTATTTATTTATACTTGGGTGTTACTATTCTCTTCCATGTCACGGTTTCAATTTCCCACCAATGTTATCTTATATAGAAACCTAGTAATGTGTTATTCTAGATGACCTTCATACCTCCATTTCTATCTGATAAAGAGGATGTTTTATTAACCCCTTTTATGATGCCTGTTTCCAAAAATGTAATTTTCAAAATTAAACCCCCTAATTATTGATATTAAGATTAGATTTTAAGGATGGAATTTATCTAGGGGGCAGAATGTAACACCCCAATATTTTAGAGATGAATAATATATATGATAGCATATATGGAATGAAACACAATTCTTAGAAGAGAATATAAAACTTCAAGATTTCATGATATATTTCTTTTTAAATGAATTCAATATCTTCAATAGCTTGAAATGTACACAACACTGGGTTTGAATGAAACACGATACTCTATTAAAATATTATTATTTAATCATGGCCATTATAACCCAACCATTATGTTGGAGGGCATGAATTGTACTAACTAAATTATGAAAAATATATATTTTACACATGTATAAAATAGATTAAATTTATATATATTTATTATAAGTAAAATAAGAACCATTCGAATGAAAAACACGTTTTCCAAAAAACTGTATTTTTTTCAAAAAGGAGGTCTAGTCGCACATTTCACACATAATTTAAAATTAATTTTTAACAATTTTATATTTTTTTTAAAAAATAAACATCATATTTTAAATCGATATTTAAAAATTATCTTTGTGTGAATTTTTTGAAAGTATTAATTATTTCTATGAAAAGTGAAAATATTGAATTTTAATTGAAAACTGCTTTTTTTGTTTAAATTGTTTATAAAGTTAAATTATGTTTTATTTTTTTAAAGTAACATTAGTTTTATTATATATATATTGTAGTCCAATTTAGATAATTGTAATCATTTTAATATTTAATTTTGACATAAAAACTTTATAAATTTTTGAACATTTTCTCTTTGAAACCCCTCTTTCCCATAGCCTATACAGAAATAATTTTAAATTTAATTATTCCATCTATATGAATGGTATTTGGAGAAATGGATTCTATATTTTGATTAAGTATAATTTAAATTTTACAATAAGTTTAACATAATTCTTTTTACCATAATGATTTGTAAAAATAGTATGAATTTGTTTCTACAGAAAAGTTAAAAACTGAGTTACAAAGGAATTAAAATAAGAAGATAAGGGTTAAAAATGAGCAAAAACTTGTAAAACACAAATTTTATGGACATTTATAGAAATTGTATCTTATATGATCTAGAATTTCCCATTTTATACTTTTTTCATGCAAAAAACAATGGCACACCTTTTTATTTTAAAACATTACGAGTTTTTGTCTCACCTCACTTATAAAAGGCAACCCCTATCCTCACATATTCATACTTAAAAAACCCATTGGTTCATAAAATACTTACCAAAATAATTTACTTAATTTAATATAATTCTAGTATTCATAGTTTGTTTCATAAATACAACCTAATAAACCTTTGGGTTCAAACCAATGAAGTAGTTCAAAGAATATGTAACATCCCTAACCGAGCATTTTATTTTATTTATTCATCCACATACATTAATAATTCTTATAAAATGATGATATAATAACAAAAATATATTCCATATACTAATATTTTATTTTTTAATTAAATAACCTAAATCCATCCCCTCTTCCATCGTATGGGTTATGAATTCATCATTTGTGTGTATGATGGACTACCACCTCATGAACCAATGTCATTCGTTTTCCATCACCACCTTTAATGAATGGATGTAATGATGGATTTAACACATTTATATGATAAATATGATATTATAATACTTATGTAATTATCAAATAACATATAACTTCTTACATTCCATTCCATGAGGGATATGACAACGTTGCTCGTGTGCACAGTGCACTACCGCCTCGCAAAGCAATGTGGTCTGTTTCTCGCTTATGATTTAAATGGGAGGTACTAAGGATAAAAGTTAATAAATGTATGTGATAGTAATGATCTATGTATACTTATATAAAAATAATATTACATATAACTTCTTACTTTATAATCCACTAGAAAACAATAATATCACTCGTGTGTACGTGAGAACTAACAACTCCACATTCTGGTGTGAAATGTTTTTCATTTTATTTCACATTTTATAGTAATAAGGATGAATTTTATTAATAAAAAAGATATATATAAAATAATAATTATTCTGGAAAGTTTGATTAAAATTAATTTTCTATTGTTTCATCAGTCAAGAAAAATGGAAACAACGTTCATGCGTACATACGACATACGGTTTCTATGATCAGTGTAATCCATTTTCAATATCTAAAATTTATAAATTAATATAAATAAATATATAATTAATATATATGATATTTATATCATGTTTGACATTATGGATATTATGTAACTATGATCAAATAAAAAGGACCAAAATTACCAAACCAAAACAAACATGAATGACAAGTAATTATTACATGGAACAATGATTTTTACAAATAATTGTTAATAAATGGGAGATAAAAGAATATAAGTAAACCACATGTGTTATGAGATATATGAGTATTATTTTTTAATATATTTTTAATAAACCCATATTTATTATATAGGAGGTTTGGAAACATATGAAGGATGTCAAACAATGGTTAATGGTTTATCGTTTCACTTTTACTTTAGCGAGACATATAACATATTCACCACTTATTTAATTTTTTTGGTGTATATACTGCCCCATTTATATGTTATATCATGAATATATTTGTCTTAATGGATTTTAATGATTCATTTTATGTCATTTCTTTTATTGTTCATATGATTCATAAGTTACCAATGTGGTATGGGTTTATTTCACAATCTCATCATTATTCAAGATTATTTATGTTTACATCTCCCTTAAGAGAATAATTTGATATTTATATCTTAAAATAAATATATTTTCATTACCTATGGTTATTCAGGAAATTTTTCATGCAATATTACCACCTTTACACTCTTTTTTACATAAAATGGTTGAGAAAGTGTTTTTAATAAAATCTGACTTTATTTCTCTCTTCGGTTGGAAATCCCTTTTCATCAATACCCATGTTTTATAAAAATGTTTTTAAAAATTTAAATATGATTTAATAAATATTTTTTACCACTTTTTACTTTTTAGAAATATTTGTGAAAGGAATCTTAATGTTGTTTTCCAAACAATGCATGTTTGGATTTTAACAAAGTGAATAGAATCTTTGTTTTAATGCGTATGGCATGAACAAAATTTTCCACCATCATGACTAATAAATTTTTTAATGAAAAAATTACAAATTTTAAAAGGTTATTTTCAATGAAATATTTTTTCAATATTTTTTTGAATGTTTTTTTAAATGGTGATCTTCAAAATTCCAAGGTTATTTTTCTCAAAAACATTTTGAAGGATATTTTCATGGTATTTATATTCATAAATGACATTAAAAATATATTTTACATATGATACATTGAGGATATTTTATATAGATACCATACTTATTATTTTATAGGTGGTTTATGATCAGTTTGACTATGGATATACAAATTTATTACCATTCACCAGTTTACACTAGATAATTTAGGATTATGTTTATTGATTAGGGTTAGTATTAATATTTTGTATGTTAGTTTTTCAATATTAATATTTATAATGATTATGTTTCACCCATATCATATAATTAATTCATTAAACATTTTAATTTAAGGGTAGGGAACTAAATTACATAGCTCCTTAATACATCAGTAGGCCTCATAAGACAAATTTGACTAGGTATTTGGTTGAGGCCTTTCCCATTTATGTAAAATGTATTATAATGAGGCCTTGAAAATAAGAATCCTTGGAATGATTCACTGAAGTTATTTTTATGATGTCCAGAATTATGCATTCCCTCATTATGAATTCAATTATTGATATTCCATGTGATTATTCGATTAGTTAGAATATACATGGTTAAGTTTTCAAGATTTTGTGATAATTTATATAGAATTATTTGATTGTAATTTATTCCTTCAATATTATTCTTAAGTTATTGATTAAATGACATGTGTTTCAATTATTCAACCTTCCATATTGATTATCACTTATTTATTCGTAGCTTCCACTGAATGCTAACCCTTACTAAGCATCTGAGCTCACCCCATTATTATGTTTTATTCTCCTTTGGATACCTAGAAGTGTTTTTTATTGATATATAGAGATGAAATATGAGGAATAAAGGATTATAAAAAACACTTTGTGTATTTTATGCTTTAAATTGTAATGATAATTTCATGTATGTATCTAGTTTAAAAAAAACTACTAAACTATTAAATCCATTAGGATATAATTCCTTGTATCCTATTACAATGTAATAAGGTAGACACTAGATCCAAGATATTTGGGTCAGGGTCACTACACATTGTGTGCTCAAGCGAGTATTTGGATATTTAGGTTATATTTTGGATGTTTTGGTGCCCTAGTGTATTGTTTAGTGCACATGGTTTAGGAGAAACCCTACAACACATTGATAGTATAGTGATTTCCAGTTAATTTTATAAAGAATATAATTTATATGCATGATTAAAGTTATATCATGCAACATTTATAGGAAAACATGCAGACTAGGATTTCCTTGGGTCTTAACGTGTAAGAACATGGTTTTTCACTCAGGTATGGATCCTTTAAATTTTGGTCTAATTATTTTTTTGGAACTAATATGGATTCCTAATGAGTTTATAAAGGTTTTGGGGTTGTCCAGGACCTGTTCTTAACTCAAAACCCCAACCGATGGAGGAAAGGTTGTCCATTTGGTTTGAAGAAACTATGTGGAATGGGCTGCACTGTTAGTTTTAACCATGCGTGGCTATAAAACGGGATGGTATAGAGCACACGATTTTCCATAACCATGTGTCAGGGGTCGTATGACCAGGTGAAAACCACATAAAAAATTATAGAGGTGTTTTTCAAGGTTGAAACATGGTTTCCCTAACTTTGTGGGTTCCCCCTTCCTACAACAGATCATGCATGGTTGTCACATAGTTTGGAAAACCATGTGAAGGATGTTTTTGGGTGATTTTATGTTTTTTAACATAAAAAAAAATTAAATCAAATCCTCATTTTTTTATTCTAGTGAAAAACCCCATCCTATTTTCTCTCCTTTGAATCCTAAAATCCATCTAATCTAGGAATTGATCTCCAGCATCTATTCAGGGTCCGATCGAAGCACCATTTCTCTCATTGGATCCACACCGATAAGATCTCAATTCATTTTTAATCTTTATTTATTGTTCTTCCTATCAACTAATATTCTTACATGTAGGCTCATATAACCCATTTTTTGCCCATTGATACATTTTTCAAATATATTCCAATACATGCCAAACTAGAGGCTGATACTGGATGAGGAGAGTTGTACGAGTATGAGGTAGGTGGTTTATAACTCATCCCTCAAGTTTAGTCATTTTATAAATTGTCGTGTGTGCCAACCGTTTTTATTGAGTGTGACCTATTTAATGTTTTTGACTTTATTATAGTCATTATAACTATATTCTAAGGCTCTTGTTATAAATTTAATCTATCATTGGTGGCTACGTCCACAATGCCGACCACCCCATGTAGGGTTCTATTCATAATTGGGATTTTAGAGATTTGACTTGTATGTATGCGTCGCCATTCATGTGTGCCTTAGCTTGAAATTTTTAGTGGTAAGACGTCCTTATTTGAATGAATTTTGTTTTGATAAATGGATAGTACCATGTATTCTTAACACATGACCCACCTAAGGTAAGTGATTCACTTGATTAAACACTATTAAATTGAAATGGAAAGAATAATATATATATATATATAAGACTTGACCTTTTTAAATGTAATTGAGGAACTGAGTTTCACATTCATAGCACACCTTTCGATGATTATGGAATGTAGTGGAGTGAACCATATTAAATGATTATGACTTATATAAACCAATTGGTGGTTTCATTCCCCTTAGCCATGTAACTTGTCTGAAAGGTAATGAAATAGACCAAATGACTAAATAAATGGAATGACTATTGTATATCCAAATTAATTAAATGAGTCAATTATTAGGTTCCTTATATATGGATAATTACATATTTATAGGATTGTTCATACTCAATCTCATCTTGGATTCTCAAGGGAATTCCTTGAGCACTCGTGGATTCCATTCTGATTCAAGGATGCTGGTTGCCAAGGATGAGACCCACCTAGGAACCTGATATTTTTTCTATCAGTGGATGCTCATTATGACTTTGTAGGATCCCTCCTCTACTATTATAGGATGCCTTGGATACACTCCTTGGATCCAGTGTTAGTTATATAGACATGGGGTTTCTCGGATAATCCCTTTGGCCTAGTCACTACTTATCCCATTTTACCTTGTATGTATCCCTTAAACTCGGTTAGATTTACACTATTTTGGAATTCCTTGGATGACACTCCTTGGATTAGACTCTCACCCCTTGTCCAGAATGCAATTAATACTGAGTTGACGACCCTTGAGGTCCAGTTTTTCTTATTTATTACCTTTGATCCTCTTTTATATTATTATTAATATAGGTTGCCTTATTACATCTTGGATCCATCATTATTATTATCATGAGGTGATTTCAGTGTTGGTTATACGTCATGTGAATTATTATAAACTAAAACTTAATTAATTAATGAACTTGTTACATGTTTAGACACCAACTGAGGGCTGAAGTAGGTACTTGGGTATTTATGTTACTGTACTGCTTTACTTTTATATATTCATTCTTTCACACTATTTCAGTTTATATTACACAGACTGTATGCTATAGACTCCATTGGTGGTGGATTACTAAGATTTATCTCACACCCTATCAAAGAACCATTGGTAACCAGGCATACTACATGTATGTAGGTGTTAACAAAGGGATGCATAGGGCTTCAGACACTTGATTGTTCGATTTCTTAGGATGAATATTGTAACAGATGACCAAGCTATGGATCGAGATGCTTGTATAGTTTTTGGATCTATTTTTTATACTTATTTATATCATGTATTTTATAATTATTTATATCCATTTTTTCATATTTATAGAGATATGTCATGTATCATCATTTTGTTATATTTATATCAGTTCCTTTAGTTGTTTATATATTTATTCTACTTCTGTTGCGCCATCTATTTATTTATATTACTTCTGCTACTTACCTTTCTTATTATTTCTCATCCTCTATGCAAAAATTTGGTAATGATGGAATATTCTCCCCACAAAACAAATTAGGTTCTCATTTCTAGTTGGCATACTCTGGTGTTCGGGGAGATGTACTTGATCCTTAGTGACCCACCGGGCTCAAGGCACCTGTCAAGTGGAATCCGGGTCTAGGAAGTCACAAAGTGGTATCAGATCAGTTCCTTTCTTACTTTACTATTTGGAGAAAATATATTGGATATTAGTAACACTTTTAACTTTATCATAAGAAATTATTGGTCATACCTAACCAATGTTTAGGGTAAAAGTTGTGTTTCCTAAATTATAATTGTTGTTCTATTTTTTCCTATTATATTTTATATCATTTCACCATTGGGTGACACACATGAGATGTTATAGTTATTATTATTTTTCTTATTGGGTATTTTATTTTATCCTTGGATAAATGATATAAGGGAAAGTATAATTGTTACATGCATTATCATAGGCACCTATAATTAACATTCTAGGAATGTTACCCTGCCAAATAGGTGAATTTCAATGCCTTCATTTTCCTAGATTACTTGTGATTGTTGAGTGATCCTTGTTTTTATATATAATTTTGTTGTACCTTCTATATGATTAAGTGATTTACAATTTCAATTCATGAGGTGTTATGAGCCCTTGTAGATTGGAATGGGTAATTTACCGAGTTGAGCCATTAGAATAAAATTAAATGAGTGTTATTTTTAGTGATAAGGTGTATGGGCCTTGAGTCACTGGGAATGAATATCCATTCTATACAAACCCTGATATATGAAAATGAGAAAATTAAAACTGTAAAAATGAAGTATAAATTATAAAGTTAAATGGTTTCTAGTAAATGATGAGGCAAGGTATATTTGACCCTTCATTTACTGGAACCTCTGTAATTTATACTCGATAACTTACCAATTCCTAGTCTTCTAAGTGGGTAGTTGGGGTAGAATACCATGAGAATTGATCCCTTTTATTTACATTCATATTCCTCTAGTGTTGATATCTATATGTTTAAATCTTGTTTTGAGGTGTGTGCTTGGAATTTTTAGACCAATGATGCCATGAAGTGCTCATGTAGTGTTCCAGGAGGGTGGAAACAACCATGCTTCAGTTGTTGTGGGACCTGATCTACCAATTTTACCGATAGGATTGCCACCAAAGGAACTGCCTATTGTGATTGATTTGGTAACTGATGGTCATGTTCATGATTGTTTCTTATGTCTGATGTAATCCATCCAAGGTGATCCACCACCTACACCTATGATTACTTATCTGGACCATGAGTTCCAGTAACAATATCCTCTTATCTTCTCGAGGGATAGAGGTCCACATGATTTTTAGTATTTGATAGAGGATACCATTTTTATCTTTGATCAACTATAGACACTTCCAGATAAGAGGGTCAATATTTATACTTACATGCCACGTGATTTGATAAACAACTGGCAGGATGTGATTATCTAGGATGGTCTCTATTAGGGAATGGTATGAGTCGAATTCCAAATTTCTTCTATGAATAATTATTTCATCAGACACTAAGAGATGACCGATCTAAAGAGTTCATGAATCTTTAGTAGGGTTCTATATCAGTCATGGAATATTCAACATGTTTCACTAATTTGTAGTGCATCCCACCGCTTCTAGCCTATGAAAAGATTTCGCATGCTAGATGCTTTGAGGATGGGCTTTAGTATTCCATTCGTACTTAGGTGAAAGTATTTATCCAACCTAGATTCTCTATAATAGTGAATTAGAATCATATCATTGAGTAAAACACGAGTGAGGGTGATAGAACCGGGCATATATGATCAGTTCTGAGGTAGGATAGTAGTTATTATGGTAGCCAAAAGTGATCCCTTAAGGTTTCTTATCAGGACAATGGTGTATATATTACCCATGATGGTATCTCGGTGGTGTTCCATCACTTTGGATGACATAGGATTATGAAGCCTCATGGTGATAGAGACCCTCTGCAATTCTAGGATTGCGGCTGTATGAAGCATATTCAAATATTCTGTTGAACCTTTCTGCTGGCATAAAGTGGAAGAGGTTCCTCACTAGAACCTCCTTCAAGGGTAGGTTATTTTAAGATGAGTTAGGTGGGGAGTTGGAGTATCAATTCTAGGTTTGGATTAGGATGATATTGTAGCTATGTTATCCAGACTCTAGAGCACCAGTATTTCCAGTAGATCGGTTTTGATTGTGGTAGTTTTTATGTTTTACATGGTCATGGACCAGGTCAGTTTCATGTATTAAAGTCGATACTCGAGGATCAGGTTGCATGACTTTTTATAGTATGAGGTGCTATTCTAATAGTCCCCGCTATTATATCTTCTATATTTGATACATGTTATTCACACTCCTTCATATATTTATCTATCATGTAAATTCTCAAGCTGGAAATATAGTATTACTGTGGTGTAATGACCCTTGATACACCATTAGGAGTATGGTTAGAGGGAATACACCAATATAGTTATTTCACCTTAAGGTAGGAAAATACCCCTTCTTGTGGGACCTTTTTTTTTGAGATTAATGGCTTCAATTTTATTCTTGGGATGGATTGTTTGGTCCCATATCACACCTCTATAGACTGTTATCGCCATAGGGTATTTTTTACATCACTAGAGGGAAGTAGTTATCTAGAAAAGGGTGAGTGGGATTTCCAGATTATTAGAGCTATAATAGGTCATATTGGGATAGGTGGAGTGAACACCAATATTTCTAATCTCTTCATAGAGGATCAGGATTTGAATCAGTCTAAATTTACTCCAGTAGTATATTATTTTAGGGACGTCTTTCCCAAATATTTTTTAGATTACCTACTAATAAAGGGGTAGATTTTACAATCTATCTTATTCCAATAGTATCTTGAATGTCCATTCCGCCATATAGGATGGAACCTACCAATCTCTGAGATATCAAGTGATAGTTGGAGGATTTAGAGGCCAAAGATTTTATATTACCTAGTACTTCATCTTGGAGTTAACCCATGCTCTTCTCCAAGAAGATAGATGATACCCTTAATATAGTCATGGATTAAAGATGGTTGAATCAGCTTATGCTCAAGAAACAATATCCACCATCTCGAATATATGATCTTTTTGACTAGCTCCATAGAGATAGGGTGTTCTCTAATATTGACATGAGATCGGGATATCATCAGGTGTGAGTCATGCCATCAGACAAACCCCGTAAAAATTTCCATAGTAGGTATGGTTTGTATGAGTAACCTGTTATGCCATTTGGTTATACAAATGCGCCTACCATTTTCATGGATATGATTAATAGGTTATTCCACCCTTATCTAGATTCCTTTTTCATGGTCTTTGTGGATGACATCTTGGTGTATTCTCACACTCATAGAGACCATGAAAAAAACCTTGAGATCATTTTGATTACAATAAGAGAGAATCATATTTATAAAAATATTGCTAAGTTCCACTTCTAGATCAAAATATTTCACTTCTCGGGTCATATTATCTCATAATCAGGACTCTCTATTGAACCACAAAAGGCGATTGGTGCATTTTCTTAGGAGCATCCCAAAAACATGTTTCATATAAAAAGTTTATCGGGGTTGGATAAATATTACAAGTGTTTCATATAGGACTTACAAAACCTTTCTTCACCTTTTAATAGTCTTAAAAATAAGGGGTTTAAATTATTATGGTCAGAAACGTGTGATAAATTCTTATAGGAGCTGAAATGAAGGCATGTCTCAACACCTATTCGGATTTTTCCAGAGCTTGAAAGATGCTATATCATGTTCTGTGATGAATCAGGCATCAAACCAAGGGAATTAATGATTTAAAATGATAGAGTTATAATATATGGATCTAGTTAGTTTATGCCTCATGAGAGAAATTATTCTATTCATGACCTCGAGCTGACAGAAGTTGTCTATGCCTTACATTGCTGGAGACATTGTCTGTTCGATGAGCACTTTGTGGTGTATACGGAACACAAGAGCCTCAAATATATCTTTACACAGTGTGACTGGAACATCAAATAGTGAATATGGGTTGAATATCTTCAGTCCTTCAATTTTGAGTTTTCATATATGCTTGGAAAGGGAAATTCAGTCTCTGCTGGACTGATCCAGAAAACTTAGACACATGCCATAGAGGAATCCAGTGATGTATAGGAATTGATGGCTGTTTTCTTTGAGCTACATCTAAAGTTTCATTATAGTCATAGGAAATATTATATCTCATCCTTGGCAGTTACTACTTCCCTCTTTGAGAAGTGGAAGAGGAAAAAAATTTCAGAACCTAAGGGCTTGGTTCTCTGTGGGAATATTTTTGGAGAGGACCCACCTTCAGATTGGTATGTGGACAGAGACAAAATCCTGTGCATACATGGGCATGGCTAGGTTCCTACAGATATGAGAGAAGAGTATCATATATGCATTATTAACTAGAGCATGAAGGCTCTATGAGGCTATTCTGTCCCTATAGTATGGGTGCTATGGAAGCACGAGCATGTATAAGATGAGAATTGGGAGAGGGAGGATGACGTAAGTGCCTAGTGGCTAGAGTTATTCTCAGATAGTGTTTCACTACCATTGGAATGTAAACTTAAGGAGGACTTCCTTTAAGGGTAGATGACTATAAGAACCTGGTTTTTCACTCAGGTATAGATCCTTTAGATTTTGGTCAAATTATTATTTTAGGACCTAATACAGGTGCCTAATGAGGTTATAATGATTTCGAGGGGTGTCTAGGACATGTTCAAATCCCAAAACCACAACCGGTGGAGGAAAAAGGCTAGCCGAATGGTTAGAAGAAACTACGTGGGGTATGAATCATGGTTATTTTTAACCATGCATGTCTAGACAATGGGATAGTATAGGGAACACTATTTTCTCTAACTGTGCGCCAGGGGCCGCACAGCCATGCAGAAACTAAAAAAAAATTATAGAGGTATTTTTCACAGTTAGCACATGGTTTCCCTAACCATGTGGCCTAACCATGTAGGTTCCCACTTTTTATAGCAGACTATTCATGGTTGGCACACGGTCTGGAAAACCGTGTAGAAAAAATGTGTGAAGGCCATTTTTGGGTGATTTTACGATATTCCATTAAAACCCTAATTAAATCTAACACTCATTTGGGTTTTCATTCTAGAAAACAACCCCCTACAATTTTACCTCTTTTTAAGACTAAAACCCTTATAATCTAGGAATTGATCTCAATTTTCCATTTAGAGTCTGATTAAAGCATCATTTCTCTTGATAGATCCACATTGATAAGATCATAATTACTTTTTAATGTTTCTTCATTATTCTTCCTATCAGAAACACTTTTTAGAAGAAGGATCATATTCCCCATATTCAAGTAATTAATCCATTTTTCATATCTATTCTAATCTAGGATGAACTAGAGGTTGATATTTGATAAGGATATCCATACGAGTACGAGGTATGTGGTCTATAACTCATCCTTCATGTTTTGTTATTTGATAAATTTCCATGTGTGTTTGTCAAGTTAATCAGGCATGAATAGTTTAATTTATTTTTATTTATTATATTCATTATAACTGTATTCTAAGACTCTTTTTATAAATTTCATCTACTATTGGTGGTTACATCCAAAATCCTAACCACCCCAAATTGGGCGTCATTCATAATTGGGATTTTAGAGATTTGACTGGTATGTCTGTATTGTTGTTCGGGTGTACTTTAGCTTGACCTTGTTAGTGGTAAGCCTTCTTTATTTAAATGGATTTTTTTGATAAATTTATTGTACCATGTATGCTTAACACTTGACCCAACTAAGGTAAGTGCTACACTTGATTAAACACTATTAAATTGAAATGGAAAGTATAATGTATATATAGAACTTTTCCTTGTTAAATTTAATCGAGGAACTCATTTTCACATCCATATCATACCTTTACATGATTATGTAAGGAATATGAGTGAACCATATTAAATGATTATGACTTATATAAACCAATAAAAGGTTTCATTCCCTTTAGACTTGTCACTTGTATGAAAGGCAAGGAAGTAGACCAAATGACTTAACAAATGGCATGATTCTTATATGGCCTAATTAAATAAATGAATCAATTTTTATGTGCCTTGTATAAGGACCATGACATATTTATAAAAGTGTTCAGGCTCGAGCTCTCCTTGGATTCTCAAGGCAATTCTTTGAGCACTCATGGGTGCCATTTTGATTCAAGGAATTCAGTTACCAAGGGTGAGAACCTCCTTGGAACATGATATTTTTCTATCATTGGATGCCTATTATGACATTGTAAGATCCCTCCTTTACTATTATAGGATTCCTTTGATACAATCCTTGGATCCAATATGACTTCTAGGGACATGAGGTTCCTCAGATAATCCCTTGGGCCTAGTCACTACTTATCCCATTTTACCTTGGATGTATTCCTCGGAATTGGTTAGATTTCACTATTGTGGAATGACTTGGATGAAGATCCTTAGATTATACTCTTACCCCTTGTCTAGGCTGTAATTACTACTGAGTTGTCAACCCTTGAGGTCAAGATTTCCTCGTTTATTACCTTCAAACCTCTTCGATATTAATAATAACACACGTTTCCTTATTACATCTCGGAACCTTCATTAGTACTATCATGAGGTGATGTCAGTGATGGTGATACCTCACGTGACTTATTATAATATAGAACTTATTTAATTAATGAACTAGTTACATGTTAAAACACCAACTGAGGGATGAAGTAGGTACTTTCGTATTTACATTACTTTACAGCTTTACAATTATATATGCATTCTTTAACACTATTCTTATTTATGTTATATGGAATGGATGTTATAAACACCATTACTGGTGGCCTACTGATATTTATCTCACACCCTATCCGGGCACCATTGGTACCTGAGCAGACTACATGAATATAGGTGCTGACAAAGGGAAGTGTATTGCTTTAGACACTTGATTGATTGATTTCTTAGGATAGAGCTAGTAGCATACTACCAAGATAGATCTTGGGATTCTTGGATAGTTTTTGGATCCATTTTTTTCTACTTTTTTATAACATGTATTTTCTGCTGCTTTGTATCCATATTTCCCATCTTTATAAAGACATGGAATGTATGATAGGTTTTTGTATATTTCTATCAGTTTATTTAGTTTATTATATCTTTACTCTACTTCTTTTGTTTCATATGTTTAATTATACTTCTTCCTCTATTTACCTTTTTTATTATTGTTTATCTTCTATGATAAACTCTTTTAATGTGGGAATAGGCTCCCCATAGCAACACCTCAGGGCCTCGCTTCAAGTCAACAACCTCTAGTGTTCGGGCATATGTGCTTGAGGCCTAGTGACCCACTAGGAATGGGACACCTGTCAAGTGAAATATGGTTATGAGATATCACACGATGCACTATCACCACATGGTTGTAGACATATCATATGGGACTAAAATTTTTGTTGTAAAGGTGATCTGTATAGTTGGAACCAGGTTTGGATAATTATGCATCCCAACCATGAAATTTTAGTGGACTTGGATAATAAAGGATACATAGTTGGCACATTATTTGGCCAACCGTGTCGTCAAACCATGCAACACTTTAAAAAAGAGAAAATCATTATTTTAATGCCCCAACATTTATGAGGAAAACATCTCCTTTCTTCCCCCCTCTTGTGCATTGATCCACAATACATTCTTCCTTTACTCTCTGATACCACATGGTTTTGAGGTGATTTTAGTGGTGTTATTCAATGATTATAGGTTATTTTCATCCCCTCATTCTTCTTTATTCTTATTCAAGAGGATTTTTTATTTTGTTGATTCTAATTTAGATATTTGAGTGAAAATTTCACTAGAATTTTCTAGAATAAACCTATTATAATGGTATTTTTCTGTGGTTTGGATAAACAACATCCTAAGAAACTATATACAAAATTCCTATATATTTTTGATGGAGGTACATTATTGTATATATTTTTCAATGGTTATAGCCTAAATTAAATTAAATAGATCATGAAATTGGTGTCATGCATTAGGGATTTTCTTTTAGAAGGTGTTAGCAGTATGCTATGGACATTCAGGTGTGTTTGGTAATGGTTTCAGTACTATGAGGTTTACTAGTGATCCTTTAGGTAATTATACTTATTTAATTTAATTTTAATAACTAATTGAAATTTTTTTAATTAATTAAAAATTATTATAATAAATTAAATCAAACATTTTGGGGTGAGTTAAGGCCACTTTTGGATGAAAAATAGTTTGTGGATCTTGTATGGTTGTTGGAAGGGATGTTTAACAATGATTTTAAATGGGAATTTATTTATAATTAAGGTAGGTGGTTCTTTTTCGTATTCCCTATGATATTATGCATGATTCTTATGACATGTGATGTGTGTGGTCTCACCACATCGAGTGATTGATCTATTTAAATTTAATAAATTGTTCATGTAAAATTGAATGCCGAAAAATGAATTCCACAAAGTGACAAGGCCCAAAAATGATCCTTGTTCACTAGCTTAATGCATCAATTTTAAATGGTTGAGGTTATGAGGATAAATGGCTTCCTAGAGATAGTTTATACATTGAGGGGTATGAATTATATGAGGTTAATCAAATGTAGTGTCTCTGGTGTATGTTCCTTAGACCCTCCTTATAGTGGTGAGTATAGGATTAGAATGATACGCCATGTAGTCCATAGGGGAACATATATTTCCTTAGATCCATAGGAAAATTATTATCAAAATATAGTGATTGTTCCTCTACTCTTGATATGTGACCACCCAAGTAGGTGTCCCATTTTTAATGTTGGATGGGTTGGGTATGTGAGGACTGACATAGTAATGGATTGGAGTGTGAGATACGCTTTATACCATCACTATATAATGGTTCCATTATAGATTCTCATATGAGTAAAATGATTCCTTGATCAGACTTTGACAATGATGAAGGATGTTTTTCCCTTTGAGTGATGGGTGTTGACGTGAGATATGTATTGGAGATAATGAAACCCATGAAGAGTGTCTATGTTTGGTGAGACCTAGGGGACCCCAGTGGGTTACCTAGTGATATGTTCACCATATAGAGGGTGTGTGCAGGAAGGGGTAGTGATTATTGGAGGTGTCTTTTTAGAGATATAATATTCTATGTGGGTTGGATATGGTGTGATAGAGTCTGGGCATGCATTATAGAGGCTAAACTTTGTTATGTGGGACAGGTTTTGGTAGAAGTATGACCCTGTAAACCAGTGTTATTTGAGATGGTTTGGGTGATAAACAATAAAAATATAGATGTATTAATATATATATAATTTCATGGATTTAATTCTTTGATTATGCCTTTATTCCTGATATCATTTTGGAATTACTTAGACATATTCCTTTGATTAAGATGTGAGGTGATTTGGAATTAAATGGATATCGTTGCACTTATATGTCAAATGGTTTAGTATACCTATGATATGATCTATAGATTTATATGTTCTATTTATATAGTTTTACTTTTACTTGTTCTATGGAATTGAGGTAGAGGATGAAACCCTCCCAGGTGGACTCTATGATTGATTTTGATTTCTTAGGATGTTCTCCTAGGAATCGGTTGTCGAGAATAATGATTTATAGATTTTTAAGGACATGTTTCAATAAATCGTATATGTGATTGATATTGGTTGGAAGGGTTACATGACATGATAGAACTAGATGAAGGAGGTACAAGTCGATCCTAGGTGTCATGGTAGAAGCCAAGGATCAATAGTGGTTATTATTTTGTCTATTTCACATTGTTTTATTTATATTATGAGAATGTCACATTTGTACACTACATTTACTAGTTATATAACGGATGAAATTGATGGTGCCACATTGGCTTATAATTAAACTATACAAGGGAAGACTTGACACTTTGATACATGATCATGCCATATTTATCATAGGTTCAAATTTGTAAGAGATCCAATATTTAATTAATCGAGTGAGAGATCTCAAAATACATTAAATATTGGGACGATGTGAGGTTGGATTGTGGTAGTAGATCCTTAGTGTATTTTACCCAATTATTTATTTTTATATTCCTTCAACCAGTGGAAGAACATTTTGGGAAGTACAACTATCTACTACCTTTACATTTATCTCAATGTGTTTAGTAATTAATTCCTTTGTGAAGTATAATGTTTCTTATGATGAATCATGTTTGGATTATTTTTATCTATTGATGCACAATTTTAAATGGGTTATAGTCTCCCCATGATAACACCCTAGTCCCCCATTGTTAATCACCAGCCTTGGGCATATAGGGAGGAACACCTGAGGTCATAATTATTCTTGATGAAAATAGTAATGAGTGCTCTCAGTCCAGGTATGTTACAACATTGTACATTTCATCCACACGATAATTGAAATTTTTCTTGGGTAAATTTAAATAATGATAATGATTTGAGGCTTTAAGATATAATTTATATAAAAATAACTTATATTTCCATTTAATCTATAATATATGGATCATCAACTTGTTAGAATAGATCCATTTCTATAACTCTAAATCAAAAATTATCTTTATACATTACCATTAAAATGATTGAATGAAATCAATTATATTTCATCATATTGCCTCAACTGTGAGATTAATAATCTAATATGTGTATTTTATCTCCAACTATAGAATATGATAAATTTTGATATTGATGCAATCTATTTGATACTCTATCATTATAGTTAACATTACACTATGACATTGTGTTTTCTTGTTCATTATATGGCGCATTAAAACAAATTTACACCCATTCATGACTAGTGATTTATAGTCATACACTAAATTATTCAACACAAATGTAACACTATTATTTATAGAGATAAATCATTTGTATATAAATTTTTTACATAAAATATATAAACATATTAAAATTAAAAATACCTTATAACTATTTATTGTATAAGAGTAATCGTTTCACCTCTTATTTCAACTAATAATGAAAAATATTTACTATGAAAAGTATCTCTCCTTATTAAGTGTAATGAATGATGACTTATACATATTATTTATTTGTATTAAATATATAATATAATATAAAATGTTAAACATGTTGGAATTATTACATAAGATATGATATATAGATATTGAAATTACATACATGATATAGTCAATGAACACATCAAAGTTGAACAAGGCTATGTGATGTGCCATATCCAACTCATTAAGGCTAAATGTATCCAATGAATATAACCTATAAATTCCCCAAGTATGTGTATGTGATGTAATAATGGGTTCAATATAGTCAAATTACTCATATTTAGTTCTTATTAGTTGATTACATATAATTATGACATCACCCAAATTCATTGAATAGAAATTTGGATATTATACATCCAAATAACATCTCAAAATGGATCGTTTGAGATGATTCTTAAACCATGCATAAGAAATTGAATTAGACATATGTATTTCAATAAGATATATCAAATTATAAGAAACTCTAGCCATATGAATAACATTATTAGAAATGTATATGTTTAAATGCATCATGAAAGTGAAAAGGGATGGGGTTAATTTTTTCTCTAACTCATATAGAAATATCAATGGTTTTTTATAGTTTTTCGATAAAATATTAATTAAAATTTTATAAATAATAACATTATATAGGAATAAATATAAAATAAATTTCAAATTTGAATTATATTATAGTATATATTAGATATCTCCAAAAATCAATTCACAAAAAATGATATGATAATCAGGAGTTTTAAAATATATTAATTTATGATCTCTTATTTTGATCCATTTCAATTTATTACTTAAATAAATATCTAGTAGATTTAGAGTAAATAGTAATTATATGAATTTTTTATTGACTTTTTAATCACATAACACAGATATGGAGTTTTATAGTTATCATAACTAATGATATTTTCTTAAATTTTAGGTATAATACCCCTTATCTTTAAAGTCGCATCAAGATCTTAAATCATATCTGGTCTTTCCCTTGGAATCTTAAAGAACTAAATGTATTATTTCAGGCATATCTTATTGAATTTATCATCACAAAAGAATAATAATCATTGATGAATAAGATTATTATAACAACAAGGTAAATAATTGGAAAATGAGTTTTTCTTTAATTGTTATCAAATTCTGTAGAAAAATTCATCATACTTGTAAAATTAAAATGAAATTTCCCAATAAAAAATGTGACAACATTTAATTCATTAAGTATTTTAGTTGATGACCTATATTGAGGTTGTATTTATATCCCAAGATAATTTTAAAATATTCAATGTTTTTTATTTGGTTGATTTATTTATAAGAATCATTAATATCTCATGAAAATGAAACCACAAAAAAATTTAAGCCTTATCGAAGATTTATTCTTTATAAAAATAGAAAAATATTGTTTACATTTTTTAATCCAACAAAAAATCATTCCAAAATTTGTATTTTTTTATTTTTCATATAAGTTGATCACAAATTTGAAATTACTCTATCATTGAATAATGATATATATTTATTAAATAATTCCATAGCTACTTTAACTCTTTTATTGAAGGTTCCATATATATATTTATATATCATTTAAAATACTATAATGTCTTAATATGAGTATATTTTGGAAGGTAAATGGTTTTTTCATATACATCCATTGTGGATGTTTATAAAGGTGAATGAAAAAAACTAGGTACCGTGTGAATTAATTATCTTACCAAATAAATTAAAACCATCACATGAAAAACCCGGGCTCACATTACAAACATCAGATAAAAAATCACGTAACCATTAATTAATCATCCACCATGATAATCCATCAGCTGAATGAAAAATTTTATCAGTATTGTTAAACTCAAAACCCTATAATAGAAAGTAAACACAATATCCTAAACTATCACACTCTAAAGATACATTATTCACGAGTATATTTAAATGTTTTATTTCTAAATGCTATATTTTTTTTAATAAAATATTTTTATTGAATTTGGAATATCAAAATTATCTTAGCATGAATCTTTGATATTTTTTTTCAAATATTTAGTTCTTAGTAAAAAAATAAGGTTTTCATCAAACTTGTAAATTTTATGAAATTATCATTATAAAAAAACTACATATATATTTTAAAAAAAACCTTCAAGTAATCAAATAATAATTTTATAAATGATAATAATAATTTTAAAATATTATTTAAATAAATAAATCCTTTGTATATCATTTCTATAACTAATTAAAATTTTACTTCAATAAAAATATTATTTTCATTTATTTCATTGAATCAAGTATTTTGAAGAGAAAATCAGTTTTGGAGTATGTTGAAAGCCTTAATATTCTATTTTTTTATAATAAATAAATTTATATAATTAAAATTGGTATCCAAGGCAATTTTATCTTATATTTAAATTTAAATCCCCAAAACATTACTTTTCTAAAAGATTTTTTAATGCGATTAAGTGAGTTTATTTTAAAATTAACATTGAAATAATTTAAAATTTTTGTTTTATAAAATTATATTCATATTATAAATCAAATGGATAAAATTAATTTTAAGGTTCAATCATACTTGATTCATTAAAATTGATTACTATGGTTAAAAATTAATTACCATGGTAAACGTAAATTTGGGGAAAAGATAAAATTTTAAAATAAAAATCCCTAGAATAATAAAATTTATCAAAAAAGGAGTGGTTGAGGTTATTTTGGACCCAAAATCACAATAACCACTTCTTTTTACATTTTGTTCCCATTGAACCTTGAATAGTAACTTTACATTTTTGAAAATGCAACGGTTACTCCCAAAACCATACTTCCCTTCACTTTTAAAGGGGTAACACTCCCAAAAAATCTAGACTCACCTATTCTTCAAATACATCCTTTATAATATCCCATTTGTATTCTAATAGAACCATATACTACTTTCATAATCTTCTAGTAACCATTAGTTCGTATATATCCTTCATTTCCAAGGTCACTTCCATGGAAAATTCAATTCTGGGACATGAGTATTATCAAACACTTAGCTTTTATTCTTAATTATCATAATTCCAATTTATTCTATCCATAATAATATAATGATATTAGTATCATTTATATATTATAATGTCATTATATTAAGGATATTATCATTCTATATTCATCTATATCAACTATTAAGAAGAATGAAATTGTCGTTCTTATGTATGTGTAGACCACCACCACCATGAGAAACAAAATTAATTTTTCATCACCACCCATAATGGATGGTTACTAGACTTCTTTATCGAGGAAATATTATTTTTATGATATCATTACCGTTCTGTTATGAAAAATTGGTGACCCTATTAATGATATAATCAATAAAACATCTTTTTAAATTAAATCTTATAAAATAAGCATGCTAAGATGATAATATTTTCATGAAATTACATAATATATTAATATAAAATACTTATTCATATAGGTACTTTATAATTATATTATATCAATCCAATAAACACTATTTAATTTCATTATACTTTTGGTTTAATAATATTATAATAAAACAATATCATAATCATTCATTAAATCCTGGTTTGTTCATGTATGGGTCAGTTTACCAACTACTTGGACAATAAAAATGTGCAAATAATGATTTTTTATTCTAGTTATATTATATTAAAATTTAATTCATCAATAAGTAAAACACCCTTAGAATAAAAATAATCACCAAAAAATTATTCTTATCAATTTTATCTTCAAGGAAAAAGAGTTAAAAACTCATGAAAGGAATTTCAAAAATCATAAATAATTATAACACATCTCTAACAGTAACATTAGTTACCTAGAAATTATGAAACTTTTAAGATGAATCGATACATAAACCACTATTATGAAACTAATACAAACAATCAAATTTATAAAAAACCAATGTGGATGATATATAGAATTCATAAAGGTAATGAATAATTATGAATATTATAAATGAAAATTGATATGGGTATGGTTATGAATTAAGTGATTAATATATCTTTTTTTGTGGTATATGAGGTTCAAATATGTTTTTTTAAGTTATGACAAGATTTAAGGGTTTTCCATATCAAATTCCACTCCGTGGGATATTTTTTTTATCCAGAAACTAATTTCCATTATGTGGTGTATATACTACCCATTTGATATTTTTTATAATGAAATTATTTAATTCATGGTATTTAAACATAAATTTTAAGCCCTCTCTTTCAAGATATTTTTACGTAATTGTTACCCAATCCATAAGTGTGATTTTTCTATTTAATTTTCATTTCTGGGACTCATGTAATATTCAATGCATATTTTTTTGCATGGTGCATACATTACTATAGAATACTTTTACCATATTACACTTGGAATATAAGGGATTTACATGTATATATTTTTATCACACCGTCATATTCATTTTATTCAACTGTTACGAAAACCATAGTAAAATTCAATCATTCCTATAAGATATATCACTTTCTATATATGGTTTTGTGGATGAAACTATGAAATAAATTCCCATAGGTGTAATAAACTCAAAAATTATTAGTTGAGCATCAAATCAATGATCAACCTGATGTATGAAATATGGTGCTAATACTATACACATAGAAAGATAATTCTGGTGAATATGCTTGGGAATATTGACGTGATGTTAATGAACCATGAGGAAGTATTTTTATTACTATTTCCTTATCCTCCTACCAATTCATAATATTGATCCCAATTATAATCTTCCATCAATAAATCAATACATTGAAAGTAACCTCATCACAATATTTCTTTGAAAAGTGTACTTCATGTTCCTATGGTGATACCCCATGGATTCTATGTTTATTAATGTGTGTTCACTTAGATATCCATATTATCCTATTAAATGTGGAAGTATTTGATTTCCATATTTCACATCATACAGAATGCTATTTATTCATTCAGTAAGAGGTTACTTAGGGAATGGTATGAAAAGTATTCTTGACTCTTTAGTGAATGCATTGGAATTAATTAGGTGAAGGGTGGGGACTAGAGTTGTACAGTCCATTGATGCATCAATAGGACTCATGAGACAAAAATGTTTGGGTTTTAGTTTATACCTTTCCCCATAAAAGGATAGTTTCTTGGGACTGGGCCTTAACCACATGTTTTGATGCCTAACATTTTTAATTCATTTAGTATGTGATCAATGATTATTTTTATCCATTTTTGATTTATTTTTATGGATATAGAATGCCACCATTTTTAGTGAAATATGGATTCATTTTTTTCATTTATTCAAACAATATAACATATGGCATGATTATGTTAGGAAATATTCTATTGTATGCTACTCCTTACCAAGAATCTGGGCTCAACCATATTTTTTTCCATTCCCCAAGAAACCTAGGGGAGAACATTTAAAATATTTTAGGAATATTATGGAAGGTATAATCATGTTTTTGTGATGTGTTCAGGTTGTATCTTATGTTTTTAAACATTGTGCATGTATATATCTAGTATTCCATGACTATTAAATTATTGGATATTGTGGGAGCACTTTTATTATACATCAATAGTGTAATTTACCTACTGGATTTGGGTTTCTAGAGTGTGGAATGTTACAGTTTGTATTAGAGAAATATTAGTAGGAACCTTAGTGACTATATTTATAGGAACCTAATGAGATATAATAAGTACTATAAAAAACAATCAATATTTCTAGGAAACGCTATAGAAATATAATAAAAATTATATTTTACAATTCAATATCATGGGATAATTATGCGTATTCAATTATAGATATATGGTGACTAGCTGGAGGAATGGGAACTATATAAGCATCCATAGTAAATACAAGGATAATCCTACTGATAATGTTAATGAAGATGGATTTTAGGCTAATAAATTTATAACCATATTAGGCATTTAACCTAGATTATGATAAATAATATTTCCTATAAAGAGTGACCTGCTGATCAACACTATGATGTAACTATTTTATACCACTTCATGTGAAAACATTCTTTAGCATTAATTGGAATAATTAATCCATTGGTAGTTGATCTATAGATCATGCACCTAAATAAGATCACTCTCACATTGGGAATTATTAAAAAGTAAAGGTTCATTGTAGGGATTTATCATTTTAAGATAGAAACAAACCAATAGGGGAAACTAATTCGAAATACTAAAGAAGAAGGTGAGATAAATTTCATGTAATGTGGAACTTTTATTAAGGTATTCTATGAAACATAATTTCATCATGAGAGATGAGAAAAAATTAAATGAAAATTCCTCAATCAAAGACAAAACGATGAGAATGTTTTTTGTTGATTTTGAGGAAAACGTTAAAATGGTTTCTAGATATATTTTGGAAAATGTACATATATAGGAAAGCAAGATTTATCATTTATTTTATGGGTTAAAATAGAGCCTTCATAGGGGGTTAGATTCTTAAACATTTTCCTCTAATACATTTTTTTTGTATTTTCTAAAAATCCACTTTAAGGTTATGTGGGAACTGCACATATCAAAAATAGAAACCAAAAACCATAATATTACAAAATTAAAACCGAACCAACTATAGAGAATTTCAAAATTTAGAATAAAATACCTAGAACCATGGAATTAAAAATTCAAAAACTCCCACAAGCTAGAGCCATGAGCTTCCACCTGCTAAACGTCAGAACCACATCATCCATCAAGCTACCATTCCCATAGAGTCCCCATCATCATCAACCATTTCAGTTGAGTCCCATATCTATCCATCATCATAATGAGAAACAATTTCCGCATTACGATCCTCACTATCATCTTCATCACCATATAAACAGTACATTAGTCGCCAAAGACCATCAAATCACTTTATAGCAGATGAAAAATCCCAGCACTATATCATTGCAAACCAAAAACATCTAAACCACCATAGAGAATTAAATATCATAGAAATGGAATCGTTATGAATGGGATCATTTTCCACCACTATAACAAAACTAAAAACAAGGGGAAGAATACCAAAAATCTGAAACAAACAAATGAATATTTCCATTGGTACCTCAGAAAGAGTAAGAAAAAACAAAACATAAACAAAAAGAAAAACCGAATCAGTTCATGTTGAGAGCACCATCAGTTGCAAAATACCACATCCCAAAACCATTTAGGAACCACCACTCTTAATATGATTAAGATATGAGTTAAGGGACATGAGGTTAGGACAAATATTTGAATGAACTAGGGATATTAACATCGACATCATAGCGAGGCAGAATCCAGTAGCCAAAAACAAGAAAGAGTTAGCACATGAGCACCTGAAAACCAACGACTACTGAACCGCTTAACCAAAAAACCAAAGTTTATCCATCAATCTATATCCTAAATAGATAGGCATTGTGTAAAATGAGGTCATATAAGGGTATCAATATCTAGTGCCTTCAATGGAGACAACCTTCATCAGGACCAATAGATCCACCTTGTGAGATAAACACCAAGAAAAACGCCCCGTCATGAAGGAAGAGGGATGAAAGAGGTGAGAAGAGTAGAATAAAGAAAGTAAAGAAGGAATAAATGGAACATGGGTGCTCTAATAACCCCAAATCAGAGGGTTTTTGGAGAAAACCCTATGATGTTGAGAGAAAAAGGGGGAGATCTGGGAGAGAAGGCCTCCATCGGGACCAACTGACAATTTTTTTTGTTTTTCATACCTTTTCATCATATGAGAATATAGTATAATGAAACATTAAGATATAAAATAATTTCTACATAAAGTATGTATTCATGGTAAATTAGGATATGAAGAGGTCAGATGAGAATAATAGGAAGAAAAATATAGTAAATAGAAAGAAAATAAGGAAGGGATTTCCCATAAGTGATAACTAGGGGATGAAAACCCAAGGGGATTTCAGGAAGGGAAAAGGACTTTTTTATAACCGTGGAAAAAAGGACATCAAGATAAAAAATTTAAGGTAATGGTAAAAGATGTTTATGTTCAATTATTTAACTATAGGAAAAAGGGACATCATACAAACCAATTCCCAAAATGTCATTGGAATTTACCAGAGAAAAGGAAAAATGATAAAGGACAAGCTTATGTGATTACCACATCTAAATTCATAGTTCTTAATGACATGGTGGCTCGTACATTGATCATAGCCTCAAAGTTAGATAATATTTTATTTTATTCCAGATCTTAACACACATTTATATCTTTGATTTTTTCTCTAATTATTATATATTTTACTAGAAACCTAGTAAGGGAGTTAACAATTAAGACACTATATGGGAATCTTATTAAAATAATGTTGTGTGAGATAGTTTTTAATTTAAATTCATGGGCATAAACTAATTTTAAAATTGGTTATTATACCTATGGATCACTTTTATATAATCCTTGATGTTTATTGGATTTCAATGTATAATGAAAAAATTTATTTCCAAGAGAAATAGATTATGATTTGTGACGTTAAGGTGGAATCTCTTATCTTTATAAGGGCAACCTCATTATTTAAATAATATATATATCATCCCATAATATCCTTCCTTAATAAAATTTTAGGGATAATGGATGACAAATAATTATATATAGATAAGGAAGATATCCTAAAAATAGAGGATGCACCTGTGGTATAAAAAATCACTGATGTTTTTTCAAAATAATTACCTTGTAATCCACTAGAGAATGTAGTTATGTTCTCCATTAAACTCATTCCTAATACAAGGAATATATATAAAAATGATTAATTAACAAAACTAGTGGAGTTGGTGGAGTTTAAGACACTATTGAAGGAGTTGAGTGATAATGGATTTATACACCCTAGTTTTTCATGATGGGGAGCTCCTATATTATACATTAACAATAAGGAAAAGTCAATGAGAATGTGTAATGATTATAGGTAAATAAATTCCACTAGTATAAATAATAAAAAAAATGATTTTCCATGAATTTTTAGATTATTTAATAAAATTCAAGGAGTCGAATACTTTTCAATGATTTATCTACACTTAGGTTATTTTTAATTAAGGGTAATGAAGGATGGTATATGAAGGACAGAATTTAGAACAAGGTATAGAAATTATGTATTTATAGTAAATTCTTTTGAATTGATTAGTATAACTTGTTTATTAGTAGAATTAATTAAAAGAGTGTTTAAGGTGTATATCGATAATTATATGGTGGTATTCAATGATGATATACTGATATAATCTAAGATTTATTAAAAGATTTAGATTTAGTTGAAAATAATTTTGGAGACTGATAAGAAAATGGAATTATATATGAAATATATTTGATGTCAATTTTGGATCAATTAAGTTCATTTCTTGGACATATTGTCTCCAAGGGTGTAATATATATTGATCATTCAAAGATAAAGTTTGTCAAAAAATGGACTACACTGATGATAATAACTGAGATTTAAAGTTCCCTAGGCTTATCAAGTTTCTATGAGTGGTTTGTTCAAGATTTTCCCTATTATACAACACATTAACCATGTTAATAGGTAAAATGGTTAAATTTAAAATGAAATAGGGAATGTTAGGAATTTGTTGTATAGATAAAGAGGATACTAATTAACGAATAAATTTTAAAATTAACATCAGGTAAAGAAGGATTTTTAATATATAATGACGCATGAAAGAAATAACTTGGTTTTTTCTTTATCAAAAATGATAGTGTAATTACCTATAAGTTATAGAAATTTAAAATCCATGAATATAACTATCTAACTCATGAAATTGATCTATAAGATATAAAAAATTATTTGAAAATATGGAGACACCGCCACTATGGAGAAAGATTATATATATATAGACCATATGTGTTTTGAATTATATCTTCATATAGATGAAGCATAACATGAGGCATAAATGATTATTGAAACTACTCAAGGACTATGATTTCTCAATATAGTAGGACCCTAAGAAGGAAAACAAGGAGGTGATGCATTGAGTATGTGGAAACATGATTTTTTGACCATGATGAGGATTAAAAAGGTTCCTATATACAGATATCTAATAAATATGGATATAGTTTCATGGAATTATTCTGCACCATACTCTACTATTTATCTAGGATTCCACCACTCTTCTCCCAATTGGATTTTCACTGTGGTTTTCAAGGTGTTTTTGGTTGTGAATTTTGAGAGGTCGATGAAGTTACAGGAGGCATCTCTTATGGTGGCCTCATCCTTATCTTTAGATCCTTGCTAGGATTGATATTCTTCATGGTTGTGAAGATTTTTAGATTTGTAGTCTTTTTTTTGTTATGATTTTATTTGGTATTATGTTATGGGGTTTTTATGGAGGTGATGATGGATTTCAATGGGAGGCTCTCAGCGGTGAACTGGTGTTGAAAATGGGTATGATTTGTGTCAGGGTGCATGATGAGAGGTTTTATGTGGACCGATGTAGCGATGATGATTTTTGTTTGATATTTCAAATTTTAAATTAGGGTGTGTGATTTGAGGTAGTTCACCACCAAAGGTGGTGATCGTGGTTTGATGTTTGATGTTTGATGTTTTAAATTTGAAAAAATTTATGGGGTTTTCTGTGGAAATAGTGATTTTTTTTTTGAAAGGGGACCCATGATTCATTTTTGTAGAAATTTATAAACCATCCTTAGTAAAAAAAATATAATAAATTTACAACAGGATGATGAGGAATTAAAAAGGAGAAATATAATAGTAAATTATGGGGAATTGATATAATTAATCTTTATAGATAGAGTATTGACGTTTGAAAAAAGGTTATGTGTTCAATCCATACAAAAGTTGTAGAGGGAACTACTAGATGAATCTCATAGATAAATTTTTTCTAAACACCATGGTAGTAAAAAGACGTATAGATATTTAATTGAACATTTTTGTCATGACCCATCCCCCAAGGCCTGTGTTGTGACTACCCCAAGCCTGTCTTCCGAAGTCCAGGGGCTGGAGACTAGATCCGAAGGCGTCAACCTGCAAGTGGGAGGCATTTTCCTGAGTAACTGTACGAACACAGATGCCCAAACACATCCCAAAACAATGAAGGGGAAAAAATATACTAAAACAAGACTGAGTAAAAATGTACAGTTCAAAGCGAGTAGGCTAGAATACAAACCTAACAAAATGAATTGAAACAGAAAAGTAAAAAAAAGAGCTCTGATGGCCATCCGTGGAAAACCCCACCTGATCATAAGAGTAGTGAAGCTACTGGAAGATAAAGTAGTATATCCTACCCATCCAGTCCTACTCGGGCCCACCTAGTCCTAGGCCACCAAGTCCACTGTTGTAGCGTCCTTCAGTCCCGTCCCCATGAGCTCCTCTGTAGAAATGTTGATCTTCCACTCCAACAAAAACACGTTCGGCCAAATCCCATGCATGGGTGAGTATAAAAATACTCAATAGGGAACCCAAGTCAAAAAAGAAATACCACACAAAAATCCTCAAGGTAAATCATGAAGTACAAGACAACTCTCACCATGTATATTCTTTGGTAGTGATAATAGCTTCATCAGTCATTTCATTGAACTCCTCGAATGCTGGAGAACTCCTCCTCTATGGAGTATTGTGGGCCTTCTGACTTATAGATATACACTTACCACTAACCTTGGACCATTATGGTACTCATCCCAGATGGGTACCCGGGGTATATTTGGTCACACAGAGCCGCTCCCCACCGTGGGCTTTCCGATTCACACAGAGCTGCTTCCCACCTTGGCCGAACAAAGGTACTCCTCTTGTTGAGTATCATGGGTCTGCTGAGTCATACAGAGCCGCTCCCCACTGTGGGTATACCCGGTCACACTAAGCTGCTTCCCACTGGGCTGTCATCGTGCATCTATCATGTCTCAGCCAACCGCAAGGTTCCATATGTATCATACATTGGAGAACCGATCCTCAAGCCATTATTAGCATCTCAACATCCTTTAAAGTCACCAAAAAGCATTCCAAAATATCTGCCCCATCAAGAGGGTCCCTACTACGCAAATGGCTCGTCAATCAGACGAGCGGTTTTCATGATACAAGTGTTTTAGTAACTAGGGGACTAGTTGTGATGGGCCCCGGTCCACCCCATCCAACCCGGCCTAGGGGTCCCACATACCCTAGTTAAATTAAACGGACTCAACCTAACCTGGTTCATGTCAGGATCGGTCCGGTCTGGCCTGGCCAATGGGCCATGCCCAATAAGCCTCATTTGACCCAGCCCAGTGTGGCCAATGGTCCAGCCTGCCAGGTCGCTCAGCGACCCGATCTAGTTTGGTCAGGCCCGTCGGTGTGGGTTTAGCCCACTAGGCTAGCGGCGCGGTCTTACAACACTAGCCCCGTCCGCCAGGGGGAAGATCGGTGGTCCAACGCCCCACCAGGATGCGACAATTGGTCACCTCAGGTCTCCTCTGCTCTGTAGGACGCTGCGAGGCCTCCTCCTCCAGCCGCAGTTGACAGACCGCAACTCATCCAGCTGAACTGGGTGGCCCGGACGCATGCCACCCCCTTCACGTTTCACCTGCATGGTGCCACGACTCCTGCCGCTACAACTGGTTGGTCGCGACCTCCTGCCGCCGTCCTCCAGCACTACTGGTGAGGTCCGGCCACCTCCATTGCTATTGTGGCACTAGGTGGTGTCGCGTCAACGACACCTTCTGTGGGCCACTATGGTTTCTCTAGTGGCCCCTTTCTCGATCCGTCTAGGCCTATGGGCCTCTCGATTCACTTATATCCCTGTTCATTCCCCAAAATTGAATTGTGACCACTTAAGGGATGCATCCACTAAGAACGCACGAGCGGAGGCCCACGAGCCTTGTTCGTGTCAGCCCAAGCCCTCTACATTAGGGGTTTAAATCAAGTGGAAGTTCAAGGATTCTAGTGTAACCATTTCATGAAATTTTGTAATCCTGGATGATAAATCCCCAAGAAATGTAACCCTCCCACGTAAACGCATGAATCTCGGATCAACTTGTTCGTGAGTTGGTCCATGTTCATAATTTATAGAAGAATAGAAGATCGGGGAAGAACTTTGAATTAAAAAACAAACCCCTACCTCTTTGACATCTGATTCTGAAGAATTTGTCCTCTAGAATTCAAGGTGTCGATGTCGTCACTTCAATCTCCATTCTTTGAGGTTCATTAAAGTTGGTAATGTATCGCAGATGTTCTTTTTCATTCTTCGTTGGAGTGGAAATTTTCCGGAGTTTCATCAAAGAATCCTTAATGTTTTAATTCTCCATCCACCTATTCATTAGACAATAAAAAGGAAATCATGTCATAGTGTTTCAGTTATGCTGTGACAGTGCATCATTACACTATTTCTTTTATAAAACATCATTACTGTTACACTTTTTTTTATTTCATCGTTACACTATGTGATATGATCCAATAATGAGCCTCATTAATGCACCCAGTTTCCACACCACAACATCACCATCTACCACTCAATGGATGAGAAATAATATAAAATAACATTTTAAGTTATTTTATTATTTTTCTCTAAAAGTACGAAAATAAATTTTTCCATTCGGCCCTTTCCAACTGAAGTTAAGTCCATTCTAGGTGAATCCCAGTGTTATCAGTTCAATGATGTCCTAAGATTTTTGATCTGAGCACCAGTTTAAAATCTAGAAAATTACACTCGTGCATTTACAGAACGTACCTTAAGAAAGTTCAAAATTATATTTCGGGCTCTCTAGGACTTGGAATCACGTTCCATCGGAGTGCGTAATCTCTGAATAATTCAGTATAATTAAAAAAAATTACATAGAATTTATGAGACATTAATTTATCCTCACTTTTAGGCTTTATGTCTCCAAAATCCAAAACAAAATCTAATCAAATAGATGGGGTTACTAAGAAAAAATATGAGCATCTCTCTCCAATGTGTTCTCTTGGAGATTCCCATGTTTCCACCAAAATCTCACTAGAGGAATCGACCATCCATATAGGACCCGCTCTTGTCGATCCTCTATCTCCATCAAGAACTACACAAATGTCTCCCCATCATCAATATCCAGATCACCCTAATCAATGACATGCGATGGATCATGCATGTACCTCCTCAGTTGTGACACGTGGAAACAATTATATACCCATTGCATCTATGAGGGGAGAGCTAGGAGGTACACCACCTCGCCAACTACGCTAATTATCTGAAAGGGTCCGATGAACCTCAGAGATATCTGGCCTCCCCATCCAAATCACTGTAATCATTATTGAGGTGAGACCCAAATGAACACATGGTCTACCTCCTCAAACTACAAGGGTCTTCGTCTCTAATCAGTATAAGACTTCTGCCTACTCTGTGTAGTACTTGTATTCTCTTGGATGATCTGCACCTTCTCGGTGGTATCCTGTACCAAGTCCAGACCCATGAGTGCCAACTCCCCTAAGTATGTCCAGCATAAGGGTGATCTACATGTCTGATCATACAAGGCCTTGAACGGTGTCATGACAATTGGGGAGTGGTATATTTTGTTGTACATAAACTCCACCAGTGGTAGGTGGTACTCCCAACTATGACCAAAGTCAAGTACACAAGCACGAATCATATCCTCCAGGGTCTGTATGGTCTATTACATCTAACTATCCATTTGGGGATGAAAAGATATGCTCAAATGTAGCTATGTCTTGACCACCTTCTGTAATCCCTTCCAAAACTAGGATGTAAAGCGGGCTTCAAGATCTAATACGATCGTCAACGGTATCTCATTAAGCCACACTATATCATAGATGTAGATCCGTCCTAATCTTTCTATCGGTCCCTGCTTCCGGCTGGGTAGGAAGTGAGCCGACTGGGTGAGTCATTCAACAATCACCCAAATAGAATCATGGCCTTTGGACATACGTGGTAACCCCATAACAAAGTCCATTGAGATACCATCTCACTTCCACTCCAGTACCTCAAGTGGCTAGCCCAAGCCAGATAGAACCTAATGCTCGGCCTTCACATGCTGAAAATTGAGCCATCACAAAATGAACTCAGCCACCGCTTTCCTCATCCTCGGCCACTAGTACTAACGTTGGAGGTCCTGGTACATCTTCGCCACTCCAAGATTTACCACAAAAGGGGATGTATGGAACTCCCTCAACAAATCCTCCCACAATGTCACCGGTACTACGATGAGCCCTCTTAAAAGGATGACGTGCTCCCCACCTATCAAAAATCAATCAGGAGCATGTCCTGAGGATATCTGAGCACGTCGGGCCTCACAGTCATCACCCTGAAGATGTGCCTCTCTAACTTGTTGTAAGAGTGGGAGAGTGACAACCATAGACTGGAAGTATGCGTCTCCATAACTATCCACTATGGATATCTTCATCAAGGATAACTGATCCATCGCCTCACTTAGCAGCTGTAAACTAGACCTCCCACTGAGTGAGTCTGCCACCATGTTCTCTTTCCAATGTGTATAGACTATCTCAAAGTCACAGTCATAGAGGAACTCTAGACATCTTCAATATCTCAAGTTCAGGTCCTTTTATGAGAAGATACACCAGATACTCTTGTGGTCAGAGTACATAGTAAACCGTTCAACCATCAAGTAGTACCGTTGGATATTTAGGGAAAAGTCCACTGTTACTAACTCCATGTCATGGGTTTCATAGTTCTTCTTATGCCACCTCAATTGTTATGAGATGTAAGTGATCACTACTCTCTCCTGCATCAGGACACAACCTAGTCCGGTCTCTGATGCACTTTTGTAAACTACATACCCAACACCATCATCTGGTAGTCTCAATATGGGGGCACTAGTTAGTCTCTTCCTCAACACATGGAAACTATGTTGGAATTTTTATATCAACACAAAAGGTTGTCCCTTTCATGTCACGGCTAATAAGAATGCCACTAATTTGGAAAATTTTGGTATGAACCTCCGATAGTGACCAATCAACTCCAAGAAGCTCCGCACCTCAGTCACACTCCTGGGTGGCTCCAAAACAAGAACTAATTCTATCTTCACTGGATCTACCTCAACTCCAGCCTCTGAGATAACGTGTCCCAGAATGCAGACCTCACGAATCTAGAACTATAAATTCACGAGAATAACATAATGTTGGTTCTCTCAGATTGTATCTATGACTATCCATAGGTGTGTAGTGTGATCCTCCTCCAATGAAGAGTATAACCATATGTCATCAATGGAGACCATGAAGAACCAGTTACGGTATGGCTAGAATATCCTATTCATGAGGCCCATGAACACTTCTGGGGTATTTGTTACACCGAAAGGCATCACCAGGAACTCATAGTTTCTATACTGTCACCTGAAGGTTGTATTCGATAAATCTTCATCGTGTACCTAAAGCTCATGATAGCCTGATCTGAGATCTATCTTTGAGAACCACTTCTCTCCCTTCATCTAATCGAAGAGGTCATTAATTCTGGGTAGTGGATACTTGTTCTTCATAGTCACCTGGTTCAGGCACCAGAATTCCATGTATAACCTCAAACTCCCATATTAATTCTTAGAATAAAGCACCATGGTTGCCCATTGTGAAATGATGGGCCTTACAAACCCCTTCTCTTGCAAGTCCTCTAGCTGTACACTCAGCCTGTGAAGCTCTACGGGAGACATCCGATATGCCGGTGTAGATATCAGTGCCATCTTGGGGTATAAGTCGATGAAAAAGTCTACCTTTCTCTAAGGAGGTAGTATTGGAACATCCTTAGGAAAAACATCCTAGTACTCATCCACCACTATAGGAAAGATCAAACTTCTCTCATCCACTACACCGAGGGTGAGGCTATCCAACTGGTGAGTAATCGACTACCCCCTCCTCGGAGGGAGTCTGTCTTATGCTGCAAGGGTTTCCTTCTTTCATTTGAAGAAAAACATGGTCCTATCACCATGAACACAATGCATTGTATTCCTAAAACAGTCGATCTAACCATGGAATATGGATAACCAATCCATACCCAAGATGACGTCGTAAGGCCTCGATGCTGCTACTAGGAGATCCAAACCGAATCTATTACCTCCTAGAGTGAGATCACACTACTAGAACTAGTGTGTAATTGTCTAGTCATCTTTTTAGGAGTATCTAGCCGTAATGATCGAGCCTAAAGTTCCACTAGAATCTCCGAGCTCCAAATGAGAGACGTGGAAAAGAGTGACTAGGACTTGTGTCTATAAGTACTGCAGCTAGGGTGGAGAAGATACAAATAATACCTCATATCATCCCTGGAACGCCATGGTCATAAGATTTTACTTCTTGGAGCTGATCTCACCCATGTCCACCTACTCCCTGAGGTTGGGGTAGACCACTTGGGGGTGGTGGTGGTAACACCTCAAACCGTAGCCCACCGCATGCCACTCGGCCAGATCCCCTACCACGTCCTCCACCCTGCGGACCTCCTCCCTTGAACTGTTGTCACTGGCTTAGATCCCCCTCAACCTTCATATGGTAATTTGTATGGAGGGTCAGGAAGTCATGTTCCATCTGTCCCTACCCGCCTCACGCGAAGCACTTCCTAGCTCCCTATTGGCTCCCCCGGGACTTAGAGCCTCGCCCTACCGACCCTAAGTCCTAGGGTCAACCTATAAAAGTCCTAGCCCTCTTCGGTCCACATGTATGTTGTCTACTATATAATGAAGACTCCACTGCCTGGGGTCTGATGGCAGATTTATATATCGGCACCTGCTCTTCCAATAAGCTCTCTATAAGAAGGTATCACTCTAGCACCCCGTCCGGGGTAGGGATGCTGAGAGAGAACACTGATGCCCTGATACCCCACCTATGTCCCTTCTTGAAGAATCAATCCTTAAAGAAAAATTCCCACACCATGTATGTAGAGTAGAATGAAATATTCTTGAACCTCGTAGAGTACTCAACCACCGTCATGCTTCCCTACTGAAGGTGAAGTCGCTCCTGAATGCGCAAAGAGCGCAAGGTCACTGAAACAAACTCCTCCTGAAAAAGCCGCTCGAAGTGTGACCAAGCGAGGGTTTCCTGATCATGTGTCAGGGTGGTCAAGATCCAACATCTCCATACTAAGCCCTGCAGAAGACTGGCTACCAAGATTTCCATCTGGTCAGGCAGTGTCCTCATTAAGCGGAAGACCCGGGTCACAACCTCCAACTAGTCCTCACCAGCTGTTGGGTTCTGTATGTAGCATGTTTGGGAGAACCACTCCTCAAGAAAATCTTCATATCTCAACATCCATTATATTAACCACAAAGAATTCCAAAAGATATCCCTCATCAATAGGGTCCCAACACCACAAATGAAATGTCAATAGGACACACAATTTGCATGATACAAGCATTTTAGTATCCAGGGGGCCGGTTGTGACGGGGCCTGGTCCGACATGGTCGGACCGACCTTCCCAAACCGGCCGTGGATCCCACATACCCCTGTTAAATTAGACGGACTTGATGTGAACTGGTTCGGGTCGGGGTCGGTCTGGTCTGGGTTAGCCAATGGGCCAAGCCCAATAAGCCTCATTGTTCCTTGCCCGATTTTGCCAGGTGTCCAACCCACCGGGTGGCCCTATGACCCTGCCTAGTTTGGTCTGACCAGAAGGGTGTGGGTCTGGCCTTTCGGTGAGGGTCTGGCTTACTGGGTGTAGGTCTGGTCCGCTAGGATGCTAGTCCGACCATTTGTACGGGGGTTGTGTCCCACCATCTCTAGCCCGTTCTGCCAGGGGGCAGACAGGTGGTGCACCGCCCGATCAGGACGCAGAAACTGGCCGCGTTTGGTCTCCTCTGCCCCACGGGACGCTGCAGGGCCTCCTCCTACAGTCTCAATTGAAGGAATGCAACTCGTCTAGCCAAACTGGGTGGCGTAGACGTTGGGCTCCCCCTTTACACGTCGCCTTCAATGCACCGCGACTCCCGCCACCGCGACCGGTTGGCTGCTACCTCTTGCCACTGTGGCGCACCGACGAGCGCGTGCCATCCTCCAACCTGGAAGACAAGGGTCGACCACCTCATATACTGTCGTGGTGCCAGGTGGACCCTCCCCCTTCACGCGGCTAGCATGGGTCAGCTGATTCCACTGGTTTCCAGCGCTGCCCTGCTGGTCATGTCGCGCCGACGTCACCTTCTACGAGCCATCAGGTTTGCTCCAGTGGTCCTTTTTTCGATCCGTCTGCGCCTACGAACCTCTCAAGTTTCCTCCATCCCTTCTCAGGCCTGAGAATCGAATTTTCGCCACTTCTATAATGCATCGACCAAGAACACATGAGCGGAAGCACCCAGGCCTTGTTCATGTAGGCTCGGGCCCTTTGTGTTAGAGGTTTAAATCAAGGGGGAGGTTCATGGATTATAGTTCCACCATTTCATGAATGTTATGAATCCTATATGATAACTCATAAATAAAATTCACCCTCCCATGTAAATGCACAAATCAAAGATCATCTTGTTTGTTAGTTGGTCCGTGTTTGTTATTTTTAGAAAAAGAGAAGAGCGAGGAAGAACTTTGAAATAAAAAACAAACCCCTACCTCTTTGATGTCCGATGCCAAAGTATTCATCCTCGAGAATTCAAGGTGTCGATGTTGTCACTTACAAATCCGTTCTTAAAGGTTTGTAAAATTCAGTGAAGTCTCACTGACGTTCTTTATCATTCTTCATTGGAGTGAAAATTTGATGGAGTTTCATCAGAGAGTCCTCTAAGTTTTAATTCACAATCCACCATGGAATTAGATAATAAAAAGGAAATCCTATCACTATGGTTCAGTTACACTGTGACCTTGTGTCATTACTCTATTTCATTTATGAAATAACTTCGCTGTTACGCTTCCTTTATTTCATCATTGCGCTGTGTGATACATGCCATTAATGAGCCACATTAATGCACCATGTTGCTGAACCGCAACATCACCATCCGCCGTTCAATGGATGAGGAAGAATATAAAATAACATTTTTAGTAATTTTATTATTTTTTTCCAAAATTCAGAAAATAAACTTTTCCATTCAGCCCTTGTTGGCCAAAGATATGTCCAATCTAGGAGAATCCCTATGTTTTGAGTTCAACGGTGTCGTCGGATTTTCAATCCTAGCACTGGTTCAAATGATAGAAAATCTCACTCGCACGTTTACTGAATGTACCTTAAAAAAGATAAAAATTCCATTTCAGGCTCTCTGGGCCTCAGAATCAAGTACCTTCAGAGTGCGGGGTCTCAGAATAATTCCATTTAATTTAAAAAAAATTACACAGAATTTCTGAGACATTTTGATTTTTTGTGGGATGGAATGAATCAGGAAACTATGGATTACCTATCCATATTCCTAGTTTGTATATAAAACCCTGATATTTTTATGAAATATATTTTTAAATAATATTATATCTTTCATTGCACAGTATACCATGTCAAGCTTTCACTACACGCAAAACTGACTTATCTTGGGTTACACACAACACTGAGTTTCTATGAAATATCATTTTATTATTACAATTATTTAAACAGTAAAATTATATTCTAGTTGTTAAAATAGAGAGTATGAGAAGGATTAAATGAATAATTAAATTTTGTTTTACACATAATTATTTGAAAAATAACTTATAAATGAATGTAAAATGATTAAAAAAATAAAAGGAATTTTTTTTTGAAAAACAATTTAAATGTGAACATGTATGTTTTATACCAATAAATAAAAACACAAATATTGTTGGATTATATAAATGATATAAATATATATAATATTAAATATAGTTTTTAGAATTCATATTATGTGTTTCTTAGACATGATATAAGATAAATCCAATTTTACGCATAATAGAAGCATTTTTCTAAGAAGGTAGTTTTGCTTCCTTTTTATGGCACACTTGTTAAAATCTATTTTTTTACACTTTTATAAATTTTATTTGATAAAATAAACTTATTCTTTAAAAAATTAATATCAAAATTTACTCTAGTTGAATTTTTGGTATTTCTCTACAATAATTCATCTTTCGATGAATAGTGAAAATATTGATTTTTATTAAAAACTGTATTTTCTATAAAATATTTACATGTTAAAATTATGTTTTGGATTAGTTTTAAATTTTAATTAGTTCATTTTAATCTATTTTTTTTAAATTATATTATCCATGAAATTATTATAAAAATATTTTTATGTTTTAAAAGGGAATGTTTTCAAAAACTGGTTTTTCGTGGCGTTTTACTGGTTTTATTTTAAATTAAATTCTACAAATTATTTGTTTTAAATTTTTAAAATGGATTCAAAATTTAGATTCAGAAGGTCCAAATTTATTAAATAGTCCCCTTTAATTTTATGATAATATGCATAGTAACCTTGGTAAATTCTGTTACCATGGTAAACAATAAATTGAATAGTTTAGGTTAAAATAAAATTATAAAGACTATAAAATGACTCTAACACATGATAAAATATTATTGGATGAATAAACTTAGACCCTTAACACAAAATATCAAAATAAATTTATTTAACAGACTCTTATACATGAAAATGACTTATATAATATTTAAATCAAAGAAATTCACAAAATGTTACTTTCATTGTCTTTAATATCCCTTATGTATCCACATGGGAAAAAAGTTAGGTTATGAATGAATATAATAATAAATTTGTAACTTAATAATTTTTTTTTCATGATATTGATATTTTATTTTTTGTGTCACTTAGATGAAATTATAGTATTTAGAATATTTTATTAAATAAAAACATAAAGATGTCACATTCATGTTTTAAGTGTATATAATTTTATTTATATAGGGTTAAACAAAAGCTATATTCGACTATTAACATTCTTCTTAAATATATAAGATCTATTTTTTCATGTTATTTTATTTTTATTTTTTATGGAACAAATAAATATATAAAAATAATTACACAACACTAATGTAGTAATTATTTTATGAAGGAAAATATAAAATAAATGTTACTAAAAATATTAAAATAAATAAAATTTTAGATAATTAATGTTGTCAAGTAATTTTATTGTTAACCTTTACCCCATAGAGATATAATAAAATAATTTTTTCAAGTTAACATTTTATCTTGATATTTTTCATAGTCTAAGTAATGAATAGTGTCAAAATTTACACTAATGATATTTAATAAAAACAATATTTTATTAAATTATTTAAAAATAATAAAAAAAATTTAATAATTAATAAAAAAGATTATAATATGGTCTAAAATGTTAAAAAATTTTAATTTATGGTTTAATTTAAATCACGTAAGTAAAATTTACATCATTAAAATATAGAAAATTTTGTTACCTTAGTTAAAATTAAAATAGTTTAACTACGGGTTAATCATAATGATAAAGTTTAAAATAATAAAAAAAATCCCATAAAATCTATTCATTAATGATATTATAGCCTTATATTATCTTTTATTCAAATAAATATAAATTTTAAGGTATTTTAATTGAGATTGACTTTATTATAAATTAATATTTTTTTAAATTCCAAAAGTGCCCTCACCTCAATTATAAAAGAGAACCTCCTCTCTCAATTATCCACATACCATTGATCCTTAGAGCTTGAACATCCCCTAAAAATTTATATTCTCAACTTCTATATACACATTCTAAAAGTTCTGGTATTCTCTTAAGTCCAATCCTAGTGTGCCTAAGATGATATCTAAGTTAAGTCCTACAAGGAAGATGTAATCATCTTTACCGACTCTTCAAATATTATTTCTTATTCTAATTCTTCTTCATGAATTGTTTCTATTATAAAGTAATAAATCTAGTATTAAATATTTTATGATATGTTGTTATTATTATTAAATAATCATATTCCTCCTTTTATCCATCCTATGAAAAACGAACGTACTACGTGTGCGTACGTACGACTTACCATCTCCACGCCATGGTGTAATCTATTTTTCATTACTACATTACCTGGATGGATATAAATATATATATAATATATATATATATATAAATTATAACATGATATTGATTTTGGAACAAAATACATACCATCAAATTCCTTACCCTTTTACCATTTAGGGAATGATACCATCGCTCAGGCGTCCACAAGACCCATCGTCTCCACGGCGTGATGTGATTCTTTTCCCATATTCACCATTCAATAATGATTATATAAATACCTATAATGAATAGAAATGATATATATTACCTTAATATAATTCTATAAATGATGTAACTATATCCTATATAAAAGAATTGAGACTTATATGACAAAACATGCATAGAAAAATGAAGAAGTTAACACCCGAAAGAAGCGTAATAATGAAATATTATTAACAAATGGGTGCTAGTATGACCATATATGATATAATAAATATTAATATGACTATTTAAAATCTTAATAACATTATTTAATCAATTATTCAGGATTTTAAAATATGTATGAATGAAATCAGATGTAATGTAAGGGTTAAATTCACAATCTCATTTTATTTGGGATTGTTTATATGTATGTATCTACCGAAGAATATTTATCTTTAATTTCCATGTTTCTTAAATTTTTTTCCAAAACACTTTTTACTATTCTTTTTTAATTTTTAAATTCATTTTTACCCATGTGTTACTTTTTACTAATCAGTTTGAAAGGAGTCTTTTTTTCATTTTCCTAACAAGGTAATTTGTGACTTTCCAGCAAAAGTACAAGAAGAATGTTTTTTTAAATTATAAAGCATGATTTTTTTAGAATTTCATGATGCCTCCATTAATTAAATATTACTTTACAATCTTAAAATTTTATTTTCAAATCAAATTTTCTGTTTTAAAAATTGGGTGTAATTTTAAGAAAAGAAAATTTTTTCAAAATAAAAAGTATATTTTCCTCAAGAATTAATTTCATGTGATATCTCAAAATTATTTTCCATCTATGATAACATTATTTGATGTTACTTATGTTTTAATAGGGATATTTTTAAAGGATACTATCCCCATTATTCCTATGGTTGGTTTATTTTCATTATGTAATGATTACTATTAACCCCATTTCTTTTCAATGGGATATGTTGTTATTGAATGATGTTTTTGAAACCCATTTCTTTTTATGGATTAAGATTCAATGAATAAATTATGTTCTTGTTAAGCACATATGTATGGTTTTTATTATGTGAGGGGTGGTACCTATATATACCTTTAATGCAAAGGTTAAATATTTATATCTTATTATATATATATGATTGGAATATAAAATGATCTATGTTCAATAATAAAGGGTATTAACGAGAAGTAAACCTAGTTCAGTAACACAAATATGGAATGGGGAGTGAACCCAGTTCAGTAAGGAAATTTTTCCACTACAATGTTACTGGAAATTACCCTTGACTAATATTTAAATGATTTTCTATGCCTATGTGTATTGAAAAATTTCATGTCTTATGTTATGATCTCATGAAATATTTTCTATGTTTTATTTTATGGAAATTTATGATTTTTTCACGACCTAATATCATGATATTTGATATAAAATATTTGGTTTTCATATGTTTGGTCTATATAATTATGCTTTATGATTATGTTTACCCTTACTAAGCATCTGATATCACCCTTTTCATATGTTTATTTTACCCAGGTTATAAATAAAGGTTTTGGGTAGGAGTACTAAAGGAGAAGACCCTAACGAGTGACGTTTAATATCTCTCACCAAACTAGAATAATGTGTTCCAAGTTTACAATGGTGATAAACTATTATGGTACCTAGGTTTTTGTTTGTATAATGTAATGAATATTCATCTAAAAAGATGTAATTTCCATTTAAAAAATCCTAGGTTCTTATAGTTGGTATCAGAGAAAAGGTTTAGTCAACCTTTAGAAACTAGGATGAGAAAAATTTAGTGAGATCCGTAGAGATATTTATAAGGATATTTCTAGGTATGTATATAAGGATAATTATAAGTATACATTATAAAACAATAGTTTTCATAATTATCATGAATAACCTAGGATTAAACATAAGGTTTCATAGATTGAAATATTATAAGTAATTTCCCTTGATTATGTGGTTATACCATTATGATTAGTGTTACTCATGCTATACTTTATGGTTTTAATAAATGGTGGGAACTAGATGGAACTGGGTTAATGTTGAATGTGATGAAAACATTTCTGATGAGCAGTCAAATGGGATGATCACTAGAGTGAATAACATTTTGATCAGGCTTATTCAGTTTTCCCAGAACTTGATTAAAAATATGTACCTTAATCAACTCTCAGACTCACACAGGGAGAGCAGGAGTGTGTTTATTGAGAATTATGGCAATGTATACCAAGGAGGAAAGAATATTTAGTTTCCATTGTGTCATGAATTTGGGAAAAAATTATCAAATAAATGTCTTATAGGAATAAGAAGATGTTTTGATAATGGAAAATAAGGACACAAAGAAAGTAACTGCAAAAGGAAAATGAAAAGTTCAATTAATGCAATGGATGTGAATATTGGCCTCCCTAAGTTACTATCAACCGATGAATTCTTTAAATGTGGAATGAATGGATATTATGAAAATTTAGGTCATAATTTTAAATATCATGAATAGAATTAATAAGGTGGTACAAGTAATGGTGTTATCACTACTGATGATGAGACTACATGTGGAATGTGAAAGGAAAGAGGTATTGTATAATAATATAAGGTAGTCTTGTTAATGACATAAGTATGAAGTGAAATAATTGAAGTGTTTTTGTATTTGGATTCAAAAATTATGTTATATAAATTTACGTTTTTCGCTTAGGATTTACAAGAGTATGTTGAATGGTTTCGATAGAATAGAAAAGCGATTTAATGGAAATGTGATATTTTGGAAAACACATGATTAAGGGAAGGATAACCCTTAATATGTCAATGATGTTGGGATTATGAAATTAAGATATGTTTGATTATAAATGGGATAATGTTAATGAATTTGGGATTGATAATATGAAAATATGGTTTATGATATCATAGACTGAGTTTATAGAAATTTTGGATTTATGGTATGAGGAAAGAGTTAATTTTTGAAATCATTCATGTTTTTACTGATACTTTATTATAATTCGGGTTATTACCTTATTTTAAGAGAAGATATGATAATGGTCCTCCCATGTTTGGTATGTGACAATTAAGTGCTACATCATATTTTTGAGGGATAATGGCTAGGTTTAGTGGCATTATTTCAAAAGTATTGGATTTTAATCTTTTGGAAGGATCATAAAGGAAACCATTTATGAAATTTTTTACATTGAATTTTGTGGTTTTAGAGATTATAGTATTATCTCTCCATATGAGGATATATGTGTATTGAATAATATATATTAACCTTCTTGTTTTGATATTAATTAAAGATATATGTAAGGACCTATCATTCTATTTATGAATATCATGATCTACTAATTATTCATGAATGAAAAATTTTCCTTCATTTCTTATAATACAAGTTGAAGTGGAAATTGATCAAAGAGAAATGAAAGGATGAGATTGTGCTCATGAAAATTCTTTAACTATAGGGAAAAGATCTTGAAACCAAAAATGTTATCCTAGTACGTTTTTTTTGATGAATCAAATGGTCCCTTAGAACATCATAGATTTATGGCTTTGTGATTGTTAACTATCTCCAAACCATGTTATATATCACTCCCCCTAAGAACATGATAGCTAAATTTTTCTTCCATTTGGAACCCTAGTCATGAGTTACACTGGTTAACTGTCACGAACCCCTTCCATGAAAGATGCCCCTCCTGAGCTGGCAATGGTGAAAGGGAGATAATGACCCCTGAGTCCCACCTCTAGTAGGCCCCAGGGTGGCGACTAGAACCAAGGGTATGAGTTTTCACAAATATGGGAGGCATTTCCATTTTATTATTTAAGATCAGGAAAAAGGATGAGTCAAACACCAAAAGAAAAAGGAACAAGTAAAAGAAAATAAAACCCAAACCAATCCCACATGCATGTTTAAAAAATTTTGAACCTAGGTACAAGTACATGGAAGCTCAAAAGTACAATACCAAATGAAACAAGAGTACAAAAATTGCAACAAATCCAACTGTCCCGACTAGTAGGGTCCTGCACAACCCTGGTAGTCCTTTTAGAAACCTAAAATTAAACGTAGGGTGAGCATACAAGTATACTCAGTAGGGAAACCTAAATCTCTCGTGCACAGGTGAGGATACATCGTAATGTCCCGTGAGAACAACAGAAGAAATCAACCTAACATGGAAATATATCCACCCAACCCCACCAGCCACACTCACCAAAAACACATAACAACATGTAGTAGTATATAATAACAAGAGTATTGGGTTCCTCGCACCATTTACCACTAGTTAACTTCTCTTACTAACGGTGAACGTCCTGATGCTACCACACTCTTCCCGCCCACACACACCTGGGCCTCAAGAACCACAATCACACCCCCGCCCGCACACACCTCGGCCTCACAACCGCACATCCCACCCGCACAAACCTGGGCCTCACAACCACACATCCCGCCCGCACACACCTGGGCCTCACATCCCACCCGCACACACCTGGGCCTCACAACCACACATCCCACCCGCACACACCTAGGTCTCATCCCGAAGATTCTTGGAAATAGTAAACCTGCCCGAAGAGTCTTGGGCTAATACCACCCCAATCGAAACCTACCTGAAGAGTCTTGGGTGTAAGGTCACCTCAAGCCATCATAGCCTATGGAAGAAGGAGCAAGAAGGAGCTAGTAACTATGGGGAAAACACCCTCTCCCATGAAATGGGAGTGTTTGGAACTAAGTTCTAAACATGGGTGGGGTGAGACAAAACATAAAGATGCAGATATATATATGTATACCAAACACATAGCCCAACCTATGGCTTCTAAACAGAGAAACCGAGAACGTGCATCAGCACTGCTACTAATAAGCTTGTATACGACAAACAACCACAACCCCATTTAGGTTTTGAAGTTTCATCAGTAATAGATTATTAGTTCCTTAACTACAGGGAAACTATCAAGAGTTTCATAGAACAAAATCCCTTCCAACCACAATCAAGTTAGATAAAACACAAGCAACAGAACCCAACCTTTTATCATCAATCAAACCCCATCGATTTTTCATGCGTTCATTAACTTTCCCCACTGTTCATTTATCAACATTCCACTTTGTTTTAATAACACAACGCATTGTTGTAGCCCTAATGCCACCATAACCACATCTCCACCACCATATCACATAACAAGGCTCATGCAACATCATCGCCCCTTTAATATCATTTATCGCAGCCCCGCTTCCCATCCTATTCGTAACAATCCAGGATCCACCCCCCTTTCACACACCACGTAACCAACCAACACCCACATGTTCATTATTCCATTTTGTTCAACCGGGGTGATCAAACCCGGGTTCCGGATTTTAAATCAGCCGTCTTTACGTGATTAAACGAATTCCACATTCCACAAATTTCCATCCACAAAAGGTCTAGAAAGATAGGGCAGCATTTAATTGTGCAAAAAAAGGCCCCCAATGACCATGATTTTCAGTAGGCATAATCCTATTCAATTCAAAACATAATATAACATGATATAAATAATGTAACTGCATTCAAAATATTCACATCCCCGTTATACAAGAAAGTTATTATGTTTATTAAACCGGTTCAAATTTGTTTCATGTAAACAAGAGGGCATCCACCCCATATGATGCACAATTTAGAGAGATGAAGGTAATATCCTTACCTCAACAGGTTCTGATCATAACTCTCCCTCGGATCAGCTTTAGAAGACGTCCGTCAGCGTCCGTCGCTTCTGTCAAAACCCGAAAAAACCTCCTCGGGTGGAAGCTGGGAAGGAAAGTCTGAAGGGAAAGCAACAGATCCAAGCTCAGAAGTTCTGCCTCGTCGTAATGATCCTGTGGCCTCTGACGTATCGTAAATCGGATCTCGGATGGAAAAGTTATGGAAGAAATGATCTTTGGAGTCTCTCGGGAGAGCTCTGCTCGAAGGAAAGGGAAGGAGAGGAGTGATTTGAAAAGTAGGAGCGGCCCCCTCTTTTTATAGGTGCAAAAAACTAAAGTACATGATGTGTACTTTCTAGTACACTACGTGTACTCGTCCATTTCAGACGGTCTCTATGCGGCTTCCAACACGGCCTTTATTGCGGAACACGATCGCTGACGGGTCAACACACGGTTTGAGGGTAACACGTACACGGGGAGGAACTACACGGATTGTAGTATGGGCTACACGGCATGTACTCAATTATTTCACGTGGCAAGGAAACGACCTCAACACAGCACATGACCGTTGAAAGGTCAACACACTGTTTGAGGGTAACACGTACACGAGGATGAACGACATGGCGTGTAGTATGGGCTACACGGCGTGTACTCATTTATTTCACACGGCAAGGACACGTCCTCAATACCCAGAAAGGTGGTACATGGCGTGTACTCACACTACATGGCATGTAGTTACAAAATTTTGAAAGGTGTGTGAAAAGTCCATTCTACCCTCCAGAACACTTCATGACCCTCTTTTCGACAATGGAATGGGTCAGAGAGGTCTAGCCCATTACATCAGATACCTATTAAAACCTTCTTGTCCCCAAGAATTAAGAAACCAACCCAGAGGAACCCAACAAGATACCTGTTAGGGCTCTAATTATAACAGGAACCCAACCAGCAACCCTAATCATATGTGTTAAGAATTCCCTCTCATGTGTCGAGATATTATCCACTTTAGGCGGCACAGACTCCCCTGCACGGGTTCAATAGCATCCGTATTAATGCGTATCTATTAAGAATTGGGTCTTCCCACTTCCATATATTAGGATTTTTCAACTTACACTGCCCCAAACACTGTACAACCAACACACTGTCCGAACACGTGGCTTGGGGAAATTCCTTCTTCCATGTTGAGATATTATCCGCTTTATGCGGCACTAACTCGCCCGCACGGGTTCAATATCATCCGCATTAATGAGTCTCGATTAAGTAGATGGTTTTTTCCTTTCCCACATGTCCGGACACATTACACACTTCCAAAGAACAAGGAAACCAAATGTCTCACAACCAACAAGCCAAGCATTCCTTATATCAAAGGTACAAAGCATAACATCAAAACAAGGCTCAGAAAAACAAAGAAAACGACAATTCAAAACAACTCTGTGTACTGAGAGTGCATCTAATCCTCTTGCTCCCATGTTCTCTCATCGAGGCCACCATGCCTACACAACACACGAACCAAGGAGATGGATCATCCACAGAGCATCCTCTCTTTACGATCCTCGATTCTGACTGGTCGTTCCTAGAACTTCGCGTCGTCTCCCATATCTAACTCTCCCCAGTTGATAACTTGAGATTCATCGTGTATGTTCCGATGAAGCTGGGAGACGTGGAAGACGTCATGAACCTTCTCCAATTGAGGTGGCAGAGCCAGCTGATATGTGTAGGATCTAAATAGTGATGTAGATGCTCAATTTACAAGAGGGGGGTGAATTGTAAACTTTAAAAATTCCTTTGGAACCTTTAATGTTAGTTAGGAATAACTATGTTTTACTTAAGAAAAAGAAATAGCTATGTTTAACAAAGTTAAACTTAAGCAAATTCACAACACCTCTAATACAAAATGAATACATGGAAAGAGATTCCGAAAGTAGGTTCCGGAAATATGGTTCCAGAAATTAAAACTTAACAAAAGATTAAAATATGAGAATCTACATTAAAGCGTATAGAATCTAAATGAAACAGAGTACAAGTAAGAAAGTATAAGAAAGTTATACTTTCCTTACAATACAAAATGCAGTAGAAATAAACAAGTAGCAAAACTACATGTAACAAGATATAAGTCTTTTAACCCAAAGAGAAGGGTATCCTACAACCTTGGATAAAGGTACCTTGATTTATACTTTCAAGTAAGTCTGTCTTACCCACACCAGGGTAATCCCTTGATACGAAGATCAGAGTCTCTGTCTTGCTATCCCCACAGGCCCTCAACTTCAAGGTAGTTGGCAACCTCTGTCTTCCTCAGCAAGGAAGCCCTCGAACTTCAAGGTAGTCGTCACCCATGTCTTCCTATCCTCGGAAGTCCTCGAATGTAATCACCAACATTCGGTGTCACACGAAGCAAAAACTGAACGAACGGTTCAGTACAGACAGGGCATAAAAAGCTTCCTCTCTCTAGAAATCACCTTAGCAGCGTGTGGTCTCTAGATAGATCAACATCATTGTCTATATTCTTGAGCGCTTTCAAATGAGATCCTATTTATAGGTAAGGTCAGCCTCCGTCCCAACGGTCATATTTTCTTTAAAAATCAGAGGTACCTATACACGTGTAACATAGCCAATGATTAGTTTTATAACAGAATAGACGACATCGTTTTATAACAAAACAAGTGTAACAGAATGTACGACACCGTTTAAAATCTAACTCAAAAGTTCGGAATGAATGTTCGGAGTGTAAAAAATATTTTTTCGGAGTCTAAACAAATACGGAGTGTATAAAACAAAGATGACCAGATTCTGTTAAATAGATGAATTCGGAATGAGAATTTGGAATGAGAATTCAGCATCAGAATTCGTAATGAGAATTCTTTGTCGAACTTCATAAGGATTCACATCCTGAATCCGATGTAGAACTTAATTAGAGTTCGTATCCGGAGTTCGGAATGAAACTTTATCATAGTTCCCATCTGGATTTTGGAGTGTAACTTTATTACAGTTCTTGTTCAGAATTCGGATCCTAAAATAGAATTCTTCATATCAAGATTTTAAACAATTCCGAGAATATAGAAATGAATCTGAATATTATACTTAGGAAAAATATGAATGAAAATATGATAAGGATAATTTTTCTTAGAAAAGCGATTTTCCTTATAAAAGCGACTTTCCTTATAAAATCAATTTTCCTTATAAAAGAAATTTTTCTTATAAAAGCGATTTTCGTAAAGATAAGGTGTTTTTGATTTTCAAAACAAGAAGGAATGGAAAAGTCATAAGGAAAACCTTATTGACTCAACAATCTCCCCCTTTTTGGAAATCACAAACATCCTTGAAAAAGAAATTCTAAGAAGAAAGAAAACATTAAGGCTTAACTCCCTTTACTTTAAGGATATTTATGAATATGACTAACTCCCCCTTAGGATTTGAAACTCTAAGGATCGTATTCTAGATTTCCGGAGTGACATTTGATTACGAATTAGAAAGTCTTATTTGATGAAAAACTCCCCCTTAGATAATCTATTATTAGAGTTCTTTTTTCCTTGAGGATCTCTTCCTTCTCCCCCTTTGTGATTTTCAAAAAGAATTCGAGGGAATGGAAAATATAACAAAGTACCTGAAAAAATAGTAGCAACAACAAAAGAAACGGGAAAGAACAAATTTTCATTAAGTTTGAAAGGCTCAACAACAAAGAAATTTAGATACAACTAAAGATCGGATCTGTCTATTTTGGATCTATTTCCTTCTCCATGAGACCCTTAAGAATAGTCTTTATCTTCTTTAATTCATTATAATCTTCTTCAGGTTTCTTCTCTAACACAACAATTCTTGAATTTTGGGCTTCAATCTTTTCTTACTGGGCATGAATATTTTCTTCTTGAAATTTAATCTTTTCTTTCTGAGCCTTAAATTTCTCTTCAAACTCAATCTGATAATCCCTTTCAAACATCCAGTTTTGAGAAACGGAATTCAGTTTCCCATTCAGATATCTGACTTCTTGAATCCAGAAGTTCTTTTCATCTGTTAGCTTCTCTTCAAAGGAAGAAGTCAGCTCATTTATCTTCCTTTCCTCAGTTTCAAAATCATATTTAACATTATCTTGAAATTTATCAAAGATCCTCATTTCTTCTACAATCTTCCTCGACCAGCTAGTCATCCTCTTGCAAGATATTTTGTGGGCTTCATAGCTGACAATGAACGTTTTCAACTGAGCCTCTATTTCAACACACTTGTCCATAACCATAGATACGAAGTCTGATTTCTGATTCAAAGAATGTTGGAGCATTTGGAATCTTGAATCAATGCTTGAGAAAGTCTGAATAGAACCTACCAGCTTCTTTAAATACTGAACAACAAAATCATGCCCCAATGAAGATGACTCCAAATCTGAAACATTTCTTGGAGAATTTTCTTCTTCAACTAGGTCAAGCATTCTATTTGAAGAACTACCAACTTCCTTTCACTTCACCACTACTGATCTCAGAGTATCAGCAAGAATTTTCTTTCCCTTCTCTCTTTTCGGAATAGAATCATGTTCCAGAGTTTTCTTATCTCTTGTAGATACTTGAATAACATCATAAAAAACATTTTGAATAACATCTTCCTCATTCTTATCCTTATATGGAGTTATTAACTTAGAGGATTCAGCCTCTAAAGATCGGAGTGACAGATGTTCTGAAGGTAACCCCTTGTAATCATCTACTTCTTTCAACAGATCTCCAGTTTCAGCACTTCCTTCAGCAACTGCTTCTTCCTCTTCCACTTGCTCAATATGCTCTATTTCCTCAACAGGCTTAGCTACTGCCTATTCCAGAGCAACAAAGTCTCTTCTTGGAGTCTCAGGTAGAGATTCCAATGAAAAAGACATCGGAACATGAATGTTTGCTGAAACCATCTCATTGACCTTAAAAAAAGCCTGAGCTACCTCAACCTCGGACATCTTATTCTTGAGCTTCTTTTCTTTTTCTTGTTTTTCGAGCTCATCCGCAGTTCTTTCCTTCAAGTCCTTAGCCTCTGTAGGATCCAAGCCAAATTGAGGCTCCCCTTGCACTCTCTTCTCTTTGATCTCCCTCCATCATGCAACAACCTCATCTGGGTAAGCTTTCTTCTTCTTTGGTTTTGGAGGGGCGGATTGGACTTCCTTAGACTTGGGATTCTCTGCTTCTACTTCCACTTCCTTTAACTTTCTCTTCCTTATCGGCTTAGAGGATTCCAGATCAGCAACTTTCAGAACTGCTTCTTCTTGAGTAGGTGAATCAACAAACTGACCAGTCTTCTTGTCAAAATCTATATCCATTCTTTTAAGTGTACCATCACTCACCAGCATAATCTTGAAAACTCTTGGCTTATACTTTCTAGCCTCCTTGAAAGACTCAAGGCACCGAACTATCAACTTTGAGAGGATTGCTGGATACATTATAATATGAGCTCTCAAATTCCCTTTCTTCACATTTTCAAGAGTGATAAGAATGTGCTTCATCAAATTAAACTTCCTCAAATTTATCAGAAAATCTAGGATGTAGATCTCACTCTTCTTCAAGCTATCTTTGTCACCCTTCATCTGTACGATAAGGCCTTGTACCCATAACTCTAGAATCCGGAAATTTGTAGATAGAGAATCAATATTTGGAGCCTTGTCATCTGCCAGTCCAAGAGTTTCTAATTCTTTTTCCTTGTCGAAGCTACCTTTTGAATCCGGCAACACATGAGATATGAATTCAGATTCACCTTCATTATTCATCCCTACCAAGCTGGCTGCCTCAGCATATGAAAGCTTATAAGTCTTACAATAAGACTTAAAAGACAACTTCTCCCTTCCATCTTCCTTAAGAAATGAGACTGTTACATAGAACTCTATAAGCAAATCTGAATACACTTCATCTTGATTCTCGGGTTTTGACACCGCAACATCTTCCCAACCATTAAGCTTAATATTCTAGGAAAAAAGAGAGTCATTCTTGTTGATGAAATACGGATGAACCAGCCTCTCTCTATATACTATCCACTTAGAAATCGGCTTAGAGGAAGGCATGTCTTGAGAAACTACTTCAACAGAAATTCGGATCCGAAGACCTCTAAGAAGTTCGGAACTGAGAAATCTGAAGTTTGGAATGACTTTAAAATGGAGAGGCAGAGCTTCGGGATGCTGGAGCTTGAAAATCGATGTGGGACAACCATATGGGGTTCCATTTATATAGGCAACGAGAAAACGATTCAACTTCCACGGTTGATCGAACGGTTGTGATAAGCTGACATCATATCTGATGGTCGAAAACCAATTCTCTTGAATCCGATCTTTTGAGGTTTTTATTAAAACAAAGAATTAAGAAAACTGTAATCCGAAAAAAAAATATAAGAAAATTCCAGCAAGTAAAGTATGACTACGAAAACTTGAGTAAGGAAATCATACCTTTCGGATTGGCTTAAGAGAATTATTCGTAATGGGTAATATAAAAATAACTACGGAAAATATTTATTATGAAAAGACATAGTTCGCAAAACAAACTATGTAAAACAAACTCAGTACGGAAACCTCAGCACGAAAATTTCATTACAGAATTGGGAAACGAAAAACTCATTTTGAAATATTCGGTACGAAAGTCCCGTTACCAAAATACCAGTACGGATTTTGCATTCCGGATGATTTCAATACAAAGATTCCCATTCCTGAATTTTTCTATATGAAAATATCCATTCTGGAAAATTTTAGTTCCGGAAATTCCATTCCGGAATTTTAGTTCCGAAAAGTTTGAAAACAAATTTTGAAAAACTTTGTTAATCTAACAATCAGATGTACTCCCCCTATGAAAAGGAGTTTATTGCTGTAAGGAGACTTTTTCAACAGAAAGTTAATTAAGAAGGATTACCTTACGGTTATCATTCCTAACTTCTGTTTAATATATTCAAATCTATCAGAAGGCAAAGATTTTGTGAAAATATCAGCAAGTTGATCTTGTGTTCCGATAAACTGAAGAATAATATCTCCTTTAAGTGTGTGATACCTAAGAAAGTGATGCCTAATATCTATGTGTTTTTCATGAGAGTGATGTGCAGAGTTCTTACTAAGGGTAATGGCACATGTGTTATCAATCAAAATTTGAGTTTTAGTAAAACTCCAGCCATAGTCTGTGAGTGTGTGTTGCATCCACAACACTTGAGCACAACAACTTCCAGCTGATACATATTCATCTTTAGCAGTGAAGAGTGCTACAGAATGTTGCTTCTTGCAGGACCATGAAACTAGTGAATCTCCTACGAAATGACAAGTTCCAGACGTAGTTTTTCTATCCATTCTACATCCACCAATGTCAGCATCATAAAAGCTTTTTAGGATAAAATCATTTCCAAAAGTATAAAATAATCCTAGATCCATGGTTCCCTTAAGGTAGCGAAAAATTATTTTTACTGCCTTTAAGTGAGATTCCTTAGGATTGGATTGATATCTTGCACATAAGAATACTGAAAACATTAAGTCTGGTCGACTAGCTGTTAAGTATAGTAGACTTCCTATCATACCTCTAAAATATGTTTGATCTAATGGTTTCCCAGCTTCATCAAGATCTAAAGAGTTTGAGGTACCAATATGAGTACATATACTCTTAGTGTTGTCATAACCATACTTTTTAAGAAGATCTTTAATATACTTATGTTGATATATGTAAGTTCCTTATGGTTTTTGAGAAATTTGAAAACCAAGGAAAAATGTTAACTCACCCATCATACTCATTTCAAACTTAGATTTCATTAGACTTGCAAAAGAGTCAGTCAAAGATTTCTGAGTTGAACCATATAAGATTTCATCAACATAAATTTGAACAATCAAAACATTTTTCTTATCATTCTTTATAAAAAGTGTTGGATCTAAATTTCCGTTAACATTGTTATTTTGAAGAAAAAATCCAGTGAGTCTATCATACCATGCTCGTGGAGCTTGTTTAAGGCCGTACAGAGCTTTGGTATTTCTAAAAATATAATCAGGATGTTTTGTATCTTCAAAGCCCTGAGGTTGTTCAAAAAAAACATCCTCCTGAACATAACCGCTAAGAAAGGCACATTTCACATCCATTTGGAAAAGTTTGAAATTAAAGAATGCTGCAAAGGCAAGTAGAATACAGATAGATTCATGTCTAGCTACTGGAGCATAGGATTTTTCATAGTCTATTCCCTCTTGCTGATTATAGCCTTTAGAAACAAGTCTATCTTTATTTCTAATTATGACTCCATTTTCATCACATTTATTTCTGAAAACCCATTTTACTCTAATAACAGAAGTTTCCTTAGGTCTTTCAACTAATGTCCATACTTTATTCCTTTCGAATTCATTTAGTTCATCTTGCATGGCTTTGAGCCAATCATTATCACCTAAAGCTTAATCAGTGATTTTAGGTTCTAATTGGGAAAGAAATGATAGATGTTCAACTTCATTTATTAAGGAACTTCTAGTCCTTACTGGTTGATTTACATCACAAATGATACTATCACTGCGATGATTCTTAAGAAACGACTGATTTGGGTTTTGAAAAGCCTGTTCATCAACATAGTGTAGAAAGTCTTCTGGGGTAAATGTTTCAGGAATATCTTCTTGAACATTATCCTTATCAGAAGATTCTTGTATGAAAGGTTGATAAACAGTTTTTGAAAACACATCCGAGGATGTAGGATGGGATTGTTTAAAAACAAAAGGATCAGACTCATCAAATTTTACATGTACTGTTTTATCAACAGTACAACTATTTTTAGTAAAAACTCTATAAGACTTAGAAGTTGTGGAATAACCTAAGAAAATTCCTTCATCAGATTTTGGTTCGAATTTATGTAGGTTATCTTTAGTATTCAAAATGAATACTTTGCAACCAAAATCCGTGAAGTATGATAGTCTTGGTTTTCTACCATTCCATAACTCATAATGAGTTTTATTAAGAAAAGGTCTAATCAAAACTCGATTTATAGTATAGCAAGCAGTAATTACAGCTTCATCCTAGAAATGTCTAGCTATAGAATATTCACTCAACATGGTTCTAGTTATCTCTTGAATAATTCTATTTCTTCTCTCAACTACACCATTTTGTTGAGGATTTCTAGATGGTGAAAAATTGTGAGTAATACCTTTTCTACTACAGAAAGTTTCAAAATCAGAATTTTGAAATTCTCCTCCATGATCACTATGAATAGTTATCAATGGAAGGTTTTTCTCATTTTTAACTTCAGATCTAAAACTTTTGAAATAAGAAAAAGATTCAGACTTCTTTTCTAGAAAATAGACCCAAGTAAATCTAGTGTAATAATCGACTAGAACAGACACATAGTATTTGCCTCCAATACTTCTTGTTTGTGTTGGACCAAAAAGATCCATGTGTACTAACTGTAATGCATCGGTTGTCGAGAATTCACCGATTGATTTAAAACTAGATTTATGTTGCTTTCCATATTGACAAGGATCACAGACTTTAGAATAATCAAATCTATGCTCTGGTAGATCCTTAACTAGTTTATTCTTAGAGAGTTTACATAGATTCCTAAGGTTACAGTGACCTAGTCTTCTATGCCATAACCAGGAATGATCTTCCATTGCACTTAGGAAAGGTAAATCTTGGATTATATGGTCTTATAGGTTCAAGGTGTAAACATTCTCTTGCCTATTGGCTGAGAGAATAAATTCTTCCTTGGAATTGTGAACTAAGCACTTATCATTTCTAAAATTCACAAGGTAACCTTCATCACATAACTGACTTATGCTAATGAGGTTGTGCTTAAGACCCTTAACAAAAAGAACATTTGAAATCAAGGTTTTACCAAGAAGAACAATATTACCAACACCAACAATCTCACCCTTAGCATTATCTCCGAATGTTACCTTTCCTCCTTTCATTTTGATAATCTTTTCAAAATATCTTTTGTTACCAGTCATGTGTCGGGAACATCCACTATCCATGTACCATGTATTATTTTTGGTACTCTCTTTATTTTCCTGAAATCAAGAAGAGAATTAAACTTTCGGAATCAAAACTTGTTTGGATCCGAGATTTCTAGATAACAAAATTTTAGATACCCACATATTCTTAGAGAAATAAGCTTTGTGAAAACCTAGAGATTGGGTTTTGTTTATGGAACAATTCTTTGCCCTGTGACCTCCACATTGACACTTGGTACAAAATGGGGCACTTTGAGGAACAAAATAATTGTTACTGAAAATTGGTTTTGCATGGGTATAACCAAATCCAGATTTATTTCTTAAAGGTCGTATTTGGGAATACATTTTATCAAAAAAAAAATTACCATGGGTAATGTTTGATAAACACTTATTTAAGGAAAACATTTTGGACTTGATATTTATAACCAAGTTTTTATCCTCAAAATCATTAGTTTTAGAACTAGAGCTAGGCTCGAAAACATTTTTCTTATAAATTACTTTTTCTAATTCTTTAGAAAGTTTGTTCTTCTCAGAACTTACTTCCTCAAGATTTTTTGAAATACTTTCAAAATCAGCATTTTTCCTATCAAGATCTTTAGAAAGATCTTATATCTCTTTTGTAAGAATAGAATTCCAAGAGTTTGCCATTTTAGTTTTTTATTGAGTTTGGAATTCTCAATCTCAAGAAGTTCAGAAAACCTAGAGACTTCTTCATAAGTAGGTAATGTATTTTTTTTTATCAGAAGAAGATTCTTCCTCAGAAGAGTTATAATACTTACTATCATTAGAATTTAAAGACACATTGGTCAATGATTCATCATTTCGTACCTTCTCCATAAAACAATGATTACCAATAGGTAATCTGGATATAAAAACAAGATTCATATGTCCTGAAGATTCATAATCAGAAGATTCATCTAAAGAATCAACACCACTTGCACTCCAGGTATCATTAGCTTTCAAAACATTCTTAGCTTTGGTTTTATAATACTTCTTTCTGTTCCTGTCTGAATGCCTTTCTTTCATTTATTTATTTTTGAGCAAAGGGCAATCTGGTCTAATATGTCCAGCTCTCTTGCATTCATAACAAGTAACTTCTCCATCTTTCTTATCTTTCCTTTCCTTTTTCTTATACTTGGATTAGAAATTTCTCTGGCCAGCTATCTTGTTCGTCCTTCGAGCAAGATTTGCTAATTCATTTTCTGATATTTCACTCTCACTAGAATCTGACTGAAATACCATCTTATTAGACTTGGATCTAGTTACTCTCTCAGGAGTCATAGTTTTCATATGATTTGATGTTATTGTAAAAGAAACAGTACCATTTCCATTTTTCTTTTTGATGTTGTCAGCATCTCTCTTCATTCTGGTTTCATGTTGAAGAAGAGTTCCAAATAACTCATTAAGAGAAATTTGAGTGACCTTCCTGTTCTCATCTATAACAGTTCTCTTTGATTCCCACTCATTGGGCATGATATCATTTGTCTTATCCACAAGAGATTCATCATCTAAACCTTTCTCTCCCATAGACTGTAGTCTGTTGACGATAGTCATAAATCTCTGTTGAACTTTACAAATTGGTTCTCCATAAGGAAAATTGAAGCCATGATATTCAACTCTAAGAATAGCTCTCCTAGTCTCAATCACCTTAGAATTTCTAAAGTGTGTAACCTCTAACTTCTTCCAGATACAATTAGCTACTTCACAAGAAAAAAATTTGGCTATATATATTTCTTGTCATTGAAAAAAGTAGAGTATTGCGTACCTTATAATTTAGTTGATACTCTTGGTTTTACTGGTTAGAAAAAGTTCTAACTTCCTTATTAGGAATTTTATATTCTCCAGTAAGCATAACAAAATTGTCTACTCCAGTATTAATAACAAAAGTCTTCATTCGATCTCTCCAGTACTCATAATCATTACCATCAAATATTGGTGGTCTTGTAGGATTTAGATTTTCAGTAGAACCAACATTAATTGCTGCCATACTTAAAATAACCTTCGGCACACAAACTTGTTAGTAGAAAAAGATTCATAATAAAAAAGTTCGGAATGAGAATGTTCGGAATGGAAAAGTTCGGAATGGGAAAGTGAGAAAGAAAAACTTATACGTGAGTACAAGTATTTCAAAGACCTCCTCTGATACCAATTGTAGGATCGAAATAGTGATGTAGATTCTCAATTTACAAGAGGGGGGTGAATTGTAAACATTACAAATTCCTTTGGAACCTTTAAAATTAGTTTAGAATAACTGTTTTTTCCTTAAGAAAAAGAAATAGCTATGTTTAACAAAGTCAAACTTAAGAAAATTCACAACACCTCTAATACCAAATGAAAACTTGGAAAGAGATTCCAAAAGTAGGTTCTGAAAATATGGTTCCAGAAATTGAAACTTAACAAAAGATTACAATATGAGATTCTACCTTAAAGCGTATAGAATCTAAATGAAACAGAGTACAATTAAGGAAGTATAAGAAAGTTATACTTTCTTTATAATACAAAATGCAGCGGAAATATACAAGTAGTAAAACTACAAGTAACAAGATATAAGTCTTTTAACCCAAAGAGAAGGGTATCCAACAACCTTGGATAAAGGTCCCATGATTTATACTTTCAAGAAAGTCTGTATTACCCACACCAGGGTAAGCCCTCGATACGAAGATCTGAGTCTCTGTCTTGCTATCCCCGCAAGCCCTCAACTTCAAGGTAGTTGGCAACCTCTGTCTTCCTCAGCAAGGAAGCCCTCAAACTTCAAGGTAGTTGGCACCTCTATCTTCATATCCTCGAAATTCCTTGAATGTAATCACCAACATTCGGAGTCGCACGAAGAAAAAACTGAATGAGCGTTCAGTACACACAAGGCATAAAAAGCTTTCTCTCTCTAGAAATCACCTTAGCAGCGTGTGGTCTCTAGATTGATCAACTTCATTGTCTATATTCTTTAGATCTTTCAAATGAGCTCCTATTTATAGGTAAGGCTGGACTCCTTCCCAACGGTCATATTTTCCTTAAAAATCGGAGGGACCTGTACACGTGTCACATAGCCAACGGTTAGTTTTATAACAGAATTGACGCCATAGTTTTATAACAAATCAAGTGTAACAGAATGTACGACACCGTTCAAAATCTAACTCAAAAGTTCGGAATGAATGTTCAGAGTGTAAAAAATATTTTTTCGGTGTCTAAACTAATACGGAGTGTATAAAACAAAGATGGTCAGATTCTGTTAAATAGATGAATTCGGAATGAGAATTCGGAATGGGAATTCAGCATCAGAATTCGTAATGAGAATTCATTGTCGAACTTCATAAGGATTCACATCCTGAATCTGATGTAGAACTTAATTAGAGTTCGTATCTGGAGTTCAAGATGAAACTTTATCACAGTTCTCATCTGGATTTCGGAGTGAAACTTTATTACAGTTCTTGTCCAGAATTCGGATCCTAAAACAAAATTCTTCATATCACGGTTTTAAAGAATTCCGAGAATATAGAAATGAATCTGAATCTTATACTTAGGAAAAATATGAATGAAAATATGATCAGGATAATTTTTATTACAAAAGAGATTTTCCTTATAAAAGCGATTTTCCTTATAAAAGCAATTTTTCTTATAAAAGTGATTTTCTTAAAGATAAGGTGTTTGTGATTTTCAAAACAATAAGGAATGGAAAAGTCATAAGGAAAACCTTATTGACTCAACAATATCCCACTTTTTGGAATGCACAAAAATCATTGAAAAATAAATTCTAAGAAGAAAGAAAACATTAAGGCTTATGTCCCTTTGCTTTAAGGATATTGATGAATACGACTATCTCCCCCTTAGGCTTTGATCCTCTAAGGATCATATTCTAGATTTCCGGAGTGATATTTTATTACGAATAAGAATGTCTTATTTGATGAGAAACTCCCCCTTAGATAAGCTCGTATTAGAGTTCTTTTTTCCTTAAGGATCTCTTCCTTCTCCCCCTTTGTGATTTTCAAAAATAATTCGAGGGAATGTAAAATATAACAAAGTACCTGAAAAAATAGTAGCAACAACAAAAGAAACAGGCAAGCACAAATTTTCATTAAGTTTGAATGGCTCAACAACAAAGAAATTTAGATACAATAAAAGATCGGATCTGTCTATTTTGGATCTTTTTCCTTCGCCATGAGACCCTTAAGAATAGTCTTTATCTTCTTTAAGTCTTTATGATCTTCTTCAGTTTGCTTCTCTAACACAACAATTCTTGCATTTTGGGCTTCAATCTTTTCTTCCTGGGCTTGAAGCTTTTCTTCATGAGCATTAATCTTTTCTTCTTCAGCCTTCAATTTCTCTTCAAACTAAATCCAATGATCCCTTTCAAACTTCCAGTTTTGAGAAACGGAATTCAGTTTCCCATTCAGATCTCTGACTTCTTGAATTCGGACGTTTTTTTCATCTTTTAGCTTCTCTTCAAAGGAAGAAGTCATCTCATTCATCTTCCTCCCATCAGTTTCAAAAGAATATTTAAAATTATCTTGAAATTCGTCAAAGAGCCTCATTTCTTCTACAGTCTTCCTCGACCAGCTAGTCATCCTCTTGCAAGATCTTTTGTGGGCTTCATAGCCGACAAACAATGTTTTGAACTGATCCTCTATTTCAACACACTTGTCCATAACCATAGATACGGAGTCTGATTTATGATTCAAAACTTGTTGGAGCATTTGGCATCTTGAATCAATGCTTGAGAGAGTCGGAATAGAACCTACCAGCTTCTTTAAAGACTGAACAACAAAATCATGCCCCAACGAAGATGACTCCGAATCTGAAACTTTTCTTGGAGAATTTTATTCTTCTACTAGGTCAAGATTTCTCTTTGAAGAACTACCAACTTCCTTTCTCTTCACCACTACTGATCTCGGAGTATCAGCAAGAATTTGCTTTCCCTTGTCTCTTTTCAGAATAGAATCATGTTCTGGAGATTTCTGCTCGCTAGTAGATACTTGAATAACATAATCAACAACTTTTTAACAAAATCTTCCTCATTCTTATTCATCTCTGGAGTTAATAACTTATAGGATTCAGCCTCTAATGTTCGTAGTGACAGATGATCTGAAGGTGACCCCTTGTAACCATCTACATCTTTCAACAGATCTCCAGTTTCACCACTTCCTTCAGAAACTACTTCTTCCTCTTCCACTTGCTCAATCTTCTCTATTTCCTCAACCGGCTTAGCTACTGCCTCTTCCAGAGCAACAAAGTCTCTTCCTGGAGTCTCAGGTAGAGATTCCAATGAAAACGATCTCGGAACAAGAATGTTTGCTGAAACCATCTCATTGAACTTTAACAAAGCCTGAGCTACCTTAACCTCAGACATCTTCTTCTTGAGCTTCTTTTCTTTTTCTTGTTTTTTGATCTCATCAGCAGTTCTTTCCTTCAAGGACTTAGCCTCCGTAGGATCCAAGCCAAACTGAGGCTCCCCTTGCACTCTCTTCTCTTTGATCTCCCTCTATTTAGCAACAACCTCATCTGGGTAAGATTTCTTCTTCTTTGGTTTTGGAGATGCGGATTGGACTTCCTTAGACTTGGGATTCTCTGCTTCTACTTCCACTTCCTTCAACTTTCTCTTCCTTACTAGCTTAGAGGATTCCGGATCAACAACTTTCGGAACTGCTTCTTCTAGAGAGGGTGAATCAAAAAACTGACCAGTCTTCTTATCAAAAGATCCATCCATTCTTTTAAGTGTACCATCACTCACCAGCATAATATTGCAAACTATTGGCTTAGACATGGAAGCCTCCTTGAGAGACTCAAGGCACCGAACTATCAACTTTGAGAGGATTGCTGGATACATTATAATCTGAGCTCTCAAATTCCCTTTATTCACATTTTTAAGAGTGATAAGAATGTGATTCATCAAATTAAACTTCCTCAAATTTATCAAAAAATCTAGAATGTAGATCTCACTCTTCTTCAAGCTATCTTTGTCACCCTTCCTCGGTACGATAAGGCCTTGTACCCATAACTCTAGAATCCGGGAATTTGTAGATAGAGAAGCAATCTTCGGAGCCTTGTCATCTGCCAGTCCGAGAGTTTCTAAAACTTTTTCCTTGTCGAAGCTAACTTTTGAATCCGGCAACACATGAGATATGAATTCAGCTTCACCTTCATTATTCACCCCTACCAAGCTGGCTGCCTTGGAATATAAAAGCGTATAAGTCTTACCATAAGACTTAATAGACAACTTCTCCCTTCCATCTTCCTTAAGAAAGGAGACTATTTCATAGAACTCTATATGCAAATCTGAATACACTTCATCTTGATTCCCGGGTTTTGACACTGCAACATCTTCCCAACCATTAATCTTAATATTCTTGGAAATAAGAGAGTCATACTTGTTGAAGAAATCCGGATGAACCAACCTCTCTCTATATACTAACCACTTCGAAATCGGCTTAGAGGAAGAAATTTATTGAGAAGCTACTTCCACAAACATTCGGATCTGAAGTCCTCTGAGAAGTTTGGAACTGGGAAATCTGAAGTTCGGAACGACTTTAAAATGGAGAGGCAGAGCTTCGGGATGCTGGAGCTTGAAAATCGATGTGGGACAACCATATGGGGTTCCCTTTATATAGGCATCAAGAAAACGGTTCAACTTCGACAGTTGATCGAACGGTTGTGATAAGCTGAGATCAGATCTGACGGTCGAAAACCAATTCTCTTGAATCCGATCTTTTGAGGTTTTTATTAAAACAAATAAATAAGAAAACTATAATCCGAAAACAAAATATAAGACAATGCCAGCAAGTAAAGTATGACTACGAAAACATGAATAAGGAAATCATACCTTTCAGATTGGCTTTGGAGAATTATTCGTAATGGGTAATATAAAAATGACTATGAAAAATCTTTATTATGAAAAGACAGAGTTCGCAAAACATACTATGTAAAACAAACTCAGTACGGAAAACTCAGCACGAAAATTTCATTACAGAATTTGAAAACGAAAAACTCATTTTGAAAGATTCGGTACGAAAGTCCCGTTACGAAAATACCAGTACTAATTTTGCATTCCCGAAGTTTTCAATACAAAGATTTCCATTCTAGAAGTTTTATATATGAAAATATCCATTCCGGAAAATTTTAATTCCAAAAATTCCATTCCAGAATTTTAGTTCTGAAATGTTTGAAAACAAATTTTGAAAAACATTGTTAATCTAACAATCAGATGTACTCCCCCTATGAAAAGGAGTTTATTGCTGTAAGGAGTCTTTTTCAACAGAAAGTTAATTTAGAAGGATTACCTTACGATTATCATTCCTAACTTCTGTTTAATATATTCAAATATATCAGAAGGCAAAGATTTTGTGAAAATATCAGCAAGTTGATCTTTTGTTCAAATAAACTAAAGAATAATATCTCCTTTAAGTGTGTGATCCCTAAGAAAGTGATGCCTAATATCTATTTGTTTTGCACGAGAGTGATGTGGAGGGTTTTTACTAAGGGCAATGGAACTTGTGTTATCACACAAAATTTGAGTTTTAGTAAAACTCAAGCCATAGTCTGTGAGTGTGTGTTGCATCCCCAACACTTGAGCACAACAACTTCCAGCTGCTACATGTTCAGCTTCAGCAGTGGAAAGTGCTACAGAATGTTGCTTCTCGTAGGACCAAGAAACTAGTGAATCTCCGAAGAAATGACAAGTTCCGGATGTACTTTTTCTATCCATTCTACATCCACCAATGTCAGCATCAGAAAATATTTTTAGGATAAAATCATTTCCAGAAGTATAAAATAATCCTAGATCCATGGTTCCCTTAAGGTAGCGAAAAATTCTTTTTACTGCCTTTAAGTGAGATTCCTTAGGATTGGATTGATATCTTGCACATAAGCATACTGAAAACATTAAGTCTAGTAAACTAGATGTTAAGTATAGTAGACTTCCTATCATACCTCTAAAAGATGTTTGATCTAATGGTTTCCCAGCTTAATCAATATCTGAAGAGTTTGAGGTACCAATAGGAGTACTTATACTCTAAGTGTTGTCATAACCATACTTTTTAAGAAGAACTTTAATATAATTCTGTTGAGATATGTATGTTCCTTCTGGTTTTTGAGAAATTTGAAAACCAAGGAAAAATGTTAACTCACCCATCATACTCATTTCAAACTCATATTTCATTAGACTTGCAAAAGAGTCAGTCAAAGATTGCTGAGTTGAACCAAATATGATGTCATCAACATTAATTTGAACAATAAAAATATTTTTCTTATCTTTCTTTATAAAAAGGGTTGGATCTGCATTTCCCTTAACATAGTTATTTTGAAGCAAAAATCCAGTGAGTCTATCATACCATGCTTGTGGAGCTTGTTTAAGGCCATACAGAGCTTTGGTAAGTCTAAAAACATAATCAGGATGTTTTTTATCTTCAAATCTTGGAGGTTGTTCAACAAAAACTTCCTCTTGAACATAACCGTTTAGAAAGGCACATTTCACAGCCATTTTGAAAAGGTTGAAATTAAATAATGCAGAAAAGGCAAGTAGAATACGGATACATTCAAGTCTAGGTACTGGAGCATAGGTTTCTTCATAGTCTATTCCCTCTTGCTGATTATAGCCTTTAGCAACAAGTCTAGCTTTATTTATAATTATCACCCCATTTTCATCACATTTATTTCTGAAAACCCATTTTACTCAAATAACAGAAGTTTCCTTAGGCCTTTCAACCAAGGTCCAAACTTTATTCCTTTCAAATTCATTTAATTCATCTTGCATGACTTTGATCCAATCATCATCACCTAAAGATTCATCAGTGCTTTTAGGTTCTAATTGGGAAAAAAATTCTAGATGTTCTACTTCATTTCTTAAGGAACTTCTAGTCCTTACTGGTTGATTTACATCACCAATGATACTATCACTAGGACGATTCTTAAGAAACGATTGATTTGGGTTTTGAAAACCTGTTCATCAACATAGGGTAGAAAGTGTTCTAGGGTAAATGTTTTAGGAATATCTTCTTGAACATTATCCTTATCAGAAGATTCTTCTATCAAAGGTTGATAATCAGTTTTTGAAGACACATCTGAAGATGTAGGCTGGGATTGATTAAAAACAAAAGGATCAGACTCATCAAATTTTACATGTACTGTTTCTTCAACAGTACAAGTATTTTTATTAAAAACTCTATAAGCCTTAGAAGATGTGGAATAACCTAAGAAAATTCCTTCATCAGATTTTGGTGCGAATTTATTTAGGTTATATTTAGTTTTCAAAATAAATACTTTGCAGCCAAAAACCTTGAAGTAGGATAGTCTTGGTTTTCTACCATTCCATAACTCATAAAAAGTTTTATTAAGAAAAGGTCTAATCAAAACTCGATTTATAGTATAGCAAGAAGTACTTACAGCTTCAGACCATAAATGTCTAGCTATAGAATATTCACTCAACATGGTTCTAGTTATCTCTTGAAGAATTCTATTTCTTCTCTAGACTACACCATTTTGTTGAGGTGTTCTAGGTGATGAAAAATTGTGAGTAATACCTTTTCTACTACAAAAAGTTTCAAAACCAGAATTTTGAAATTCTCCTCCATGATCACTATGAATTGTTTCCAATGGAAGGTTTTTCTCATTTTTAACTTGAGCTCTAAAACTTTTGAAATAAGAAAATTCTTTAGACTTCTTTGCTTGAAAATAGACCCAAGTAAATCTAGTGTAATCAATGACTAGAACAAACACATAATATTTTCCTCCAATACTTCTAGTTTGTGTTGGACTGAAAAGATCCATGTGTACTAAATGTAATGCATCAGTAGTCGAGACTTCACCGATTGATTTAAAACTAGATTTATGTTTCCTCCCATATTTACAAGGATCACAGACTTTAGAAGAATCAAATCTAATCTCTGGTATATCCTTAACGAGTTTCTTCTTAGAGAGTTTACATAGATTCCTAAGGTTATAGTGACCTAGTCTTCTATGCCATAACCCGGAATGATCTTCCATTGCACTTAGGCAGGGTAAATCTTGGCTTCTATGGTCTTCTAGGTTCAAGGTGTAAACATTCTCTTGCCTATTGGCTGAGAGAATAAATTCTTCCTTGGAATCGTGAACTAAGCACTTATCATTTCTAAAATTCACAAGGTAACCTTCATCACATAACTAACTTATGCTAATGAGGTTGTGCTTAAGACCCTTAACAAAAAGAACATTTGAAATCAAGGTTTTACCAAGAAGAACAATATTACCAATACCAACAATCTCACCCTTAGCATTATCTCTGAATGTTACATTTCCTCCTTTCGTTTTGATAATCTTTTCAAAATAGCTTTTGTTACCAGTCATGTGCCGGGAACATCCTCTATCCATGTACCATGTAATGTTGCTGGAACTCTCTTTATTTTCCTGAAATCAAGAATAGAATTAGACATTCGGAATCCAAACTTGTTTGGATCTGAGATGCTAGATAACAAAATTTTAGGTACCCACATCTTCTTAGAGAAATAAGCTTTGTGAAAACCTAGAGATTGGGTTTTGTTTAAGGAACAATTCATTGCCCAGTGACCTCCACATTGACACTTGGTACAAAATGGGGCACATTGATGAACAAAATAATTGTTACTGAAAATTGGTTTTGCATGGGTATAACCAAATCCGGATTTATTTCTTAGAGGTCGTATTTGGGAAAAAAATTTATCAAAATTTTCCTTACCATGGGTAAAGTTTGATAAACACTTCATTAAGGAAAAAATTTTGGAGTTGAGTTTTATAACCAAGTTTTTATCCTAAAAATCCTTAGTTTTAGAACGAGAGCTAGGCTCGAAAAACAATTTCCTTGAAATTACTTTTTCTAATTCTTTAGAAAGTTTGTTCTTCTCAGAACTTACTTCCTCGAGATTTTTTGAAATACTTTCAAAATCAGCATTTTTCCTATCATGATCTTTAGAAAGATCTGATATCTCTTTTGTAAGAATAGAATTCCTAGAGTTTTCCTTATCAAGTTTTTTATTGAGTTTGGAATTCTCAATCTCAAGAAGTTCAGCAACCCTAGAGACTTCTTCATAAGTAGGTAAAGTATTTTCTTCATAAGAAGAAGATTCTTCATCAGAAGAGTTATAATACATACTATCATTAGAATTTAAAGAAACATTGGTCAATGATTCAACATTTCGTACTATAGCCATAAAAAAATGATTACCAATAGGTAATCTGGATATAAGACCAAGATTCTTCTGTCCTGAAGATTCATAATCAGAAGATTTATCTGAAGAATCACCACCACTTGCACTCCAGGTATCTTTAGCTTTCAAAACTTTCTTAGCTTTGGTTTTATAATACTTCTTTCTGTTCCTGTCTGAATGCCATTCTTTCCTTTCTTTCTTTTTGAGCAAACGACAATCTGGTCAAATATGTCCAACTCTCTTGCATTCATAACAAGTAACTTCACCATCTTTCTTAGATTTCCTTTCCTTTTTCTTATACTTGGATTGGAAATTTCTCTGGCCAGCTATCTTGTTCATCCTTCGAGCAATATTTGCTAATTCATTTTCTGATATTTCACTCTCAATAGAATCTGACTGAAATACCATCTTCGTATACTTGGAACTGGTTACTCTCTCAAGAGTCTTAGCTTTCATATGATTTGATTTTGTTGTAAAATCAACAGAACCATTTCCATTTTTCTTTTTGATGTTGTCAGCATCTCTCTTCATTCTGGTTTCATGTTGAAGAAGACTTCCAAATAACTCATCAATAGAAATTTGAGTGACCTTCCTGTTCTCATCTATAGCAGTTCTCTTTGATTCCCACTCATTGGGCATGATATCAATTATCTAATCCACAAGAGCTTCATCATCTAAACCTTTCTCTCCCATAGACTGTAGGCTGTTGATGATAGTCATAAATCTCTGTTGAACTTTACAAATTGGTTCTCCATAAGGAAAATTGAAGCCATGATATTCATCTCTAAGCATAGCTCTCTTAGTCTCAATCACATTAGAAGTTCCAAAGTGTGTAACCTCTAACTTCTTCCAGATACAATTAGCTGCTTCACAAGAAAAAATTTGGCTATATATATTTCTTTTCATTGAACAAAGTAAAGTATTGCGTACCTTATAATTGAGTTGATACTCCTACTTTTACTTCTTAGAAAAAGTTCTAACTTACTTATCAGGAATTTTATAATCTCCAATAAGCATAACAAAATTGTCTACTCCAGTATTAATAACAAAAGTCTTCATTCGATCTCTCCAGTACTCATAATCATTGCCATCAAATATTAGTGGTCTTGTAGGATTTATATTATCAATAGAACCGACATTAATTCTTTCCATACTTAAAATAATATTCGGCACACAAACTTGTTAGTAGAAAAAGATTCGTAATAACAATGTTCGGAATGAGAATGTTCGGAATGGAAAAGTTCGGAATGGGAAAGTGAGAAATAAAAACTTATACGTGAGTACAAGTATTTCAGAGACCTCCTCTGATACCAATTATAGGATCGAAATAGTGATGTAGATGCTCAATTTACAAGAGGGGGGGGGGTGAATTGTAAACTTTAAAAATCCCTTTGGAACCTTTAAAGTTAGTTAAGAATAACTATGTTTTCCTTAAGCAAAATAAAGAGCTAAGTTTAACAAAGTTAAACTTAAGAAAATTCAAAACACCTCTAATATCAATTGAAAACATGGAAAGTGATTCCGAATGTAGGTTCCAGAAATATGGTTCCGGAAATTGAAACTTAAAAAAAGATTACAATATCAGATTCTACCTTAAAGCGTATAGAATCTAAATGAAACAGAGTACATGTAAGGAAGTATAAGAAAGTTATACTTTCCTTATAATACAAAATACAGCAGAAATAAACAAGTAGTAAAACTACAAGTAACAAGATATAAGTCTTTTAACCCAAAGAGAAGGGTATCCAACAACCTTGGATAAAGGTCCCTTGATTTATAATTTCAAGAAAGTCTGTCTTACCCACACTAGGGGAAGCCCTCGATACGAAGATCAGAGTCTCTGTCTTGCTATCCCCGCATTCCCTCAACTTCAAGGTAGTTGGAAACCTCTGTCTTCCTTAGCAAGGAAGCCCTCAAACTTCAAGGTAGTCGGCACCTTTGTCTTCCTATCCCCGGAAGTCCTCTAATGTAATCACCAACATTCAGAGTCACACGAAGCAAAAACTGAACGAGCGGTTTAGTACGTAGAAGGCATAAAAATATTTCTCTCTCTAGAAATCACCTTAGCAGCGTGTGGTCTCTAAATTGATTAACTTCATTGTCAATATTCTTGAGCTCTTCCAAATGAGCTCTTATTTATAGGTAAGGTCGGCCTCCAACCCAATGGTCATATTTTCCTTAAAAATCGAAGGGACCTATACACGTGTCACTTAGCCAATGGATAGTTTTATAACAGAAAAGACGACATCGTTTTATAACAAAACAAGTGTAACAGAATGTACGACACCGTTTAAAATCGAACTCAAATGTTCGGAATGAATGTTCAAAGTGTTAAAAAAAATTTTGGAGTCTAAACCAATATGGAGTGTATAAAACAAAGATGATCAGATTCTGTTAAATAGATGAATTCGGAATGAGAATTCGGAATGAGAATTCAGCAACAGAATTCGTAATGAGAATTTTTTGTCGAACTTCACAAGGATTCGCATCCTGAATCTGATGTAGAACTTAATTAGAGTTCGTATCCAGAGTTCGGAATGAAACATTATCACAGTTCTCATTTGGATTTTGGAGTGAAACTTTATTACAGTTCTTGTCCATTATTCGGATCCTAAAACAGAATTCTTCATATCAATGTTTTAAACAATTCCGAGAATATAGAAATGAATCCGAATCTTATACATAGGAAAAATATGAATGAAAATATGATATGGATAATTTTTCTTACAAAAGTGATTTTCCTTATAAAATAGATTTCACTTATAAAAGCAATTTTCCTTATAAAAGAAATTTTTCTTATAAAAACAATTTTCCTTATAAAAGCAATTTTTCTTATAAAAGCGATTTTCCTTGTAAAATCAATTTTAATTATAAAATAGATTTTCTTAATTATAAGGTGTTTGTGATTTTCAAAACAAGAAGGAATGGAAAAGTCATAAGGAAAACCTTATTGACTCAACAATATCCCCCTTTTGGAAAGCACAAACATCCTTGAAAAAGAAATTCTAAGAAGAAAGAAAACATTAAGGCTTATCTCCCTTTTTTAAGGATATTGATGAATATGACTAACTCCCCCTTAGGCTTTGAAAATCTAAGGATCGTATTCTAGATTTCCGGAGTGACGCTTTATTACGAATAAGAAAGTCTTATTTGATGAAAAACTCCCCCTTAGATAAGCACTTATTAGAGTTATTTTTTCCTTAAGGATCTCTTCCTTCTCCCCCTTTGTGATTTTCAAAAAGAATTCGAGGGAATGGAAAATATAACAAAGTACCTGAAAAAATAGTAGCAATATCAAAAGAAACGGGAAAGCACAAATTTTCATTAAGTTTGAATGGCTCAACAACAATGAAATTTAGATACAACAAAAGATCGGATCTTTCTATTTTGGATCTTTTTCCTTTGCCATGAGACCCTTAAGAATAGTCTTTATCTTCTTTATGTCTTTATGATCTTCTTCAGCTTGCTTCTATAACACAAAAATTCTTTCATTTTGGGCTTCAATCTTTTCTTCCTGGGCTTGATGATTTTCTTCCTAAGCTTTAATCTTTTCTTCCTGAGCCTTCAATTTCTCTTCAAACTCAATCCGATGATCCCTTTCAAACTTCTGGTTTTGAGAAACGGAATTCAGTTTCCCATTCAGATCTCGGACTTCTTGAATCAGGAAGTTCTTTTCATCTAGCATCTTCTCATCAAAGGAAGAAGTCAGCTCATTTATCCGCCTGTCCTCAGTTTCAAAAGCATCTTTAACATTATCTTGAAATTCATCAAAGAGCCTCATTTCTTCTACAGTCTTCCTCGACCACCTAGTCATCCTCTTGCAAGATCTTTTGTGGGCTTCATAGCTGACAAATAATGTTTTGAACTGAGTCTCTATTTCAACACACTTGTCCATAACCATAGATACGGAGTCTGATTTCTGATTCAAAGCATGTTGGAGCATTTGGCATCTTGAATCAATGCTTGAGAAAGTCGGAATAGAACCTACCAGCTTCTTTAAAGACTGAACAACAAAATCATGCCCCAACGATGATAACTCCGAATCTGAAACTTTGCATGGGGAATTTTCTTCTTCAACTAGGTCAAGATTTCTCTTTGAAGAACTACCAACTTATTTTCTCTTCACCTCTACTGAGCTCGGAGTATCAGCAAGAATTTGCTCTCCCTTGTCACTTTTCGGAATAGAATCTTGTTCCGGAGTTTTCTGCTCTCTAGTAGATACTTGAATAACATCATCAACAACTTTTTGAACAACATCTTCCTCATTCTTATCCTTCTCTGGATTTACTAACTTAGAGGATTCAGCCTCTGAAGTTCGGAGTGACAGATGTTCTGAAGGTGACCCCTTGTAATCATCTACTTCTTTCAACAGATCTCCAGTTTCACCACATCCTTTAGCAACTGCTTCTTCCTATTACTATTGCTCAATCTGATCTATATCCTCAACAGGCTTGGCTACTGCCTCTTCCAGAGCAACAAAATCTCTTCCTGGAGTCTCAGGTAGAGATTCCAATGAAAAAGATCTCGGAACAGGAATGTTTGCTAAAACCATCTCATTGAACTTTAACAAAGCCTAAGCTACCACAGCCTCAGACATCTTCTTCTTGAGATTCTTTTCTTTTTCTTGTTCTTCAATCTCATCCGCAGTTCTTTCCTTCAAGGCCTTAGCCTCTGCATGATCAAAGGAAAACTGAGGCTCCCCTTGCACTCTCTTCTCTTTGATCTCCCTCCATTTAGCAACAACCTCATCTGGGTAAGCTTTCTTCTTCTTTGGTTTTGGAGTTGCGGATTGGACTTCCTTAGACTTGGGATTCTCTGCTTCTACTTCCACATCCTTCAACTTTCTCTTACTTACCGGCCTAGAGGATTCTGGATCAGCAACTTTCAGAACTGCTTCTTCTTGAGCAGGTGAATCAACAAACTGACCAGTCTTCTTGTCAAAAGCTACATCCATTCTTTTAAGTGTACCATCACTCACCAGCATAATATTTCAAACTCTTGGCTTAGACTTTCAAGCCTCCTTGAAAGACTCAAGGCACCGAACTATCAACTTTGAGAGGATTGCTGGATACATTATAATCTGAGCTCTCAAATTCCATTTCTTCACATTCTCAAGAGTGATAAGAATATGCTTCATCAAATTAAACATCCTCAAATTTATCAGAAAATCTAGGATGTAGATCTCACTCTTCTTCAAGATATCATTATCACCCTTCCTCGGTACGATAAGGCCTTGTACCCATAACTCTAGAATCCGGAAATTTGTAGATAGAGAAGAAATCTTCGGAGCCTTATCATCTTCCAGTCCGAGAGTTTTAATGATTTTTCCTTGTCGATGCTACCTTTTGAATCTGGCAACACATGAGATATGAATTCAGCTTCACCTTCATTATTCAGCCCTACCAAGCTGTCTTCCTTGGCATATGAAAGCTTATAAGTCTTACCATAAGACTTAAAAGACAACTTCTCCCTTCAATCTTCCTTAATAAAGGAGACTGTTTCATAGAACTCTATAAGAAAATCTGAATACACTTCATCTTGATTCCCGGGTTTTGACACTGTAACATCATCCCGGCCATTAAAATTATTATTCATGGAAATAAGAGAGGCATACTTTTTGAAGAAATCCAGATGAACCATCCTCTCTCTATATACTAACCACTTCGAAGTTGGCTTAGAGGAAGACATGTCTTGAGAAGCTACTTCCACAGAAATTCGGATATGATGTCCTCTGAGAAGTTCGGAACTGAGAAATCTGAAGTTCGGAACGGCTTTAAAATGGAGAGGTAGAGCTTCGGGACACTGGAGCATGAAAATTGATTTGGGAAAACCATATGGGGTTCCCTTTATATAGGCAACGATAAAACGGTTCAACTTCCACGGTTGATCGAACAGTTGTGATAAGATGAGATCAGATCTGACGGTCGAAAACCAATTCTCTTGAATCCTATCTTTTGAGGTTTTTATTAAAACAAAGAATTAAGAAAACTGTAATCCAAAAACAAAATATAAGACAATGCCAGCAAGTAAAGTATGACTACAAAAACTTGAGTAAGGAAATCATTCCTTTCGGACTGTCTTAGGAGAATTATTCGTAATGGGTAATATAAAAATGACTATGAAAAATCTTTATTATGAAAAGACATAGTTCGCAAAACTTACTATGTAAATCAAACTCAGTACGGAAAACTCAGCACGAAAATTTCATTACAGAATTTGAAAACGAAAAACTCATTTTGAAAGATTCGGTACGAAAGTCCCATTACGAAAATACCAGTACAAATTTTTCATTCCAGAAGATTTCAATAAAAATATTTCCATTCCAGAAGTTTTCTATATGAAAATATCCATTCTGGAAAATTTTAGTTCAGGAAATTCCATTCCGGAATTTTAGTTCCGAAAAGTTTGAAAACAAATTTTGAAAAACATTGTTAATCTAACAATCAGATGTACCCCCCCTATGAAAAGGAGTTTATTACTGTAAGGATACTTTTTCAACAGAAAGTTAATTAAGAAGGATTACCTTACGGTTATCATTCCTAACTTCTTTTTAATATATTCAAATCTATCAGAAAGCAATGATTTTGTGGAAATATCAGCAAGTTGATCTTGTGTTCCGATAAACTGAAGAATAATATCTCTTTTAAGTGTGTGATACCTAATAATGTGATGCCTAATATCTATGTTTTTTGCACGAGAGTGATGTGCAGGGTTCATACTAAGGGCAATGGCACTTGTGTTATCACAAAAAATTTGAGTTTTAGTAAAACTCAAGCCATAGTCTATGAGTATGTGTTGCATCCACAACACTTGAGCACAACAAATTCCAGCTGCTACATATTTAGCTTCAGCAGTGGAGAGTGCTATAGAATATTGCTTCTTGCAGGACCAAGAAACTAGTGAATCTCCTAAGAAATGACAAGTTACGGACGTACTTTTTCTATCCATTATACATCCACCAAAGTCAGCATCAGAAAAGATTTTTAGGATAAAATCATTTCCAGAAGTATAAAATAATCCTAGATCCACGGTTCCCTTAAGGTAGCGAAAAATTATTTTTACTGCCTTTAAGTGAGATTCCTTAGGATTGGATTGATATCTTGCACATAAGCATACTGAAAACATTAAGTCTGGTTGACTAGCTGTTAAGTATGGTAGAATTCCTATCATACCTCTAAAAGATGTTTGATCTACTGGTTTCCCAGCTTCATCAGTATCTGAAGAGTTTGAGGTACCAATAGGAGTACTTATTCTCTGAGTGTTGTCATAACCATACTTTTTAAGAAGATCATTAATATACTTATTTTGAGATATGTAAGTTCCTTCTGGTTTTTGAGAAATTTGAAAACCATGGAAAAATGTTAACTCACCCATCATACTCATTTCAAACTCAGATTTCATTAGACTTTCAAAAGAGTCGGTCAAAGATTGCTGAGTTGAACCAAATATGACGTCATCAACATAAATTTGAACAATCAAAAAAAATTTCTTATCTTTATTTATAAAAAGGGTTGGATCTAAATTTCCTTCAACATAGTTATTTTGATGCAAAAATCCAGTGAGTCTATCATACCATGCTCGTGGAGCTTGTTTAAGGCCATAGAGAGCGTTGGTAAGTCTAAAAACACAATCAGGATGTTTTGTATCTTCAAAGCCATGAGGTTGTTCAATAGAAACTTCCTCTTGAACATAACCATTAAGAAAGGAACATTTCACATCCATATGGAAAAGTTTGTAATTAAAGAATGCTGCAAAGGCAAGTAGAATACGGATAGATTCAAGTCTAGCTACTGGAGCATAGGTTTCTTCATAGTCTATTCCCTCTAGCTGATTATAGACTTTAGTAACAAGTCTAGCTGTATTTCTAATTATGACTCCATTTTCATCACATTTTTTTTTCTGAAAACCCATTTTACTCCAATAACAGATGTTTCCTTAGGTCATTCAACCAACATCCAGAATTTATTCTTTTTGAATTCATTTAGTTCCTCTTGCATGGCTTAGATCCAATCATCATCACCTAAAGCTTCATCAGTGCTTATAGGTTCTAATTGGGAATGAAATGCTAGATGTTCCACTTCATTTCATAAGGAACTTTTTGTCCTTACTGGTTGATTTACATCACCAATGATACTATCACTGGGATGATTCTTAAGAAATGACTGATTTGGGTTTTGAAAAGAATGTTCATCAACATAGGGTAGAAAGTCTTCTGGGGTAAATGTTTCAGGAATATATTCTTGAAAATTATCCTTATCAAGAGATTCTTCTATCAAAGGTTGATAATCTGTTTTTGAAAACACATCTGAGGATGTAGGCTTGGATTGTTTAAAAACAAAAGGATCATACTCATCAAATTTTACATGTACTGTTTCTTCAACAGTATAAGTATTTTTATTAAAAACTCAATAAGACTTAGAAGTTTTGGAATAACCTATGAAAATTCATTCATCATATTTTGGTGCGAATTTATGTAGGTTATCTTTAGTATTCAAAACGAATACCTTGCCGCCAAAAACCTTGAAGTAGGATAGTCTTGGTTTTCTACCATTCCATAACTCATAACGAGTTTTATTAAGAAAAGGTCTAATCAAAACTCGATTTATAGTATAGTAAGCAGTACTTACAGCTTCAGCCCAGAAATGTCTAGCTATAGAATATTCACTCAACATGGTTCTAGTTATCTCTTGAAGAATTCTATTTCTTCTCTCAACTACACCATTTTGTTTAGGAGTTCTAGGTGCTGAAAAATTGTGAGTAATACCTTTTCTACTACAAAAAGTTTAAAATTCAGAATTTTGAAATTATCCTCCATGATCACTATGAATATTTTTCAATGGAAGGTTTTTCTCATTTTTAAGTTGAGATATAAAAATTTTGAAATAATAAAAACCTTCAGACTTTTTTTCTAGAAAATAGACCCATGTAAATCTAGTGTAATCATCGACTAGAACACACACATAGTATTTTCCTCCAATACTTCCAGTTTTTGTTCGACCGAAAAGATCCATGTGTACTAACTGTAATGCATCGATTGTCAAGACTTCACTGATTGATTTAAAACTAGATTTATGTTGCTTGCAATATTGACAAGGATCAAAAACTTTATAAGAATAAAATCTATACTCTGGTAGATCCTTAACTAGATTCTTCTTAGAGATTTTACATAGATTCCTAAGGTTACAATGACCTAGTCTTATATGCCCTAACCTGGAATGATCTTCCATTGCACTTAGGCATGCTAAATCTTGGCTTCTAAGGTTATCTAGGTTTATGGTGTAAACAATATCTTGCCTATTGGCTAAGAGAATAAATTCTTCCTTGGAATTGTGAACTAAGCACTTATCATTTCTAAAATTCCCAAGTTAACCTTCATCACATAACTTACTTATGCTAATGAGGTTGTGCTTAAGACCCTTAACAAAAATAAAATTTGAAATAAAGTTTTTACCAAGAAGAACAATATTACCAATACCAATAATCTCACCATTAGCATTATCTCCGAATGTTACCTTTCCTCCTTTCATTTTGATAATCTTTTCAAAATAGCTTTTGTTACCAGTCATGTGCCAGGAAAATCCACTATCCATGCACCATGTATTGTTGCTGGTACTCTCTTTATTTTCCTGAAATCAAGAAGAGAATTAGTCTTTCGGAATCCAAACTTTTTTGGATCCGTGATTTCTAGATAACAAAATTTTAGGTACCCACATCTTCTTAGTGAAATAATCTTTGTGAAAACCTAGATATTGGGTTTTGTTTAAGGAACAATTCTTTGCCCAGTGACCTCCACATTGACACATGGTACAAAATGGGGCACTTTGAGGAAGAAAATAATTGTTACTGAAAATTGGATTTTCATGGGTATAACCAAATCCGGATTTATTTCTTACAGGTCGTATTTGGGAATACATTTTATCAAAATTTTCCTTACCATGGGTAAAGTTTGATAAACACTTCTTTAAGGAAAAAAATTTGGACTTGAGTTTTATAACCAAGTTTTTATCCTCAAAATCATTAGTTTTATAACTTGAGCTAAGCTCGAAAACATTTTTCATAGAAATTACTTTTTCTAATTCTTTAGAAAGTCCGTTCTTCTCAGAACGTACTTCATCAAGATTTTTTGAAATACTTTCAAAATCATCATTTTTCCTATCAAGATCTTTAGAAAGATTTGATATCTCTTTTGTAAGAATAGAATTCCTAGAGTTTGCCTTATCAAGTTTTTTATTGAGTTTGGAATTCTCAATCTCAAGAAGTTCAGCAAACCTAGAGACTTCTTCATAAGTAGGTAAAGTATTTTCTTCATCAGAAGAATATTCTTCATCAGAAGAGTTATAATACTTAATATCATTAGAATTTAAAGACACATTGGTCAATGATTCAACATTTCATACCTTTGCCATAAAACAATGATTACCAATAGGTAATCTGGCTATAAGAACATGATTCTTCTGTCCTGAAGATTCATAATCAGAAGATTCATCTAAAGAATCACCACTACTTGCACTCCAGGTATCATTAGCTTTCAAAACATTCTTAGCTTTGGTTTTATAATACTTATTTCTGTTCCTGTCTGAATTCCATTCTTTCCTTTCTTTCTTTTTGAGCAAAGGGAAATCTGGTCTAATATATCCATCTCTCTTGCATTCATAACAAGTAACTTCTCCATCTTTCTTATCTTTCCTTTCCTTTTTCTTATACTTGGATTGGAAATTTCTCTGGCCAGCTATCATATTCATCCTTCGAGAAAGATTTGCTAATTCATTTTCTGATATTTCACTCTCACTAGAATCTGACTGAAATACCATCTTCTTAGACTTACATCTCGTTACTCTCTCAGGATTCGTAGCTTTCATATGATTTGATGTTGTTGTAAAAGCAACAATACCATTTCCATTTTTCTTTTTGATGTTGTCAGCATATCTCTTCATTCTAGTTTCATGTTGAAGAAGAGTTCCAAATAACTCATCAAGAGAAATTTGAGTGACCTTCCGGTTCTCATCTATAGCAGTTCTCTTTGATTCCCACTCATTGGGAATGATATCAATTATCTTATCCACAAGAGCTTCATCATCTAAACCTTTCTCTCCCATAGACCGTAGGCTGTTGACGATAGTCATAAATCTCTGTTGACCTTTACAAATTGGTTCTCCATAAGGAAAATTGATGCCATGATATTCAGCTCTATGCATAGCTCTCCTAGTCTCAATCACCTTAGAAGTTCCAAAGTGTGTAACCTCTAACTTCTTCCAGATACAATTAGCTGCTTCACAAGAATAAATTTGGCTATATATATTTCTTGTTATTGAACAAAGTAGAGTATTGCGTACCTTATAATTGAGTTGATACTCTTGCTTTTTCTGGTTAGTAAAAGTTCTAACATCCTTATCAGGAATTTTATAATCTCGAGTAAGCATAACAAAATTTTCTACTCCAGTATTAATAATAAAAGTATTCATTCAATCTCTCCAGTACTCATAATCATTACCATCAAAGATTGGTGGTCTTGTAGGATTTAGATTATCAATAGAACCAACATTAATTCCTGCCATACTTAAAATAACCATTGGCACACAAACTTGTTAGTAGAAAAAGTTTCGTAATAACAAAGTTCGGAATGAGAAAGTTTGGAATGGAAAAGTTTGGAATGGGAAAGTGAGAAAGAAAATCTTATACGTGAGTAAATGTATTTCAGAGACCTCCTCTGATACCAATTGTAGGATCGAAATAGTGATGTAGATTCTCAATTTACAAGAGGGGGGGGGGTGAATTGTAAACATTAAAAATTCCTTTGGAACCTTTAATGTTAGTTAAGAATAACTGTGTTTTCCTTAAGCAAAAGAAAGGGCTAAGTTTAACAAAGTTAAACTTAAGAAAATTGAAGTGCCCAGATCAGTGTGAATCACTGAGAGGGGGAGGGGGTGAATCAGTGATCCCTTAAAACTTTTTACTAATTGATTCTTTATCAATTAATCCTCTATGGCTGGTTAAAGCCTCGATCCACTCTTCTTGTATCTCTCACCTTTCCACGAATGATGCAGTAAATGTAAAGGCACTGGACACAAGGATTTACAAGGTTCGGCACCAAAGGCCTACATCCTTGCCATGCTCTCCCAGCATGGATTCTCCCATTATAATCGATTAGTATTACAATGGTCGATACAGAGTCCCACTGTATATCTCCTGAGTCCCATAGGAGGGTCTTTATACTGCTTCACACAGTGTTACCAGAGTCCCACTGGCCTGCTCTAGAATCCCACTGAAGACTTCTTCTCCCTGAGTCCCACAGGGTCTTCTCCTAGCTCCTCGAGTTACACGAGTAGCTCTTCTTCACTTTAAGCTTCTTCAAGTAACTTCAGCAGCCTGGGATAAAGGCTTCTGGCCTTGCTCTGTACCTCTGATCACTTGTGATGATCAGGTCTTCTCGTCTTGCTCAGGCTTTATCACCTTCTTCTAAGGATGACCTGGCTTCTCTCCAACTACTGAATACTCAGACAAATGATGTCTTTAACTTCAGTCTGGTCGAGTCTCAGTTCACCTCAACTTCATGCACTGAGTGCATGGCAGCTCTTCATCCTCATGCACTGATAGCATGGCCTTCTCAATTCTTCAAGATCTTCTGTCTTGGACAACTCAAATGCACACAACCAGATTTGTCTTTGTTCACGTGTGCATGTGCATACATGCAAGCATGCACTCTCCTCTTTCTCCTCTTGGTGCAATAAACCCTCAAAGGGTATATTCTTTAAGCACACACCAACTCCTTGAACACAATACACTTTATTCTCTTTTGATTACACACATAAATGTGTGTTATACACTAGTGTGGTTGTCTTCTCTTCTTCTTAGTGTGTACACACTTTGGTTTGCACACACACACTAAGGTTCGGCCTTTTAGTTCTATTGCACACACAAATGCCTATGTCCTTCTTCCCTTCTTGCACTCTTCCACTTTGCACACACACTTTGTTTTTCTCTTTTAATCTTCAAGTGTGCACAACCACAAGGCTATGGCCTCTTCTTGTTTAGTTCAAGTATGCAGAAACAATTTGCACACACAATAGCTTGGCCTTGTCTTGCTCACACCCACTGCCCGTAGGGTACTTAGCACACACAAAGTGTGTTCTTCAATTTGGCACACACACAAGGCTAGGCTTCTTGTTCACTTTTCAAGCACACACATGGTTACGGCCTTCTCCAATTCTTAAACACACACAATGTGTAGTCTCGGCCTCCACTTGCACACACAAGTCGTAGGTATGTAATGGCCTTCCTCCTTTGCACACAAACAAATGTGTGGTCTTCCTCTTGTCTTGCACACACAACCCCCGTAGGTTCTTCTTCTTCACTTTGCACTCAAAGGGTGCAAGGGCTCGGGTCTTCTTGTTTAGCACATAAGCACTAAGGCCCTCGGGTTCTTCTCCAATTGACACATCAACTGCCCGAGGTGCTCTTCCTTCACGTGGCACACAAGAAAAAGGGTCTCGGCCTTCACTTGTTTTCAACATCCACACAAGTCTTGGGTGCACAAGGTAAGAGCCGTGCCGCGCAAGGCTCAAGCCACAAGGGCCGCGCAAGCCACGGGTGCAAGGCACCGCGGGCGCGCAAGTACAAACCGCGCAAGGGGGCGCGGTGCACAGAGGGGGGCGCGCAAGGTTGTGTTGCCCTTCCTCCTTCTTCTTTTTCACAAGAAGTGAGAAAAAGGATCTCACAGATCCAAGGGGTGGCTCCGGGCTTCACTGCCGCGCAGGGAGCGCGCAGGCTGTTCTTCACGAGGCAAGGCACTCGCGGGACTTCTCAAAAATTCAGCAAAAAACAATGAGGTCTCGGCCTCTCCTTTTATAGGCAGATAATCCTCAAGACTTCCTCGTGGGATATCTTTTAATCTCCCGAAGATTTCGGGATTTCAAGATTTCCTCAAATCTTGTTTTCTTCTCTCTGTTCACGCGGGTTCCATTTATTTTTTCTCCTCCACGTGCATGCGACTTAGAACGCATGCACGGTCTTCGTCTCTTCTATCCCATGCAAAACACGAACTCACCGAAGCCTCGGCAACTTCGTTTTGCCTCGGCCTTGTTCGAAATCTCCCAAACATTGCATGCATGCATACTTTTAAGCATGGATCGGTTCAGTAGGTCCAGACGAGTCGGATGGACGTCTTAGATCCTTCAGAGGTGGCCGGGAACTCGAAAACCGGCCTCGGGTAGCCTCTGGTTCATCGGCGGCTTCGCGGGTGCCTCGGTCGAGCCTCGGTTAAGCTCAACGAAGGAGACGAGCTCTCGGCAGTCGGATGCGGTGATCAAAAAGGCTTCGACGGCTTGGATCAGATCGGGGGCGCGGCGGATTAGATGAGCGGTGCCGATCGTCTGCGAGATCAGATGAGCGGCTGGGATTCGCTCCCGGGAATTTTTCCGCGTCCCACATCGAAACGGGGCGCGGTTTTTCTGCGCTTTATCAAAGATCCTCTCCCCGCTCAACGCTCAGTTTCACTTCTCCCCTCCCGGTGCCGCCCCGCACCAGGTTCTCTCTGCGGGCGCGCTCTGCGCCCACTCTGCTCCCTGCGGGCGCGCTCCTAGCGCCCACTATGCACACACGGGCGCGCTATGCGCCCACCATGCGCTCCTCCGGGCGTGCCCCAGCACCTCTGCGGTGTCTTGGGTGCGTCATGCCGTCCTGGGCTCGCCCCACGGGTTCCCCCGGGCGTGGTTCCCTAGTGCCCATGCCTTGGGGTTGAACCCCCAAGGTGCCTTGGCTGGCCATATTTTTGGCAAAGGGTCAGAATGTTACTTTGTCAAAAAACAAAGTACTCCATATGAAAAATTCCCATTCTAAATGCCAAGCCATTCTTCTTCAACATTTTTCTTCTTCTTCTTAAGAATTCCTCCATTCATCCTCAAGATTTATTTATCACTTAAAAAATGGAAATTCTTGAAGGTTCTTCTTCATCAACCGAGCTCCTTAGTTAAATAGATTCTTCAACGTTCTTCATTGATCTAATCAGAGATCAAATTGGATCTTCTTCCAATTCACATGCACTAAGAGTTAGTACATGGACTTCTTTAATCCACTTCATCCACTTAGAAGTTGTGGATGGATCTCGTTGCTTCATCTCCTCATGCATTGTCAATACAATTCATGGTCTTCAAACATTGTTGTGACTTTGTATCTAGTTGATACAAGTTCTTAGAACTTAAAGAACAGCTCAACAATCGTCAGATGTTCATGGAGAATGTTTCAACCACAATTTCCAATACCACTTAGTGAATCTCCTAAGTGACATGCCTCTTAGTACCATGGCCATTCTCATTCACCACCAACACCATCACAACCTTTTTCATTCACATCTTGACATTCCTTGACTTCCATTCATTCCAAGACAACTTCATGCCTCATTGACAACAAATGATGCCTCATTGACAACAAATGCAATACAGTGCACTTCAATCTCCCCCTTTGTATTTGTTGTCAATACACTCCTTCAGCACATATGAATGGGTCAATATGTGTGCCAATATTTTCTCCCCCTTATTGGCAATCAATTGCAAAGGTGTGGTGTGGTTCACTTTCAAAAATATCTTCCTCTCTTTGAATAGCATCTTCTTGAAAATCACTAAGAGAGGGATGATGCCACATGTTCTTCTTTAGCACAGAACCTTTTAGTAAATCAACTCTAAGTCTACTTAGGCTAACCCGGTGTAGAAAACAAGAGTGATATAACCAAGATATTTCAATGCTGTCCAGATTTCACTACACATGTGAGATCATGCTTCAAGGGGCTTGAAATTTTTCAGATATAACAATGAATTGCTAAATCCTGCACATACTTTACAAAACTCATTAGAAAGTTCAGGTGTAAAGATAAAGCTCCCCCATTCATCCATTTTCTTAAGATGATATTAATCTCAGAACATCATCTTCTTCAGATTTGCTCCCCCTCAAGGGGTGCACTCCATTCTGTCCAAACCATCTTCCAGATGAGAATGACCATCATCTTCAATTCCCTGCAATGTCAGCACATGTAAATACCAATAGTATAAGGGAATAAGATGGAACCTCCTTGGTTCATCAATGTGAACAACAAGGTTGAGAAGATTCTCTCAACCGAGATGTCCCATTTTCACCAGTCTTCACACTTGCACATTTGATCTTCATTGATGATTGTGCTGGTGTGGTTCTCAAAACATCTTCATGTGAAACCTTCTTCTTCCCTTTTGCTTTAGCAATTGTCAGAGCTTCATCTTCAACTCTTTGTAGTTCTCTGGCAAGTTGCAACTGATGTGGCCATATGACAAGTAAATCATTTGGAAGAGTGGCCTCAGTTTTGGAAGTTCCACATGGTTCTTTGGATGCTGCTAAGCTACCTCTCTTAGGCAACTTATTTTCAATCAATCCCTTCTTCTTCTTCTGGATTGATTGTCTTTTTGAGTCCAGTCTGCTTCTATTTAATTTCATGGATTCTTTACAAAGGTCCATGATGTGTCCTTTCTTTCCACAGTAGAAGCATTTCTTGGTGGTCCTTCTGGATGCATCACCCTTCTTGGATTTGAATTCCAAGGACTTCTCTTCCTTTTTCATAATCTTCTTGGGAGCATTGTCAACTTTCTTCTTGCTTCCCAAGGATTCTTTCTGAGCCAGGTTCTGTGATCTTTTCTTCTTTTGAGCTCTGGATACAGTTGGAGATTGACATGTATCTATTTGACCACTTGGGCAATCATCCCAGATGTTGTCATGTAATCCAAATCTATTTGCAGTAAACAGATGTCTCTGGACCTGTGGATGCTTCTTCTTTTCTTCTGGCTTGCTCCCCCTTGGCATGGGCTTCCTTTGTGCTTTGACATTCAGTGGATTGTACCAACAATCCTTTGCACAATGCCCATACTTGTTACAACACCAGCATTGTCCCACGAATCTAGACCTCTTCAGTCCTTCTGATTGTAGGGTACTCTTCTTGACCTGTTGTGCTATTTCAGGAGAGCTCTGCTTCTTTACTGCCTTCATCCATACTTGTTTGGAATTATTTTTCCATCCTGCACTTTTTGTGGAAACACATTTAGAAACATGAGTACAAGATGGGATGGATAGTACCTTCTTTTTAGAAGTTGTTGCCCTTTCATTAGAGGATGTCTTTCTTTTAGAATCATCCTTCTCAAAGCACACTTGAGTAGCAACATTTCTTCTTCCAGTTGTTTGGGAGGCTTTGGCTTTTGGTGATTGCTGATTTTTCAATATCACCTCTAATTCTAAGCATTTCATGTTAAGGGAGTTCTTCTCATCCGCAACAGTTCTTAGCTTTCCTTCCCAATTCTCCACCAGTTGTTTCATCTGGTCTTCATGCACCTTCTGTAATTCAAGCAATGAGTTGTCAAGCTCCTTCACCCTTTTTACTTTGTCTTCAAGTTGAGCATCTTTAACAACCATTGATACTCTATGCCTCTTCTCCAGTGCATGGTAAACATCTTTGATCATTATCTTAAAGAATTCATTCTCAGAAAGGCTTCTTTGCTATTCTTCAACAGTGTCTTCATATCTTTCATTGCAAAGAGATACTGTTTAATCTTTGGCATTTACCAGCTTTCTGAGAGTGTTGGTTATGCCAACCCTTTTAGCCAATTGGACTTCCAGAGAATTGGCTTCATCTTCTAGCTGTAATTTTTCTTCTTGAAGATCAAGGAGGCCTGTAGCTATACACATTGCAACTTCCTTGGGGACTCTCTTCTGAAGATATTTGATTGCATTTAGAAGATCATTGTTCCTTCCATCTTCATCACAACTAGAGCAGGCTTCATCAGAAGAATGATAAAAGGAATTGTCATCTGATGTGACTTCCACATTTCTTTCCATAGAAGGAGTTTCTCTGATTGCAACAACCTTCTTCCTCATCTTCTTTGCCTGTTTCTTCTTTCTATTTTTCTGAGTCTTGGTAGATATTCCCATTTGAGGCTGGTCGCTCATTTCCTCAAATCTGCACTTCATAAAGACTCCCTTGGATATTTTAGAGGTAACCTCCCTCTGATACCAATTGAAGTGCCCAGATCAGTGTGAATCACTGAGAGGGGGAGGGGGTGAATCAGTGATCCCTTAAAACTTCTTACTAATTGATTCTTTATCAATTAAACCTCTATGGCTGGTTAAAGCCTCGATCCACTCTTCTTGTATCTCTCACCTTTCCACGAATGATGCAGTAAATGTAAAGGCACTGGACACAAGGATTTACAAGGTTCGGCATCAAAGGCCTACATCCTTGCCATGCTCTCCCAGCATGGATTCTCCCATTATAATCGGTTAGTATTACAATGGTCGATACAGAGTCCCACTGTATCTCTCCTGAGTCCCACAGGAGGGTCTTTATACTGCTTCACACAGTGTTACCAGAGTCCCACTGGCTTGCTCCAGAATCCCACTGAAGACTTCTTCTCCCTGAGTCCCACAGGGTCTTCTCCTAGCTCCTCGAGTCACACGAGTAGCTCTTCTTCACTTTAAGCTTCTTCAAGTAACTTCAGCAGCCTGGGATAAAGGCTGCTGGCCTTGCTCTGTACCTCTGATCACTTGTGATGATCAGGTCTTCTCGTTTTGCTCAGGCTTTATCACCTTCTTCTAAGGATGACCTGGCTTCTCTCCAACTACTGAATACTCAGACAAATGATGTCTTTAACTTCAGTCTGGTCCAGTCTCAGTTCACCTCAACTTCATGCACTGAGTGCATGGCAGCTCTTCATCCTCATGAACTGATAGCATGGCCTTCTCAATTCTTCAAGATCTTCTGTCTTGGACAACTCAGATGCACACAACCAGATTTGTCATTGTTCATGTGTGCACGTGCATACATGCAAGCATGCACTCTCCTCTTTCTCCTCTTGGTGCAATAAACCCTCAAAGGGTATATTCATTAAGCACACACCAACTCCTTGAACACCATACACTTTATTCTCTTTTTATTACACACATAAATGTGTGTTATACACTAGTGTGGATGTCTTCTCTTCTTCTTAGTGTGTACACACTTTGGTTTTCACACACACACTAAGGTTCGGCCTTTTAGTTCTTTTGCACACACAAATGCCTATGGCCTTCTTCCCTTCTTGCACTCTTCCACTTTGCACACACACTTTGTTTTTCTATTTTAATATTCAAGTGTGCACAACCACAAGGCTACGGCCTCTTCTTGTTTAGTTCAAGTATGCACAAACAATTTGCACACACAATAGCTTGGCCTTGTCTTTCTCACACCCACTGCCCGTAGGGTACTTAGCACACACAAAGTGTGTTCTTCAATTTGGCACACACACAAGGCTAGGATTCTTGTTCACTTTTCTTGCACACACATGGTTACGGCCTTCTCCAATTCTTAAACACACACAATGTGTAGTCTCGGCCTCCACTTGCACACACAAGCTGTAGGTATGTAATGGCCTTCCTCCTTTGCACACACACAAATGTGTGGTCTTCCTCTTGTCTTGCACACACAACCCCCGTAGGTTCTTCTTCTTCACTTTGCACTCAAAGGGTGCAAGGGCTCGGGTCTTCTTGTTTAGCACATAAGCACTAAGGCCCTCGGGGTCTTCTCCAATTGACACATCAACTGCCCGAGGTGCTCTTCCATCACTTGGCACACAAGCAAAAGGGTCTCGGCCTTCACTTGTTTTCAACAGCCACACAAGGCTTGGGTGCACAAGGTAAGAGCCGTTCCGCGCAAGGCTCAAGACACAAGGGCCGCGCAAGCCACGGGTGCAAGGCACCACGGGCGCGCAAGTGCAAACCACGCAAGGGGGCGCGGTGCACAGAGGGGGGCGCGCAAGGTCGTGTTGCCCTTCCTCCTTCTTATTTTGCACAAGAAGTGAGAAAAAGGATCTCACGGAGCCAAGGGGTGGCTCCGGGCTTCACTGCCGCGCAGGGAGCGCGCAGGCTGTTCTTCATGAGGCAAGGCACTCGTGGGACTTCTAAAAAATTCAGCAAAAAACAATGAGGTCTCGGCCTCTCCTTTTATAGGCATAGAATCCTCAAGACTTCCGCGTGGGATATCTTTTAATCTCCCGAAGATTTCAGGATTTCAAGATTTCCTCAAATCTTGTTTTCTTCTCTCTGTTCACGCGGGTTCCATTTATTTTTTCTCCTCCACGTGCATGCGACTTAGAACGCATGCACGGTCTTCGTCTCTTCTATCCCATGCAAAACACGAACTCACCGAAGCCTCGGCAACTTCGTTTTGCCACGGCCTTGTTCGAAATCTCCCAAACATTGCATGCATGTGTACTTTTAAGCATGGATCGGTTCAGTAGGTCCAGACGAGTCGGATGGACGTCTTAGATCCTTCAGAGGTGGCCGGGAACTCGAAAACCGGCCTCGGGTAGCCTCTGGTTCATCGGCGGCTTCGCGGGTGCCTCGGTCGAGCCTCGGTTAAGCTCAACGAAGTAGACGCGCTCTCGGACGTCGGATGCGGTGATCAAAAAGGCTTCGACGGCTTGGATCAGATCGGGGGCACGGCGGATTAGATGAGCGGCGCCGATCGTCCGCGAGATCAGATGAGCGGCTGGGATTCGCTCCCGGGAATTTTTCCGCGTCCCATATCGAAACGGGGCGCGGTTTTTCCGCGCTTTATCAAAGATCCTCTCCCCGCTCAACGCTCAGTTTCACTTCTCCCCTCCCGGTGCCGCCCCGCACCAGGTTCTCTCTGCGGGCGCGCTCTGCGCCCACTCTGCTCCCTGCGGGCGCACTCCTAGCGCCCACTATGCACACACGGGCGCACTATGCGCCCACCATGCGCTCCTCCGGGCGTGCCCCAGCACCTCTGCGGTGTCTTGGGTGCGTCCTGCCGTCCTGGGCTCGCCCCACGGGTTCCCCCGGGCGTGGTGCCCTAGTGCCCATGCCTTGGGGTTGAACCGCCAAGGTGCCTTGGCTGGCCATATTTTTGGCAAAGGGTCAGAATGTTACTTTGTCAAAAAACAAAGTACTCCATATGAAAAATGCCCATTCTAAATGCCAAGCCATTCTTCTTCAACATTTTTCTTCTTCTTCTTAAGAATTCCTCCATTCATCCTCATGATTTATTTATCACTTAAAAAATGGAAATTCTTGAAGGTTCTTCTTCATCAACCGAGCTCCATAGTTAAATAGATTCTTCAACGTTCTTCATTGATCTAATCAGAGATCAAATTGGATCTTCTTCCAATTCACATGCACTAAGAGTTAGTACATGGACTTCTTTAATCCACTTCATCCACTTAGAAGTTTTGGATGGATCTCGTTGCTTCATCTCCTCATGCATTGTCAATACAATGCATGGTCTTCAAACATTGTTGTGACTTTGTATCCAGTTGATACAAGTTCTTAGAACTTAAAGAACAGCTCAACAATCGTCAGATGTTCATGGAGAATGTTTCAACCACAATTTCCAATACCACTTAGTGAATCTCCTAAGTGACATGCCTCTTAGTACCATGGCCATTCTCCTTCACCACCAACACCATCACAACCTTTTTCATTCACATCTTGACATTCCTTGACTTCCATTCATTCCAAGACAACTTCATGCCTCATTGACAACAAATGATGCCTCATTGACAACAAATGCAACACAGTGCACTTAAAAAATTCACAACACCTCTAATACCAAATGAAGACTTGGAAAGTGATTCTGAAAGAAGGTTCCGGAAATATGGTTTCGGAAATTGAAACTTAACAACAGATTACAATATGAGATTCTACCTTAAAGCGTATAGAATCTAAATGAAATAGAGTACAAGTAGGGAAGTATAAGAAAGTTATACTTTGCTTATAATAAAAAATTCAGTGGAAATAAACATGTAGTTAAACTACAAGTAACAAGATATAAGTCTTTTAACCCAAAGAGAATGGTATCCAACAACCATGGATAAAGGTCCCATGATTTATACTTTCAAGCAAGTCTATCTTACCCACACCAGGGTAAGCCCTCGATACGAAGATCGGAGTCTCTGTCTTGCTATTCCCGCAAGACCTCAACTTCAAGGTAGTTGGCAACCTATGTCTTCCTCAGCAAGGAAGCCCTCGAACTTAAAGGTAGTCGGCACCTCTATCATCCTATCCCCGGAAGTCCTCGAATGTAATCACCAACATTAGGAATCGCACGAAGCAAAAACTGAATGAGTGGTTCAGTACGCACATGGCATAAAAAGCTTTCTCTCTCTAGAAATAACCTTAGTAGCGTGTGGTCTCTAGATTGTTCAACATCATTGTCTATATTCTTGAGCTGTTTCAAATTAGCTCCTATTTATAGGTATGGTCGGCCTCCTTCCCAACGACCATATTTTCCTTAAAAATCAGTGGCACCTGTACACGTCTCACTTAGCCAATGGTTAGTTTTATAACAGAATAGACGACATCGTTTTATAACAAAACAAGTGTAACAGAATGTAAGAATCCGTTTAAAATCTAACTCAAAAGTTCGGAATGAATGTTCGGATTGTAAAAAATATTTTTTCGGAGTATAAACAAATTCAGAGTTTATAAAACAAAGATGATCACATTATGTTAAATAGATGAATTCAGAATGGGAATTCGGAATGAGAATTCGGCATCAGAATTCGTAATGAGAATTCGTTGCCGAACTTTATAAGGATTCGCATCCTGAATCTGATGTAGAACTTAATTAGAGTTCATATCCGGAGTTCAGAATGAAACTTTATCACAGTTCTCATCTAGATTTCGGAGTGAAACTTTATTACAGTTCTTGTCTAGAATTCGGATCCTAAAACAGAATTCTTCATATCAAAGTTTTAAACAATTACGAAAAATATAGAAATGAATCCGAATCATATAGTTAGGAAAAATATGAATGATAATAAGATAAGGATAATTTTTCTTACAAAATCAATTTTTCTTATAAAAGAGATTTTCCTTATAAAAGCAATTTTCCTTATAAAAGAAATTTTTTCATATAAAATCAATTTTCCTTATAAAAGCATTTTTTCTTATAAAAGCGATTTTCCTTATAAAAGCAATTTTTCTTATAAAAGAGATTTTCTTAAAGATAAGGTGTTTGTGATTTTCAAAACAAGAGGGAATAAAAAAGTCATAAGGAAAACCTTATTGACTCAACAATATGCCACCTCGCCGACTCGCCTCAGCACCTCGAAGGTCCGATGAACCAATGGGAGATCTTACTCCCCTTCCTAAACCTTCATTGCCCCCATCTAGGGGAAACATTCAAGAACACATGATCCCGCACCTCAAAGTCCAAGGGCCTCCTCCGACGATCAACAAAAGACTTCTGTCGGTCCTGAGCAGCTTTCATCCTCTCACGCACAAGCTGGACTTTCTCTGTGTTTCTCTGTACTACCTATGGCCCAAGAGCAACTATCTCACCAACCTCTGCCCAGCAAATGGGTGAACGACATGGCCTTCCATAAAAACCCTCAAACAGTGCCATGCCAATAGTATAGTGGAAGCTGTTGTTGTAGTCAAACTCTACTAAAGGCAAGTGTCACACCCATGATACTCTGAAATCCAGAACGCATTCCCGCAGCATGTCCTCCAACGTCGGGATAGTCTACTCAGTCTGACCATTGGTCTGGGGGTGGAAAGCAGTTCTATGGCATAGTTGGGTGCCAAAATCATGTTGTAATCCCCTCCAGACTCATGAGGTGAACCGAGTATCTCAACCTAGGATGATATTCTTTGGAACTCCATGAAACAACACCACCTCATCTACATACCTCTGTGATAAGGTACTCACCGGGCCTGAATCCATAATTGCTAATAAGTGAGCTGATTTCGTCAACCGATCCATCGCTACCCAAATAACATCAAAACCACCCTGAGCTCTGGGTAATCCTGTGATCAATTCCATTGAGATTTCATACCATTTCCACCTGGGGAAATCTAAAGGATGCAACAAACCACTGGGAACACGATTTTGAGATTTTACTTGATGATACACTAGGCACTTAGCCACAAACTCCGCCACTGCCTGTTTCACCCCGGGCCACCAAAACTGTTCCCTCAGGCCTCGATACATTTTTGAAACACTCAGATGCACCATCATGGATGAGCTATGGATCTCACGGAGAAATCCCTCCTGCATCGCCTCCAGAACAAAAAACCTTCTATGAAAGAGCATATGATGTTGGCTATCCTCTGACCATCCTTCTGGAGAGTTCCCCTGATCGATACGATCACGCATTACTTCCTCCTCAGAGTCTCCCCACTGAGACTCTTCCACCTACTGTATCAAGGAGGACTGCACCGTCATCTGAAACAAACAGCCTCTAACACCTTCTACCCTTGCATCCAAGTGCAAGGAAACCAACTCTCCCATCACTTTCTAAGCATCAGTGGATTCCCGAACCACTTCTTTATGTGACTTCCTGTTCAAAGAATCGGCCACAACGTTTCCCTTACCTTCAGTGTAAGAGATATCAAAGTCATAGTCTTGGAGAAACTCGACCCATCTCTGTTGCTGTAAGTTCAGGTCACGCTGGGAGAAGGTATAACGTAAGTTCTTGTGATCTGAGAAGACCACAATCCACTCCCCAAAGAGTTAATGTCACCATAACATTAGTGCGAACACTAATACTGCAAGCCCTAAGTCATGGGTGGCATAGTTACGATGTGAAGGCAAAAATTCCTAGAACCATAATAGATCACACCCTTCTTTTGCATCAGTACGCACACCAAACCAAGGAAAGAAGCATCACAAAACACCTCATACAACAACCCTTCCTCTGGTAGCCTGAGTACTGGAGCATTGACCAACTTCTCCATCAGGTAGTCGAAATCTTCCTGGCACTGCTCGCTCTATAGTAAGACCTGGTTCTTCCTAGTCAAAGCTATCAATGGATCAGCAACTCGAGAGAAGTCCAAAACGAACCTCCGATAATAGCCTGACAACCCCGGGAAACTATGAACATCTGCCACACTCTTGGGTGCCGCCAAAGAAACAACTGCCTCCACATTTGACGGGTCCACTGACACTCCATGCTGTGACACCACGTGCCTAAGGAAGTATACTTCTTGCCTCAAGAACTTACACTTCGACAGTTTACCATAAAGCTGGTGGTGTCGATGGACTTCCAAGACTGCCCGGATATGATCATCGTGCTCCTCCTCTGATCTTGAGTAGATCAGGATGTCATCGATAAACACAATGATGAAATGGTCTCGAAACTGTCAGAAGACAAGGTTCATAAGTCCCATGAACATAGCTGGTGCATTCATAACTCCAAATAGAATCACTAAAAACTCAAAGTGCCCATACCTGCACCTGAAATTTGTCTTCGAGATGTCACTATCCTTTACCACCAGCTGATGATATCCAGATCGCAGATCAATCTTAGAAAACCAACCTTCTCCCCTCAGCTGGTCGAAGAGATCATCTATACTTGGAAGGGGGTAACGATTCTTTACTGTTACCTGATTCATCCTTTGGTAGTCTATGCATAGCCTGAGACCACCATCTTCCTTCTTTATGAACAAAACTGGAGCACCCCATGGTGACACGCTGGGTCGAACAAAACCCTTCTCCATCATATCATCAATCTGAATCCACAACTCCTGCAACTCCTAAGTTGGCATCCGATAAGGGGCCATAGAAATCAAATGGGCACCAGGATGTAAGTCTATCCCGAACTCAACGTCACTTCAGGGGGGTGGGGGTGGGGTAGAGTCACAACCTCCTCGGGAAAAACATCGAGGAAATCCCCAACAACCTCTGGAACATCCACAATCTCTGTATCAGTTGAAACCACTGATACCCCACCTAGAAAGGAAAGGCGAGGCTTCACATGCCGGATTCCCACCTGATAGCTCCTCTCGCCAACAAAAGCTACACGCTGCCCGTCCACGTCGGAGAACATGACTCTTCTTCGGAAGTAGTCAATAACGGCATTAATAGAAAACAACCAGTCGATGCCTAGGATGACATCTTAGGGATGCATCTGTAGAAAAAGAAGGTCCCCACTTGATCGATGTGGTCCCAACGTCATCCCACATCCCCAAAAAACACAAGATACACTGGTCTGACCTCCAACTGGTGTACTCAGCACCAGGGGTACGGAAAGTCTCTCTACTTCTAGACCCAAAGCATGGGCTAGACTGGGTGCAACAACGGAGTGTGAAGCTCCCGAATCGAACAAAGAAGAAACAAGAGTGTTGAAAAAACAAACTGTACCTCGTACCACCTTTGGTCTTACTGGAGCTTCCAACTCTACTGTGTTCAACTGTCCACGCCCAGATCCTTTGCCTCTCTGATGTCGACCACCTCCCCGAACACACCCTGGTCGAGGTCCTTGAGGAGCACCGTGAGGTCAGACACCTCCTGCAAAGTCTATCCTCAGAGGACCAGGGTCCTGTTACTGCAGGAAGGGCCTCGCCGACAACTAGTTCTGCTGAGGCGAGCGCTGAACCTTCCCACCTCCACCATACTGAGCTCGGGTCGGGCACCGACTCTGGATGTGACCAAAACCTCCATAAGAGAAACACTTCGGTCCTAGGATCATGAAAAAGGGACGAGGACCTGAAGATCTGAACTGGAACTACCGGGGCCTGCTCCCCACTGTCCTAAATCTGGAAGGTCCCGTCACAGGAGACCAGCTACTAACTTCCTTCCCTTTCGACGAACTCGGCTGGATCCCCTCTCTTGGTGCACCTCCCTGTGAGTGCACCCTCTCTACAACCTCTGACTTATTATTTATGGCCAAAAATGTCGGAAGGGTGAAGGGGGTGACAGCATACTAGAGCGAAGGACGAAGCGCCTCCTCCAAACGTCTTCCTCAAGAATCCTCATCCAGAGAGAGATCTGGAGAAAAGTATAAGAGATCCTTGAACTTGATCCCCAAATCTCGTATTGACATACTCCCTTGCTGGAGGGAGAGTAACTCCTACTGCTTCTCCGCCTTCATCATGGAAAAAAGGAATTCCTCTCAGAACTCCTTTTCGAAGTATTCCCACAGAACCTCTGCCTCTGTCCTCTCTCCGAGGTAGAGCATCCACCATTGACGCGCCGCACCTCTCAGCTGACTGACTGCTAGGGGAACCCAGTACTCCCTCGGAGCACGAATCAATGTAAAAGGGATACCTATCTCCTCAAGCCACCCCTCTGTCTCCATATCCGAAGTACTACCCTCGTACTTCTGGAGGGTTTGTTGTTAGAAGGAATAAAGATTCTTCTACCACTGTCTATCTTCCTCCTCTCGATCAATCATCAACTGATCGACTGCCTGAATCTACTGGGCCTCGGCTGTCTGAGCCACCTGGGGATGATGTCCAGGTGCCATAGCTGTATAGTAAACAAAGACCGCCTAAGCCCAGGTAGAAAGGAAATTTCTCAAGGTTTCATTTTAGCACTTTATTTCCTTCCTAGAACACCTAAATCAAGTAAAAAACAATCATGATGATGCATGTACCTTCCCTAGGGTCTCTACCCTGCAATCAATGTAGTCTCACTTGGTTGTTCGGTAGGCTCAGAGTCCTTGCATTGGATCACAGGGTGACCTAAAATCCTGTGTCCTAGCTGATCTTCCCTGGCCTATGTCACACACCAATATCATACAACACGGTCACCATACCATCCCATGCAATCCTCATTGTGCCTAACTCCAGACTCAATCCTATCTCTCAACCATCACTTATGATACCATTCTTTCATGACCCCCTTCCATGAAAGATGCCCCTCCTGAGCTGGCAATGGTGAAAGGGTGATAATGACCCCGAGTTCCTCCTCCAGTAGGCCCCGGGGTGGCGACTAGCACCAAGGGTATGAGTTTTCACAAATATTGGAGACATTAACCTTTTATTATTTAATATCGGAAAAAAGGATGAGTTAAACACCAAAAGAAAAAGGAACAAGTAAAAGAAAATAAAACCCAAACCAATCCCACATGCTTGTTTAAACAATTTTGAACCAAGGTACAAGTACAAGAATGCTCAAAAGTACAATACCAAAAGAATCAAGTGTACAGAAATTGCAACAACTCCAATTTTCCCAACTTTTAGGGTCCCGAACGACCATGGTAGTCCTCCTGGAAACCTGAAAGTAAATGTAGGGTGATCATACAAGTATACTCAGTAGGAAAACCTAAAGCTCTTGTGCACAGGTGGGGAGACATACTAATGTCCCGTGAGAAAAACAGAAGAAACCAACCTAACACGGAAATCTATCCACCCAACCTCACCATCCACGCTCACCAAAAACACATAAAAACAGGTAGTAGTATATAAGAACAAGAGTATTGGGTACCACACACCATTTCCCACTAGTTAGCTGCTCTTCCTAACAATGAATGTCCTAACGCTACCACACTCTTCCCGCCTGCACACACCTGGGCCTCAAGAACCACAATCACATCCCCGCCCGCACACTCCTGGGACACACAACCACACATCCTGACCGCACACACCTCGGCCTCACAACCACACATCCTGACCGCACACACATGGGCCTCACAACCAGACATCCTGCCCGCACACACCTGGGCCTCATCCCGAAGATTCTTGGGAACAATAAACCTGCCTGAAGAGTCTTGGGCTAATACCACCCCAATCAAAACCTACCCGATGATTCTTGGGTGCAAGGTCGCCTCAAGCCATCACAACCTATGGAAGAAGGAGCAAGAAGGAGCTAGTAACTAAGGGGAAAACATCCTCTACCTTGAAATGGGAGTGTTTGGCACTAAGTGCTCAACATGGGTGGGGTGTGACAAAACATAAAGATAAAGATATATATATATATGTATGTATGTATATCAAACACAAAGCCCAACCTATGGCTTCTAAATAGAGAAACTAAGCACATGCCTTAGCACTTCTATTACAAAGCATGCATACAACAAAAAACCCCAACCCCATTTAGGTTTTCAAGTTTCATCAGTAATAGTTTATTAGTTCCTTAACTACTGGGAAAATATCAAGTGTTTCATAGAACAAAATCCATGTCAACCATAAATCAAGTTAGATAAAACACAAGAAATAGAACCGAACCTTTTATCATCAATCAAAACCCATCGATTGTTCCTGTGTTCATTATCTTTCTCCATAGTTCATTTATCAACTTTCCAAATTCTTTTAATAACACAACCCATTACTGCAGCCCTGCTGCCACCATAACCACATCTCCACCACCGTATCACATAATAAGGCTCGTGACACATCATCACCACTTTAATATCATTTACTGAAACCCTACTGCCCATCCTATTCGTAACAACCCAGGATCCACCCCCCTTTCACACACTACATAACCAACCAACACCCACATGTTCATTATTCCATTTTTTTCAACCGGGGTGATCACACATGGGTTACCGATTTTAAATCATCCAACTTTACTTAATTAACCAAATTCCACATTCCCCAAAGTTCCATCCAGAATACGGTCTAGAAAGATAGGGAAACATTTAATTTCATAATCAAAGGCCCCCAACGACCATGATTTTTAGTAGGCATAATCTTATTCAATTCACAACATAATATCATGGGATATAAATAATGTAACTGTATTAAAAAACTTCCCATACCTGTTATACAAGCCAGTTATTATCTTTATTAAACCGGTTCAAATGTGTTTCACGTAAACAATAGGACGCCCAATCTGCATGATGCACAATTTAGAGAGACTAAGGTAAGATCCCTACCTCAACAGGTTCTGATCACAACGCTCCCCCGTATCAGCTTTAGAAGACGTCCGTCAGCGTCTGTCACTTCTGTCAAAACCCGGAAAAACCTCCTCGGGTGGAAGATGGGAAGGAATGGACAAAGGGAAATCAACAAATCCAAGCTTAGAAGTTCTGCCTCGTCATTACGATCTCGTGGCCGGTGACAGATCCTAAATCAGAGCTCGGACAGAAAAGTTATGGAAGAAATGACCTTTGGAGTCTCTCGAGAGAGCTCTGCTTGAGGGAAAGGGAAGGAGAGGAGTGATTTGAAAATGAGGAGAGGCCCCCTCCTTTTATAGGTGAGAAAAACTAAAGTACACGACGTGTACTTTCTAGTACCCGGCTTGTAATCGGCCATTTCCCACGGTCTCCACGCGGCTTCCAACACAGCCTTTAACGTGGAACACAGTCGTTGACTGGTCAACACATGGTTTGAGGGTAACGTGTACGTGGGGAGGAACTACACAATGTGTAGTACGGTCTACACAACATGTACTCATTTATTTCATGCGGTAGGGGCACGACCTTAACACGACACACAACCATTGACTGGTCAACACAGGGTTTGAGGGTAACACGTATGCGGGGAGGAACTACATGACGTGTAGTATGTGCTACACATCATGTACTAATTTATTTCATTTAGAAAGGACATGGCCTCAACATGGGGTATACCCGGAAATGTGGTACACGATGTGTACTCACACTACACGGCGTGTAGTTACAAATCTCTAAAAGTTGTGGGAAAAGTCCATTCTACCCTCCAGAACACTTCATGACCCTCTTTTCGACAAAGGAATGGGTCGGAGAGGTCCGGGCCATTACATTAACCATTATGATTTCAACTTTACCTTTTTAAAGGTAGTTTTAGTATTCATTCTTATGATGTGTCTTTCTTTTATGTATTAAACCTTTGATAATGTAGATGAATTTTGTGGGTAAAATTAATTTCAAGGGGGATAGAATATAACACCATGAGGTTTTTATGAAATATATTCTTAAATAATATTATATCCTTCATTGCATTCTATACCATGTTAAGCATGCACTATACACAACACCAACTTATCTTGCATTACACACAACACTGAGTTTCTATGAAATATTTTTTTATTATTATAATTATTTACATAAGAAAATTATAAAATATCTATTAGAATGGAGAGTATGAACATGATTAAATTAGTTATGAAATTATGTTTTACACATAATTATTTGACCAACTATTTATAAATTAATGTAAATATTAAAAAAAATGAAACGTTTTTATGAAAAACTATTAAATATGAACAAGTGTGTTTTATACCAATAAATAAAAAATAAATTTTATTGGATAATATTAATGAAATATATATATATATATATAATATATTCAATATAATTTTTAATATTCATATTATGTTTTTTCTAGACATGATATAAGAATAAATCCAATTTTATGCATAAAAGAAGTATTTGTCTACAAAGGCATTTTTACCACCCTTTAGTGGTAAACTTGTTAAAAATATAGTTCATGAATGTTTTATAAAATCTATTTTAAAAAATAAAGTTCTTATTTTAAAATATAATATCAAAATTTACTTTGAATTTTTGGTATATCTCTAAAAAGATTCATCTTTTGATGAATAGTTAAAATACTGATTTTTATCAAAAAAAGTATTTGATTTTAAATTATTTAGAATGTAAAATTATATTTTGGATTATTTTGAAATTTTAATTATTTAATTTTAATCCTATTAATGTTTTTGAAAAGTATTTTATCAATGAAATTATTATAAAAACATTTTATGTTTTAAAAGTCATTTTTTTCGAGAAGCTATTTTCATGGTATTTTATAGGTTTTATTTTAAAATAAATTCAAAAAATTCTATATTTTTAATTTTTAAAAATTTATTCCAAATTTAGATTCATAAGTTCCAAATTTATTAAATAGTTCCCTTTAATTTTTGGCTAATATGAATAGTAATCTTGGTAAAAACATTTACGATGGTAAAATGTAAATTGAATAATTTTTGTTTAAAAAGACTATAAGACTATAAAATAAATTTATCTCATTGAAAAATTTTATTAGATAAATAAAAAATATACCTTTAACACCCAAGAATATAAATAAAGTTGTTTAATGGGTACTTTTCTATGAAAATGACTTATATAATATGTAAATCAATGAAAGTTACAAAATGTCACTTTCTTTGTCTTTAATGACCCTTTTGTGTCCACTTAGGGAAAAAGTTATGTTATGAATGAATATAAATTTAATATTTTAAGTAAATAAACAATTTTCATGATTTAAATTTATTTTTTACTTTTTGGGTCACTTAGATGAAATTATGGTATTTATGTTATTTTATTTAATAAACATTTAAAGATTTCACATTCATGTGTTAAATAGTATATCAATTTTTTATTTTGGGTTAAAAAAATATATATTTGACTATTAATATTATTATGAAATATATAAGATTTATCTTCACAATGATATTTTATTTTTAATTTTTAGAGAACAAATAATTATATTAAATATTAAGACAACACTTATGTAGTAATTATTTTGTTAATGTAAATATCAAATAAATGTTACTAGAAATATTAAAATAAATATAATTTGAGATAATTAATGTGATAGAATAATTTTATAGATAATATTTTCCACTTATAGATATAATATAATATTTGGTTTGATTTTAAGTTGTTATCTTGATTCTTTTAACAGTCCAGGTAATGAATAGTGTTAAAATTGACACTAATGATATTCAATAAAAATAATATTTTATTATATTATTTGAAAATAATAAAACATCTTTAAAATTTAAAAAAAACTATACTATTTTCTAAAATGTTAAATATTGTTCATTTATTATTTAATTGACATTAAATAAGTAAAATTTATAAGATTTTAATATTGAAAATATTGTTACCTTAGATAATAATTAAAATAGGTTAACTAAGGGTTAATCAAACTGATATGTTTTAAAATAATACCAAAACATGTATAAAATATTTTTTTATTATATTACAGCCTTATATCATATTATCTTCGAATAAATTTTATTTTGGAGTTATTTGGATCGATATTAAATTTATTATAAGTTAATATTTTTTGAAATTCCAAAAGTGTCCCTCACCTCAATTATAAAAGGGAACCTCCTCCCTCACTTATTCGCATCCCATTGAGCCTTAAATATAAACCATAACATATAAATTTATCTTCTAAATTTCCTTATTCACGTTATATAGGTTATGGTATTCTCAAAATACCAATCCTAGTGTCCACAAGTGGAGATATTAGGGAAGTTATCCAAGGAAGAGGTAATCGTCTTTACCGACTCATCCAAGATTATTTATTCTTTTACTTCCTCTTCCTGTGTTGTTTCAATTATAAATTAATAAATCCTGTATCAAATATGTTATGATATGTTATTATTATTATATAACAATCATCTTCCACCTTTCATCCATCCTATGAAAATTGAAAGTACCACGTGTTCGTACATATGACATATCATCTCCACGTCGTAGTGTAATCTATTTTTCATATATACTTTAAATGGATGGATATAATGATGGAAATAATATATATATATATATAATAATTATAACATTACATAATATACAACATCCACTTCCTTACCCTTTTACCATTAAGGGAATGATACCATCGCTCGTGCGTACGTACGACCTGCCGTCTCTGGGACGCGATGCGATTCATTTTCCATATTCACCATTCAAGAATGATTATAAAAATGTTTATAACAAGTAAATATGATATATATTACATTAATATTATTATGTAAATTGTTTAACCATATATTATTCACAATAATTTGGAATTATATGAAAAAACATGCATTGGAAAATGAAGCTGTTAACACCTGAAAGAAGAGTAATAATGATACACTATTAAGAAATGAGAAATAATATAGTCATATATGATATCATAAATATTAATATGGCTATAGAATAATTTAAAAACATTATTTAATCCATTATATAGGGTTTTAAAATATATGTGAATGAAATCAAACCTAATTTGAGAGTTAAATTCAGAATCTCATTTTGTTTGGGATTATTTACATGTAAGTATCTGTTGGGGAATATTTATCTTCCATGTACATGATTCTTAAAAATGTTTTCCAAAACATTTTTACTATTATTATGTAATTGTTAAATTAATTTTCATCCATGTGTGACTTTTTACAAAACAACTTGAAAGGAATCTTTTTTTTTGTTTTCCTAATGATGTACTTTGTGACTTTATGAAAAAGTACGAGAATAAATTTTTTAACCTATACAAAATGAATGGATTTTTAATATTTCATGATTCCTCAATATCTTTAAGATTACCTTACAATATTATAATGTTATTTTCAAAGAAAATATGTTCTTTTTAAATTGTGTGTCGTTTTAATAAATGAAAAAGTTTTAAAATCAGAAAGAATATTTTCCTCAAGAATTATTTTCAAGTGATATTTCAAAATCATTTTCCGTATATAAAAATATTCATTGTTTTTACTTATGTTTTAATGGATATATTTTTAAAGGAAAATATCCCAACTATTACTATGGGTTTTTTGTTTATGATGTAATGATAATTATGAAACCCATTTATTTTATATGGGATATGTTATGATTGAATGATGCTTATGAAACCCATTTATTTTTATGGGTTCTGATATGATGAATGAATTATGTTATTTTAGAACACATATATATGGTTTTAATTATGTGAAGGGTGGGATCGATATCTCCCTATAATGCATTATTTAATGATTTATATTTCATGAGATAGAATGGTCTGGAATAGGAAATGATATTGGTTTAGTAATACAAGGTTTGAACCAGAAGTAAACCAGATTTAGTAATGTAGGGATCGAATGGAGAGTGAACCCGATTCAGTAAATGAATTTTTCCAGTATGATGGTCTTAGAAATTATCCTTGAATAATATGAAAATGATTTTATATGCCTATGTGTATGCCACAATTTCATGTCTTATGTTACGCTCTCATGGAATATGTTAGTTGTTTTCTATTGTGTACATTTATGATTTATTCCAGGAAACGATACCGCAATATTTGATATATAGGATATTATTTTCAAATGGTTTATTATGTACTTCTGCTTTATGATTATGTTTACCTTTACTGAGAATATGAGCTCACCCTTTTTATATATTTATTTTACCTTGGTTATAAATATAGGTTTTAGGTAGGACTGTTAAAGGGGAAGATCTTTATGGGAGATGTTGAATATCTCTCACAAAACTAGAAGAATGTGTTCCATGTTTACAAATGAACTAAAATATTAAGTTATTATGATTTTGTTTGTGTAATTTAATCAATATTCGTCTAAAAAGATATAATATCCATGTATGAAAATCCTCAGTCGTTATAATTGGTATCAGGAAAAATGTTTACTCAACCTTTGGAAACTAGGATGATAAAACATAGTAAGATCCCTAGAGATATTTATTAGGATATATCGAGGGATGTCTCTAAGGATAATTATAATTATAGGTTATAATCCTATAATTTTCATAATAACCATGAATAACATAGGATTAAATCAAAGTTATCATAGATTTAAATATTATAAGTAATTTCCCTTCATTACATGGTTATACCACAATGATTAGTGTTTCTCAGCCTATAATTTATGGTTTTAGTAAGTGGTAGGAATCAAAAGGAACTGGGTTTATTCCGAATGTGACAAATAGTTTGCCGATGAGAATTCAAATTGGATGATCATTAGAGTTAAAGACGTTGTGAGCATTCCTAATCCGTTTTCATGTAACATGATTAAACATGTGCACCTTAAAAAACTATCATACTCAACCAAGAAGAGAAGGAATGTTTCTGATGAGAAATATTATAATGGATACCGTGGAGTAAATAAAATTTAGTTCCATTTGTGTTCAGAATGTGGGAAGAAACACTCAAATGTATGTATTATATGAATAAGAAGATGTTTTGACTGTGGAAAAGAAGGACACAAATCAAGTAACTACAAAGAGAAAATGGAAAGATTAGTTAACACAATGAATGAAAATATTGGACTCCCCAAGGTACTATTAACCAATGAATGATTTTAATGTGAAAATTATGGGAATTATAAAAATAAATTACATAATTGGAAAGCTCATGATGGAAATCATCAAGGTTGTATAAGTAATGATGTTATTGCTTCTGTTGATGTTACTACAAGTGAAATGTGGAAGGAAAGAGGTATTATGTAATAAGATGAGGTAGCCTTATTAATGGCTTAAGGATGAAGTAAAATAATTTAAATGTTTATGTATTTAGATTCAATAATTATGTTATATGAATTTATTTTTTTAATTAATGATTTAAAAGAGTTTGTTGAATTGTTCTTATGGACTAGAAAAGTGATTTAATGGAAATGTGATATTTTGGAAAACTCATGATTAAGGGAAGGATAACCCTTAATATGTTCAAAGATGCTGCGATAATAAAATTAAGAGATGTTCGATTATAAATGTGATAGTGTTGATGAATTTTGGGCTGATTAGATGAAAATATGGTTTATGATATCTTGGATTGATTTTATAGAATTATTTCATTTATGGTATGAGGAAAGAGTTAATTTTTTAAAGCGTTCATGTTTTCACCAATGCTTTATAGTAATTCATGTTATTACCATGTTTTAAAATAAAAAATGATAATAGTCCTCACATGTTTGGTATGTTAAAATTAAGAATTAAATCATGTTTTTGAGGGATAAATATGATGTTTAGTGACCTTTATTCAGAAATTTTGGATTTTAATCTTCTGTAAGGTTCATAAAGGTAACCATTTTTGAAATTGTTTATATTGAAATGTGTGGTTTTAGTGATTAAAGTATTATCTCTCCATATGAGGATTTATTTATACTGAATAAATTGTGTTATACCTTTTGTTTTGATATTAATTAAAAATATATTGAATAACCTATCATTCTATTTTGGATTTCATGATCTTCTAATGATTCAGGAATGAAAAATTTACATTTATTTCTTAGAATAATAGATGAAGTGAGAATTGATCAAGGAAAAATTAAAGGATGAGATTTTGGTCATGAAAATTATTTAACTCTAGGGAAAATATCTTGAAACCAAAAAAATTATCCTATTACCTTCTTTTTTGATGAATCAAATGGTCCCTTAAAACGTCGCAGATTTAAGACATTGTGATTGTTAAGTTTCGCCTGACCCTGTTCTCTATCACTCTCCCTCAAAACATGTTAGTTATATTTCTCTTCCATGTGTAACCCTAATAATGAGTTACTCTAGGTAACTGCTATGTTTATAACTTTCCCATTTTAAAGGTAATTTTAGTATTCATTTTTACTATGTGGGTTTCTTTCAAGTATTAAATATTTGATAGCCTAGATGAATTTCAAGGGTGAAATTAATTTTTATGGCAGTAGAATGTTACATTTCAAGATTTTTATGAAATGTATTTTTAAATAATTTTATATCTTGAATTGCACGCTATACCATGTTAATATTGTTTTACATGAAACAACGACTTAGCTTATATTACACATAACACTGAGTATCTCGGAAATATCAATTTATTATTGTAATTATTTAAACCAGAAAATTATAACCTAGCTGTTAGAATGAAGTGTATGAACAAGTGTGTTTTATACTAATAAATAAACAAAAACTCTTATTGGATTATATTAATGATATATATATATATAATATTCAATATAATTTTTAAAGTCCATCTTATGTGTTTTTTAGACATGATATAAGAATAAATCTAAATTTATTCATAAAATAATTATTTTCATAAAAAGGAAATTTTACCGAATTTTGATGTTTCAATTGTTAAAACTATAGTTTTTGAAACTTTTATAATTGATATTTGAAAAAATAAACATCTCCTCTTGAAAAAAATCAAAATTTACTTTGGTTTAATTTTTTATATTTCCCTAAAATGTTTCATCTTTTGATGAATTGTGAAAGTACTGATTTTTATTGAAAACTTTATTTTATTTTAAAGTATTTAAAAGGTAAAATTATTTTTTGGATTAGTTTTAAAATTTAATTATTTAATTTTAATCTAGTTAATGTTTTTGAAAATGATTTTATCCATTAAATTATTATAAAAACATTTTATATTTTTAAAGTTCATTTTTTTTCAAAAACTATTTTTCATGGAGATTTACTAGTTTTTTTAAATTAAATTATAAAACTTCTATGTTTTGAATATTGAAAAATGGATTCTAAATTTAGATTCAAAAGGTTTAAATTTAGTAAATAGGTCCTTTTCATTGTTGGATAACATGAATATCAACCTTGGTAAATTTTATTACCCCGGTAAAAGGTAAATTGAGTAATTTAGGTTAAAATTAAAATTATAAAGACTATTTAATGAATTTAACACATTCCATATTTTTATTGGATGAATAAAATTCTACCTTTAACACCCAAGGATTGTAATAAAGTTGTTTAATGGACACTTTTCCATGAAAATGACTTATATAATATTTAAATCAAAGAATGTCACAAAATGTCACTTTCTTTGTCTTTAATGTCCCTTATGTGTCCACTTGGGGAGAATTTATTGTATTAATTAATATAACTTTACATTTTTAACTTAATAAACATATTTTCATGATATTAATTTATTTTTTCCTTTTTTGGGAAACTTAGACGAAATTACGGTATTTATAATATTTTATTTAATAGAAATTTAAAGATGTCACATTAGACCATATCCTACCAATTTATATTCTAAAATTTACTAGACACATTATAGAGGTTATGGTATTCTCCAAATACCAACCATAGTTTCCCTAAGATGATATATAAAGGAAGTTCACCAAGGAAGAGGTAATCGTCTTTACTGAGTTTTCCATGATTATTTCCTCTTCTAATTTCTGTTCATGTGTTTTTTCCATAATAAAGTTATAAATATAGTATCAACTATATTTTGAGATGTTATTATTATTATGGAACAATCATATTCCTTTTTTAATCCATCATAGGAAAAATGGAAGTACCATGTGTGTGTATATATGAATTACTTTCCCCGTACCATGTTATAATATGTTTTCATCACTACTTTTCACGGATGGATATAATGATGGAAATAATAGATATATATAATTATTAAAACATGTTATTGATTCAAGAAAAAAAATATACATTCAACTTCCTTACCCTTTTACCATTAATGGAATGATACCATCGCTCATGCGTACGTATGACCTACCATCTCCACAACGTGATGTGATTCATTTTCCATATTCACCATTCAAGAATGATTATATAAATATATATAATGAATAAATAAGATATATATTACCTTAATATCGTCTGTAAATGATGTAACTATATCATATTCACAAGAATTGAGACTTATACAACAAAACATGTATAGGAAAATGAAGCAGTTAACACCCTAAAGAAGAGTAATAATGAAATATTATTAACAAATAAGAGATAATATGGTATTATATGATATTATAAATATGGATTTGGTTCTAGGACAAGTTAATAAAATAATTTAATTCATTATACAAGATTTTAAAATATATTAAAATGAAATAAGACCTAAGGTAAGGGTTAAATTCACAATCTCATTTTATTTGAGATTTTTTAAATGTAAGTATCTGCCAAGGAATATTTATATTTCATGTCCATGTTTCTTAAAAACCTTTTCCAAATTATTTTTTCTATTCTTATGGAATGGTTAAATTCATTTTTACCATTATGTGACTTTTTACTAAATGGATTGAAAGGAATAATTTTGTCATTTTTTAATGAGTTACTTTGTGACTTTCTAGAAAAAGTATAATAATATTTTTTTTAACTTATACAACATGATTTTTTTTCTTCTGATTTCATGATTCCTTAATGACTTGAATATTCCCTTACAATATTAGAAGGGTAACATCAAATAAATGTTTTCTTTGAAAATCTTGTTGTATTTTAAGAAAATAAAACGTTTTCAAAGTAGAAAGTATTTTTTTTCTCAAGAATTATTTTCAAGTGCTATATCAAAATTATTTTCCATCTATGACAATATTCATTAAAGTTATTTATGTTTTAATGGGGATATTTTTCAAGTATATTATCCCTATTATTTCTATGGTTGGTTTATGTTTATAATAGAATGATAATTATGAAACCCATTCATTTTCCATGAGAAATCTTATGATTGAATGAAGTTTATGAAACCCATTTCTTTATATGGGTTCTGATATGATGAATTAATTATGTTCCTATGGAACACATATATATGGTTTTCATTATGTCCTGGGTAGTACCGATATCTCCCTTCAATTCATTTTGTAATGATTTATATCTCATGAGATAGACTAGATTGGAAAGAAAAATTATCTCAATTGAGTAATACATGGATGGAATGGGATGTAATCCCAGTTCAGTAAAAAAGGATGAAATGAGGAGTGAACCCAATTTAGTAAAGAAAATTTTCTACTATGATGGTCTTGGAAATGATCATTGACTAATATGGAAATGATTTTCTATGCCTATGTGTATTCAAAAATTTCATGTCTTATGTTTATGATCTCATGGAATATGTTCTTGTTTTTCTTTTATGGAATTTTATGATTTATTCCATGACATGATACCATGATCTTTGATACAAAGAATATGATTTTCAAATGTTTTTATATACTTTTGATTTATTATTATGTTTATCCTTAATGATCATTTGAGATCACCTTTTTCATATGTTTCTTTTACCTAGATTATAAATAAAGGTTTTAGGTAGGAATGCTAAAGGGGAATATATTTAAGAAAGATTTTGAAGATATTTCACCAAACTAGAAGAATATTTTCCATTTTTCCAAAAGCACAAAAAAAATATGGTCCTCAAGATTGTGTTTGTGTAATATAATGAATATTTATATAAAAAGATGTAATATCCATCTATAAAAAGACTGATTTGTTATAATGAAATCTAGTAAAGGATGAAATATAAAATCATAAATGAGTCATTCAACCTATCCCTATACTTATATAGAAGTGTGACAATATTATGATGGAATTTACCACTATACATGAAAATAAACTATGGAATAATGATGATATTTGGGTTATTATTGACCATCTTAATATGATTTCTCATTTCTTAGAGATTAGAGAAGAACTTCCCCTTGAGAACCTTGACCAGATCTATATTAATGAAAAATTAGGGGTTATCTGGGATCCTATATAATTAATATATGATTATGACCCTTGGTTCATATAAAAATTCTGTCGGAGTCTTCATAGGGATCTTGACACTAATATATATTTTAGTTCCACCTATCATACCAAGACTAATGGTAAATCTAAAGGACTATATTGAATTTATAATACATTATGAGATCATGTTCTCATTATAATTTCCTAGTCAAGATACTTGTATCACTAAGAGGGGGAGGGGATGAATCAATGATATATTTTTCTTTTAAGTTTCCTTACTTTTGAAACAACCTTCAGGTCCTCTTAAATATTTCATTCCCTATCGAAAAAAAACAAACACACATCCATATTAACACAATAATTTACAAGGTTTTCTGCTCAGTAAGAGTATCTAAATCCTTGGTGTGGTATGAAAACAATCCATTACCATAATATACACTAGAAAAAAAAATCCTTTTTTGTGGAATAAAATGAGTAGGATGTAACCTCAAAATCCATGTATCATTATGATCAATAAAACAATGCATGTGATTCAAGTATCATGAAGTGATGTAAGTTAATTTTTGTAATAAACATATTATGGTGTTTCTTAATCAACTTTCACAAATATATTCTTCAAAACAATTCTTCACTTTATTACCTATAAGAAGGAAAGACCTTCTTATAGATTTTTTAATGAAACTCATTACAATTTTCCTGTCCAATTTGCATGTATGATTGCTCAATATAGAAACATATATTTGTCAGAATACCACTGAAAGTTTTTTGAACCACTTCTAATCTGAGTATGGAAATCCAAGTATGATTCCCAGTCTGATGATCCAGCCCAATATGATGATGAAGTGAATGTGATCTTATCTCTTCTCCTCACTTCTTCTATCTAGAAAGATTCCATAGATAATCTCAATCTGGAAAATTCTTCTCTATAGATTGTCGGAGCTTCTCTATCTTCTTCTCCATAGTACATCCATGTATGAAAATTACAAAGTACTTTCCCTTTTTATAGGTGACCCAAAAATTTTTGGGTAGGATTCTAAAACCTTTTCCCACTCATCTAAATTTCCTAAAATCATCATTTTTATTTAATTATTTATAGATTTATTACTTTGTACATGCTTCTCAACTACACTCGAGTCATCTCGAATCTTTTAACAAATTCATCTCACTTCATAATTCTTAGAAAAATTCAGTTATATTCTAATTATTTACTCCAATTTCTTAATTATGATGCTCCATAACACTTATATTTATATGAAGAAATAGACCGCTTCTCAACATGATGTTCAAACCATTTTTCTCTACACCAAATGGAAGACTAATATTCCCATTCTGATTTCTTCATTGCGATGGAAGAATATGGTCACTCTGATTTTCTTGACCCACTAATAAACAAATTAAAACTGAAGATATCTCATCATGTTACTTTGTACCAAATGTGACAAATGAAAAAAATATTTCTTCTTTATATGATGATCTATACCAACTAATGAAATAAAATAAATTCATCAAACTTCAAGATTCCTATCACCCTTTGACAACACATCCTAAAATATCCAAAAATTATTATTATTATTATTATTATATCCAGTCATGTGAGATATCAGTGTTAGCTCCATTCTGATATCTCTTTATCCAATTTTAAATGAAATTATTCTTTCTCTTGTACCACTTGAAAATAGATTACAGATATATTGAATACTTTTGTTTATTTTCTCTTAAACCACTAGATACCAACACTTATTTAAAAAATTTAGAGAAATAAAAAAAAAATATCCTTATAAATAGTATAATACATTGTTAATAATTATATGACTTTATTTTCATATTAGTCACAACAATTTAAATTATTTTCCCTTTCCATTGGTCCCAAAAACTCCAATGATAAAAAAATTCTGCCTCTAATTTTATCAGTGGAACACTGCATCTGAAGAATTAGTTCCAGTAGCTTTACCTTCAGAAAATTATTTCCTTCTCCTAATATGATTAACAAAACCTATTCACCCCCTTTAATTTATCAAGACTAATTACATGTTTTACAATTTACTTATAATTTGTGAGAAATAAAAAACTATAAAGCATCGTCAGATTTATATTATTATATCCATTCGATTCACATTCTTCCCCACTACAATAAAGTCTATAATTATGAACTCAATGTGAGTTGAATGATCCTTTCTTCTAAAAAAAATTTTCTCAATTAAATTGTATTTATTAAGCATTGTGAGTCTGATTTTTTGAATATGATGGCCAGTCTGATTATCAACATTCACAAAGTGAATTGATTTATCTTATTTGAAAACAAAAGAAAACATACTTATAAAATAAACTTCTTCTTAATTCTATAGATGTTACATATCCACCTTGGTCCAAAAAATCTCCCACTTTGGATTTTATTGTCAACCAAGATTCATATATCACTGCAATTTGTAACCAAAACCTATGTATTACTTATCAAATATTCTAAGCTTATGTGAGCTAAATCATTTCAGGAAGTAAGAATCATTGAAAGAAAAAAAAATTGTATAAAAGTAGTGACTCATGAAACATCCTCATATTTTCTTCACATGTTTATTTTCTTGTTAAACATTCCTATAAAAATATTTTTCCCTAAAATCACTCACATAAAAAGTTAGAATAGTTCACACATTAACATGCTGAGTTTCACAGCTTACCCAAAACTACCCCTTTATACATACTTCCTTAAAACTTTTATCACATATTCAATGGATTGATTTATGTAACAATATCCCCCTTGAAAACACTATCAAAAGACAAGATGAGATAGGGAAAAAAAACACATACATCAACCTTGATGAGAAAGAGATAGGACGCCCATGTTCAACATCGGTTTAGAAAAATATTCCTTTGGTAAAGATTTTTTGAAAATGTTAGCAACTTGTTCTGATGTTGGATCATACTCCAAATTCAATTCATTCTTATCCACATTCTCTTTGATGAAATTATATTTAATATTAATATATTTTGAATGATAATTTTGTACCAGATTCTTGGTAAGGTTTATTTCACTTTGATTATCACAACCTAAGAAGAAGGGTAAATACACTTCCACAAATAAGTATTCTAACCAAGTATTCACCCACATAAGTTGAGTAACAACTTGAGGGGAAGAAACATACTTAGATTCATCCATACTAAGAGTTACTAATTTTTTTATTTTTATTCTAAATAACATAACTTTTTCCCTAAAAGAAAACTCCACCATATATGGATATTATATTAAAAACATTTATGGCCTAATCAGTATCTGAATACCCATACAGGTCAATAAATTTTGATCTATCATACATGATTATTAAATATATTGCCACTTTGATATGTCTGAAAATTATTTTTCTATCAAGTAAATGTGATTATTTATGATTACTCTGAAATATTTCACATAAGGTAACAACATAAAAATGTTGGGACATGATGCTTTGAAATATAAAAAACCTCCAATAAGATTCTAAAAATATGTCTGATAAACTTCCTTGCCTTCTTTATCTTTAAAAAAATTTCTTCGAACTAAATTTTGTGTGTACATTGGTTTTGAATAATCCATGTTGAACTTCTTAAGGATATCATTAGCATACTTTTCTTGAGAAAGAAATATTTGTTTATTATTTTTTAAAATTTAAAACCCATGAAAGTATTTCATTTCTCCTATAAAGGGCATATCAAAAAACGTTTTCATCTATTCATCAAATATTTCATATGATTTTTCATCATTCCCAGTAAAGATAATGTTATCTATATAATGAATTTCGATGAGGGAAAAATTATGATTTTCCTTGATGTAAAGATTGATATAAACTCTTCCATTCTTAAAATTCATCTTCCCCAAGAATGTGTCCAATTTAGAATACCATGCTCTCTGAGCTTGTTTTTCCCCATACATGTATTTCTTCATATCACACACATAAATTTCATCTTTACCAATAACAAATCTACAAGGTTTTTCAATTTAAACTTCCACATCAAGATCCCCACTCATAAATATGGACTTCATATCCATATGAAAATTTTTGTAACTTCATTATGCAGTAAAATAAAGAAAAATTATTATTATTTCTAACCTGTCCACTAGAGAAAAAATCTCATAAAAATAAACATATTCAATTCGCAAGTAACCCTTTCACACTAATCTTTCCTTGTTCCTTATCACATCCCCATATTTATTCTGCTTGTTCCCAAAAAATTCATTTTGTACCAATAACATTTTTATTATCAATATTGGGTATGAGTTACTAAGTATCATTATTTTATATATAATCAAAATCTTCATTCATATCCTGAACCCATTCTAGATGCTCAAAATATTCATTCACATCATTCACCTCAACTTTTGAATAAAAAGAAGTGTGTGTAACAACTTTTTATGTTCTTGTTTGAACCTTCTGATGTTGATCACCAATAAGGTTCTGAGATTCCACTTACTTCCTCATCCTGTGATGAGATTTTTGAGTTTCTTCCTCATTAGTTGAAATATATAATTTTGATTATTGAGTAGGATTACTATTAATAGTATCATTATCAGAATTGTTAATAAATATTTTGTGATCCTACTCAACTTCCTTATCATACCATGTCTATTTATATTCCTAATCATTTTTAGAAACTTTCACATTAAAAGAATCAATAATTATTCAAGTGTATTTATTGAAACACCTATATCCTCTTCCTTCTGAAGAATATCCAAGAAATATTCTATATTTATATCTTTTCTCAAACATTACAAGGTTTCCACCTTTCTTCTTTATAATGCATGGACTCCCAAAAACTATTAAGTGTTTCAAACTCAGAGTTTTATCATAAAACATTTCATATGCAGTCATATATGTTTTTGCCTATAGAAATATTGGTGTTGGATATTCACAAGAATTCTCACAGATTTCCTCAATAATATATGATAAAGACCATGTTCAAGTAACACAGGTCTCCCCATTTCCACCAAACTTATGATCTTCATTTTAGTAAACCCATTTTGATTAGGAGGGTATGGTGAAATGAACTCATGAAAAAAAATTAATTCTCAAGATAACATTAAAATTAATCATTTTTTTATTTACCACCATTATCAGTTTTCAAATTATTCACTAAATAATCACATTACTTCTCATATTTCCTCCTCAAACTTTTAAACATTTTTAGATAATTTGACTCATGTTTTATATACATAACACAAGTAATGTGAGTAAAGTCATCAATAAAGGTGAAAAAATAATTATATACATTAGTTTATTATTTTCCCATTGGCCCACAGACATCATAATGAATAAGTTCTAGGGGTCTTTTTGAATAAATATAATATTTAATATGCACAACATTTGTAATCTTTCCTTTTTGAAAAATTTTGCAGCACTAATTTCTTCTTCTTAACATATCACATATATAACACACACTATCTCACTTTGATATCTTTCTCATGTTTATCCAACACATGTGTCCCACCCTTTATTCCATAATATAATCTCTTCCACCATGCTCGAGTAACAAGAGTTTTGTATTTCACCAACTTGAAATAAGTTTCCTTTTATACGTTGGCCTCTTGAAACTATCTTTCTATATGTCTCAATCGAGAAAACCAATATTTTCTAAAAATAACTTTGTTTCCTTCATCATAGAGTTGTGCAACACTTTGAAACTTGTGTTTCAGCCCGTCGACATACAAATAATTCTTGGAATTCAACTTTTCTTTCCAAATGATGGTTGAACCAACACCTTTGATTTTCATAGATTCATAATTTCCAAATTTGACTATTAAAAATTTTAAATATTCACATTATTCAAAAACATTAAATATCCTTTCATATGAGAAGAACACCCACTATCCAAGATCCACGGTCATTCCCTTTTTGCAGATTTCATGGTGGTTTTTACAACAAGGGATTTTTCTTACCCTTTTTCATTCTTCATCTTCGACATCTAAAAATTGATAAGAAACTTTTATTGTTCTATTAATAAATAAATACATCATTTTGTGAGATGTCTAGGTTTTTCACACCTTTCACAAATATTTTCCAGAGTTTGGAACATATTATCATCTTTTACACCAACCTTCTCATGTTTATTCCAACCATCCTTCTAACAGTTCATCCTTTGATGGGATTGAATCTCCATCACACTTTTCTTTTTAATTTTTTTGGAATTGTGATAATATTTTTGATTCATCAAATAAATATTTTTTATATGTCAGAATCCACCATAATACCAGTGGAATCCATAGAAAGAATATTTTCCTCTGAAACATCCATAGTGATGGTATTTGTGAACATGTTTCTCAACAACCTTCTTATCATTCTTATTAGAACTTTATTGACCACCAACATTTCTATTCCCAAATAGAATATTATTTTTTAGCTCGGTTTTATTTTTAACCATATAATAAACAATTGTAATAGAATCATTTTTGAACTCAGAGTATTTAGAAACTTCTAATTTCTCAGCTTTGCTGGTATTTGTCATGACCCATCCCCTGGAGCCCGTGCTGTGATGAACCCAAGCCCGCCTCCGAAAGGCCAGTGGCTGGGCACTATTGACAAAGGTGTCAACCTCCAAGTGGGAGGCATTTTCCTGAGTACCTGTATTCAAAAAAATTCCTAGCCACGAACCAACACACTGAAAAAGGAAAACAAGTATACTAAATCGAGACTGAGTACAAATTATAGATGAAAGGAAGTGGGATAGAATAAAAACCCAATAAAAATATCTAAAGCAACAAAGTAAAAATGGAGCTCTGATGGCCATCCATGGAAAACCCCACCTGATCGTAATATTAGTGAGGCTATTGGAAGCTGAAGTAGTATTTCCTATCCGCCAGGTCGTACTGGGACCCACCTAGTCCTAGGAGACCATGTACACCATCGTATTGTCAGTTGGTCCTCTCTCACTGGGCTCCACTAGGTCCCAGTCCATCAAGGTCTCTATCGAAGCATCAATCATCTGCACGAGACACAACATGCATGGGCGGGGCCTATACAGGGATGAGTAACACAAAACTCAGTTGGGACCCCCCAAAAAGGAAAGACATTAAAAAATCCTCAAATCATAGCATGAATAAAAATAACATAGCACAAGGAATCTCACCCCAGGTATATTATAGGGAAGTGATAATAGATTAATCAGTCACATCATCAAAATGCTTGGTTGTTAGAGAACTCCTCCTCTATCGAGTATAGAGAGACTTGAGGGTCACATAGAAGCCACTTCCCACTAACCTTAGACTATTTTGGTACTCATCCCTGGTGTGTACCATGAGTATGCTGGGTCACATAGAGCTTCTCCCCACGGTGGGCCTGCTGGGTCACACAAACCTGCTTCCCACCTTGCCCGAACTAAGGTACTTCTCCAGTCGAGTATTGTGGATCTGCAGGGTCACATAGAGATACTCCCTACAGTGGGCCTGCATGGTCACACAGAGCCACTTCCCAAGTTCCTTCTTTGATCAGTCTTCAAGTCTCATCCAACCGTAGGGTTCCGTAAATAACGCGCTTGGGAGAACCACTCCTCAATCCATTATTTGCATCTGTATGTCCATTAATGTCACCGAAAATAATTCCAAAAGATCCACCTCATCAGGAGGGTCCCAACACTGCAAACAACCAGTCAATTAGACACACATTTTTCAAGATACATGCATTTTAGAAAACAAGGGGCCGGATGTGAAAAGACCCGGTCTGACTTGGTCAAACCGACCTGACCAACCCGGCCTGATGGTCCCACATACCCTAGTTTAATTAGACAGACTCGACCTGACCTAGTTTTGGTCAAGGATGGTCTGGTCTAGCCTCCCCAATGGCCCAAGACAAATAAGCGTCGCTGGACTCAGCTCGGTTTGGCCAAGGGTCCAGCCCTCCGGGTCACCCGACAACCCTGTCTAGTCTGGCCTGGACCAAAGGGCGCGTGTTCGGCCCGCCAGCAAGGTTCCATCCCACTAGGCTAGGGGCATGGCCTGTTGGGCTCGGGGCATGGCCATCCATCCTTTTCCCGATCTTCTAGGTGGGTGGACCGGCGGGGTGCCGCCCGACCAGGATGTGATAGCCGAGCCGCATTCGGATCCAACTAGCCCCGTAGACGCGGGGGCCCTCCAGCCACAGTCGATGGACCGTAGGCTGCAAAGCCTAGGTGGCCCAGAAACGGGCCACCCCCTCCACACATTGTCCTCCTGGCACCATGAATCCCGCCACTGCAACATGCCGACAGGTGTACTGCTGTCCTCGTGTGCGGCCGAAGAGGGCCGACCACCTCCACTGCTATCACAACACCGGTTAACACCGCCCCCTTCACGTGGCCAGCATGGGCCGGTTTCCGGCATCACTGCCCTTGTGGTTCTATGCCAGCGACACCTTCTATGGGCCAGCAAAGCTGCCCCGATGGTCTATTTTCCAATCCGCCTATGCCAACAGACCTCTTAGGTGACCGCCATCTCTTCTCAGGCCTCGAAATCAAATTTCATACCCTTCTAGATTGTGTCCACCAAGAATGCACAAGCAGAGGTGCCCGGGCCATGTTCGTGTTGGCCTGATCCCTCTACATTAGAGGTTTAAATCAAGGGGGTGGTTTAGGGATTGAAGTTCAACCATTTCATGCATGTTATGAATCCCATATAATAAGTCCCCAAGAAAAGTCACTCTCTCGCATAAAAACAAGAATCACGGATCAACCTGTTTGGGGGTTGATCAATGTTAGTCCTTTCTAAAAAAACAAGAGCGAAGAATAAATTTTAAATAAAAATCAAACCCATAACTCTTTGACATTCGATGTCGAATCGTTCTTCCTTGAGAGTTCAATGCATCGAAATTGTCACTTCCGGATCCATTCTTTGAGGTTCTTCGAATTCGCTAAAGTCGCACCGATGATCTTCATAGATCTTAATTGGAGAAGAATTCTGTTGGAGATTCATTAGAGAGTTTCCAAGTTTTAATTTTGTCATCTCCAACGTGCCAAAAAATTAATGGAAACATGTCACAACTTTTTAGTTACGCTGTGACGTTGCATCATTATGTTATTTCATTTATGAAACAACATCACTATTATGCTTCCTTTATTGCATCATTATGATGCGTGACATAAGACATTAATGAGACTCATTAATACGCCTCTTCACCGATTCATCACCGCATCGCAGTATCACCGTCTGCCGCTCAACGAATGAGAAATAATATAAAATAACTTTTTATGTTATTTTATTATTTTTCTCGAAAAGTCCAAAAATAAACATTTTTGTTTGGACATTGGTAGGAAATGTTAAGTCCATTTTAGGATAATCCTAGCATTTTGAATTCAATGATGTCCTCAGATTTTTGATCTGAGAAGCAGTTCAAAGGTTAGAAAAACCCACTCATTTTTTTATTGAATGTAACTTAAATTTTTTTTCAAAAATATGTTATGGGCTCTCATGGCCTTGAAATAACATGCAGTCAGAGCATACAGTCTCAGAATATTTCTATATAAATAAATCAATACATGGAATTTTTGAGACAATATATTATCCCCACCTTAGGGGTTTACGTCCCTGAAATCCAAAACAGAAACTAAAAAAATAGATGGGGGTACTGATCATGAATCTGAGCCTTCTACTTCCCTGTGCTCTCCTAGAGATTCCTCGTGCTACCACAAAACTCACACAATAGGAATAGATTTCCCACATAGGAACCGTTACTTCTGATTCTCTATCTCCACCGATAACTCCTCAAATGTTTCCCCATCATCAATTTCCAGCTCTCCACAATCAATGACGTGTGAAGGGTCATGCACATACCTCCTCATCATCGACATGTGGAAAACATCATGCACCCGGTGCATTTGTGGGGGTAGGGATAAGCGGTACACGACCTCGCCAACTCATTTAAGGATCCAAAAGGGTCCAATGAACCTCATAGATAGATTGATACCCCGGATAAATCTCCTTAACCCTGATCGGGGTGAGACCTGAAGGAACACATGGTCTCCCTCCTCAAACTCCAAGGGTCTCCGTCTCCTGTCGGTATAAGACTTTTTCCTACTCTGTGTAGTCCCCATCCACTCATAGATGATCTGAAACTTATCAGTGGTAGCCCGTACCAACTCCAAACTCATGAGTTCCAACTCCCCTAGGTCTGTCCAACATAAGGGTGATCTACAAGGCTGACTGTACAAGGCATCGAACGGTTCCATGCAAATGGTGGAGTGGTAGCTGTTGTTGTACGAAAACTCCACCAGTGGAAGGTTTTCCTACCAACTACGAATGAATTCATGTTCACAAGCACGAAGCATATCCTTCAAGATCTATATGGTCCGCTCCCCATGACCATCCACCGGGGGATGAAAATCTGTGCTCAAACGCAGTTTCATCCCGAACACCTCATGTAATCCCTTCAACAACCGGGATGTAAAGTGGGCATCACAATCTGAGACGATCGTTGAAGGCACCCCATGAAGCCGCACTATCTTCCAGATTTTGAGGTGTCTCAATCCCACTATCAGTCCCTACTCTCGGATGGGTAGGAATTGAGCCGACTTGGTGAGTCAGTCAATGATCACAAAATAGAATCATGGCCTCAAGACGTACGTGGTAACCCCATCACAAATTCCATTCAAATACCATCCCACTTACACTCTGGTAATTCAAGTGGCTGGTCTAAGCCTAATGGATCCTGATGCTCGACAATCACTTGTTGAAAAGTGAGGCATCATGAAATGAACTCAGCCACTGCTTTATTCATCCCCAACCACCAGTACTGACATCGAAGGTCTTGGTACATTTTCACCACTCTATAATGTACTGCCAAAGGGGACGTATTGAACTCCTTCGACCCCTCCTCCCACAACATCACTGGTATTAATGTGATCCCTATGAAATGGATGTCATGTTTCCACCTATTGAAAATCCATCAGGAGCTTGTCCTGAGGATAAATGAGAACATCGAGCCTTGTAGTCCATATTCATCATCTATGCCTCTCCGACTCGCTGTGAGAGTGGCAGTGTAACAGTCATCGACTGAAGGTAAGTGGCTCGACCATCATTTATGAAGGATATCTACATCATGGATAACTGCTCTGTTGCCTCACTCAGCACCTTTAAACTGGTCCTCCTACTGAGCGCATCTTCCACCACGTTCCCCTTCCCAGGAGTATAGACTATCTCAAAGTTAAAGTCCTGGAAGAACTCTAGCCATCACCACTATCTCAGGTTATTGTCCTTATGGGAGAAGATATACCAGAGACTCTTGTGGTTGGAGTAAACTGTAAACCTATCACCCATCAAGTAGTTCCATCCCATCTTCAAGGCAAAGATCACTACTGCTAACTCCAGGTCATAGGTCACGTATTTATACTCATGATGCCTCAACTGGTGTGAGATGTAGGTGATCACTGCTTGCTTATACATCAAGACACAACCCAGTCTGGTCCCTGATGTGTCATAGTAAACCACATACCCAACTCTTTCTTCTAGTAGTCTCAAGATGGAGGGACTAGTCAGTCTCTGCCTCAGCTCCTGGAAACTCTGTTGACATTTTTCTGATCACATGTAGAGATTCCCCTTCCGTATAAAATCTTATAAGGGTGATGATACTCTAGAGAATTTGGGAACAAGCCTCTGATAGTAACCAGCCAACCCCAAGAAGCTCCGTACCTGAGTCACTCTCCTGGGAAGCTCCCAAGAAGGCACCGCTTCTATCTTCACCAGATCCACTGAAACTACAGCCTCTGAGATGATGTGTCCCAAAAAGTGGATCTCCATAATCCATAACTAGAACTTAGAGAGCTTTACATAAAGATGGTTCTCTTGGAGTGTATCTAGGAGTATCTGTAGGTGTGTAGCGTACTACGCCTCTGATGCTATGTACACCAAGATGTCATCAATGAAAACCACGATGAGCTGGTAAAGGTAAGTCTAGAAGATCTTATTCATGAGGCCCATAAACACTACTAAAACCTTATTTATGATGAAATACATCACTAGGAACACATATTGTCCATATTGACACCCGAGGGTTGTCTTCGGTACATCCTCATCCCGTACCCGAAGCTGGTGATAGCCTGATCTGAGATATATATTTGAGAATCACTTTGCTCACTTTAACTAGTCGAAGAGGTCATTGAATCTTGGATGTGGATACTTGTTCTTCACAGTCACTTGGTTCAGGCACCATAAGTCCATGAACAACTTCAAACTCCCGTCTGACTTCTTGTCAAAAAGCACCAGGGTTTCCCATGGTGAAACACTAGGCCTTACAAACCAATTCTCTTGTAAGTCCTCCAGTTTTACCCTTAGCTCACGGAGCTCCATATGATCCATCGGATAAGCCAATGTGGATATCAGTGTCATCATGGGGTACAGGTCGATACAAAATTCTACTTCCCTGTGAGGAGGTAGTCTCGAAATATCCTTAGGAAAAACATCCTCATAATCGTACATCACTACATGAAATCCTAGACTCCTCTCATCCACTACACCAAGGGTGAGGCTATCCAACTGGTGAGTGATCGGCTATATCCTCTTCTGAGAGATTCTATCCTGCACTACAAGGGTTTACTTCTCACTAATGAAGGAAAACCTGCTCCCATCTCCACAGACACACAACAGTGTATGCCTAAAACAATCAATCTGAGAATGGAATGTGGATAACCAATCCATACCCATGATGATGTCTTAAGTCCTCGACACTGCTACTAAGAGATCACAGCCGAAGCACTTGCCTCCTAGAGTGAGATCACATTGACGATACTAGTAGGTAATTATCAAGTCATCTCCGATAGTATTCTATAACCATAAGAATTGAGCAAATGAATCCACCAGAATATCTGAGCTCCGAATAAGATCCATTGAAAAGAAGGAGTGACTAGAACCTTTTTCTATAAGTATTGCATCTAGGGTAGAGAAGACACAGATCATACCTTGGATCATCTATAGAGTGCCTTGGTCATAATCCTATACTGCCTGAAGTTATGTTTTCCCGTGTCTGCATGCTCCCTGAGGTCGGGGTGGTCCACCTGGGGGTGGTGGAAGTAACACCTCAAACCCTATCCCATTGCCTGCTGCTCGACCATCTCCCTTGACACATCCTCCTCCCCATGGACCTCCTTGCTAGAACCACTGCCACTACCTCAATGACCCCTCAATCATTAGATGGTCATCTATATGGAGGGTTGAGAAGTCACATGCCATGTGTCCCTGCCCGCCACACACTAAGAACTGCCTGGCCCCCTACTAGCTCCCCCCCCCAGGACTAGGAACTCAACACTACCGACCTTGAGTCTTGGGGTTAGTCTCTGAAAGGCCTGGCCCCCTTGGTCCAACATGTCTGTTGTATTCTACTTGTTGAAGACTCCACCGCCTGGGGTCTTCTAGTGGCTCTAGGTGTCGGTTCCTACACCACCAAGAATCTCTCTAAAAGAAGGGATATCTCAAGTACCCCGACCTGGGTAGAGATGCTGACAGACAACATCGATGCCCTGATATCTTGCCTGAGTCACTGTTCAAAGGATCGAGCTCTAAAGAAAGGGTCTCACACCATGTCTATGGAGTAGTGAGATAGCTTACTGAACCTCACTAAGTACTCAAATATCATCGTGCTTCCCTGCTGAAGGTGAAGAATATCCTGAATGCACACAAAGCCTAAAGTCACGGGAAAAAACTCTTCCTAGAAAATCCACTCAAAGTCTGCCCAGGCGAGGGTTGCCTCATCGTGTGTCTAGGTGGTTAAACTCCACCATCTCTATACCGAGCCTTGAAAAAGGCTCATTGCCAATATCACCATCTGGTCAGGCAGTGTCCTCACTAAGAGGAAGACCTGCATTACAACCTCTAGCCAGTCCCTAGAGACCTGATAATCCATCTCTCCCATGAACCTGGTAGGTCTCTATCTCTAAAGCTCATGTAGGGAAATGAGCCTACGAACATCCTCTACTGGAACCGCCAACAGTATATGATGACCATAAGGTGGTGGTAGCAGTGGTGCACCACCCAGTGGGTCCATCTCTAGAACTGGTCCCTGAACAGATGCCTCATCACTAGGCGAGCTATCCTCACGACCTCGTATCAGGATCATAGTTGGTCGTCCTCATGGAGGAATCCTGAAATAGATCAAGATGTACCACGGTTGGAAGGCTATACATGGTGAGCTGAATTTTATTCAAAATAACATAAGGAGACACTTATGAAACCGATGTTTTCATGTCTTGAGCTGAAAATAAGAATTCAAGGTCCTAGTGAACAGATACGTCAGCCACTGCACCAACACTTGACTCCTCGAATCTGAAACTCAGACTCGCAACACCTAATACTATTTCCCCAAAACAAAACACAGGATCTTGGTCTCTTTTGTAGGGTTGAGTTCCCTTTGATACCACTTTTCATGACCCGTCCCCTAGGGCCTGCCACGTGACTATGACAAGCCTGCCTCCCAAAGGCTTGGGGCAGGTGACTAGCACCAAAGGCATCAACCTGCATTGTAGGTGATTTACCCTTCCCACAATGACATTTCCTAAGTGCTTGGACCAATTTTTAAATTGGAATTAACCATGTTGGCGATTTCCCCTTTCCCCAATGACATTTCCTAAGTGACCCATAGAGCCTTATAAATTGAATTTGTCATGTTTTGATAAATTTAATGGGTTGTTTTGAATGAAATGGATAATTCATGATGATTTTCCCTTCTTAATTAGTAATATTGTTTTAAATAAAATTGCCCAAAGAGGGGTTGTAGGGGGTAGCGGGGCTGTCCAGGTGGGGGGGGGGGTATCCAGGTGGGGGGGGGGGGGTTCGGGGGGGGGGGGGCTGTAGGGGGGTATGGGGGAGGGGGTGTGGGCTATCCATGGAGGGGTGTGGGATATCAGGGGGTCAGGGTGGGTTGTCCAATTGGGGGAGGGGGTGTGGGATTTCCAGTGGGTTGGGCTGTCCAGCGGGGTGGGGGTGGGGTGGGCTACCTAGGTGGGGGAGGGAGGGGTGTGGGTTGTTCCGGGGGGTGGGCTATCTAGGTGGGTGAGGGTGAGGGGGGGGGGGCTGTCTTGGGAGGGGGTGGGATATCTTGGTGGGGGTGGGATTTCTAGGTGGGGGTGGTGGGTTGTCCAGGTGGGGGTGGGCTGTTTAGGTGGGGTGGGGTGGGGGGGGGGGGCTGTCCAGGTGTTGGGGGGGCACTTCAGGTGGGGGGGTGGGCTGTCCAGGGGGTTTTAGGGGGATACTAGGATGTGGGGGAGGGGTGTGATCTATCTAGGGAGGGAGGTGAGATGTCGGGGGGGGGGGGGGGGGGGGTTGTCCTGGTGGGGGAGGGGTGGGGGTGTGCTATCTAGGTGGGGGAGGGGGAGGGTTGTCCAGGGAGGAGGGGGGCTGTCCAGACATGGGGGGGCTGTCCAGAGGGGGGGCTGCCGGTGGGTAGGGTTGCTGCATGGGTGTGTCTGTGTGGGGGGGGGGGGTCTATCCAAGGAGGGGGTGAGACATCCACTCTGATACTGTACGAAAAATAGGAATCAAATATGACCAATGTATAGTTTCATTAAAATGTTAAGACTTTTCTGGAAGTTTCATACCAATAATAACTCTTACCCTTCAAAGAAAGAGTTTTCTCTGCAAAGAAATATCACTCAGGTTCTTATCCACTATCCATATTGATCTCATACATATTTAACATCCATACAACTCCATATCACCTAATGGTATAACAAGGCCCATACTACCATGATTAGTGTCCCATAAAAACATGGCTCATATTCCAAAACAACAAACATGGGATCATATTTGACATACACACAAAATTTTGTAATCCTAGAAAATACTATATTTACACCTTGT